>MU223483.1:1597086-1622517 GCA_018584345.1 Thuja plicata
AAATTAGAATTCGCATAACCCTATTCCAATTTTTAATTTTGGAACCAAACAGGGAATTGAACATTTTTGGGAATTCGGAAATGCCAATTCCCATTCAATTCCAATTCCACCCTGAAACAAACGGGCCATTAAAGCTCCACCACTTGCCTTTTTGACTAGTCCGCTAGACTTAACGTACGTATAGAACAAATAAAAGACTTTAATTATGATTGGAATGATTTTTAAAATAGTTATTTTTTAATTAATCTCTATTTAATATTATATGATTTTTCCTTTGAATATTTTTCTAAATTAATAATATTTAATTAATTTAGATAAATAAGTTAATGATATTAATTAGATATAAATTACTATTATCAGAGAAAGATAAATGTAAATTAAGATTAAAATAATATTTAGAAAAATATATTTTAATTAGAAGGATATGAGAGTGGATATAATTCTATTTTGTAAATAATTTTACATCTTTGATCTAATTTAGAATATGAGGAAAATAGAGATGATAGTTAATCGATATTATAAAGATTAAGAAAAGGAGATGGGAAAAGAATATTAGAATTGGAATTCTACGATATGAAAGTAAGAGAACAAAGTTGCAGCTTGAAGAACAACTATTAAAGTAAAGTAATTTGAAGAATAAATTTATTAAAGTAGAATGTCGGAAATTTAGTGACGTACATCAACGTCAAAATTGGTTTAGCTGGCCCCGCCCTCACTTTAATTTCAGACGTGATTCTTCTTACAATGCATATAAATCGTATTTGGGCTTAGTGAAAATTAAGCTCAGGGCAGGTGTTGTTTTGTATCATTTTATATCATTTTTCTTTTTCACCCAAGATTTGTTAGCCTCCAGTTTTCGGCACAGCAGTCGTCAAGGTACACTTTCTCAACTACGTTATATTATATTACTCATTCCATTCTTGGTTTGTTTATTATTGAAATCCCTTCAATATTGAAGTTGCCTTCTAACGAAATCTGGTATGGGATATTGACTGCCAAGAATTGCAGAGCACGTTTGTTTCATCTTTATTTTTATTTGAAATTCCTCTCTGACTTGTTTAAGAGGAGTTTGCATGTTTAATTTATTTTATATTTTTCTGATTGTGATTATAATTTAAATAAAATTTAATTAAATCGTATGATGTATTATAGAAATATGATATAGACATATTTTAATTTTTTTAAAAGTATTGTACAGTTATTTTTTTATTTATTCTTTTTATAATCTTGTTTATCAATAAACTAAAGTTATTTAATGAATATTTCTAGAGAGTTCATATTATTCTTGAAAGTTTTTTTATTATTAAAATATTAATTTGAGGAGATGTTACTCTGTTCTGAGTATTATATTAGAGAAAATAAAATAGTTATTTTGTTTTCACATTGTAAAAGTTTACTTTTTATTATTGAATAAGTTGAGGTTAAAAAATAGTCATGAAAAGCTATAATATCACACACTAGATGGAGGATAGAAATGTAAATCCTCTTAATATAATTAATATATTTATTTTGAATTTTTGAGTAAAAGTGCCAAAACAAATATTACTATTAACTCCTATAGATTAATAGATCTTATTTCTTTATAACACAAAACTTCAACTTTTTAATAAAAAAATTGAATTTTTTTGAACTATTCTTTTGAGAAATATAAACACAATAAAATTTCAATCATAATCATAGCACCTTGAATACTAATTATATTGAAAAAAGTTGTTATTTTTTCACACTTTAAATTTTTATTTTTCTTTAAATATAAATTTAAAGAAAATATTTTTAATAATTTAAAGTAGTAGTTTTTATTAGATAAAAGGAAAAAACTAGGGCCATTTCCCTTATAAAGTCTAAAAGTAAAAAATACTTCATAACTAGTGTGATCAAAACAATGAGAATCTAATATTACTACTAAACTAATAATAGAGCATAACTACCAACATAAATAATAATAATAATAATAATAATAATAATAATAAGCCACCAACTAGTTCATTAGAGACTTAGCAAAATAGCTATATTCATGTGGCAAATAACACGAGATATATAACTGATAGAAACTAGACAACAAAAAAACTAGCTACGAAACAAGAAAAAGAACAACACAAGGAAAAGATCACTAAAAACCTTAAGAAAGAGTCTTCAAGGCCTCTATAGCTTTAGCCTCCAGCTTGGTCATGTTGAGTGCAATTTTCTTCAGATCAAGGATGTCCTGAGGAGCTTTATCTACCTTTCTTTTCAAATTTCCTCTCGTTCTTTTGCTCAGACCGGTCTCCTCTTCCTTCCCTTTTTATTTATCTAGATCCAAATCAACCACGAACCTCTCTTAATGGATGTTCTCAGTTTGTTCACCATAGTGTTTGGGCTCTCAACTGTGTTCTTGATCACTTTATGACTTAGGTTAACAATGAAGATCATATTTTCATTGATGCTCTTAAGTTCCCCATTAAAATCCTTGATTCTCCCTTCATAGTCCTCCATTTTTTCCATGGTATCCACTATTTTATGTAGAAAATCGACTAGGAAATTCTTCTCGCTTCATTCCATAACTCACCACCTCTATTGTCTTGTTTATCTGTTTGTTTGTTTGTTTGTTTTATCCATATCGTTTATTGAGGCCTCAATACCCTTTTCATGTTTGCTAATAATCACCCTTTGCTTGATTTTGATCTCCTTAATCTCATAGAAAGCCCATTTAATTAGCCTGAAGAAATCAACAACTCCATTACGGGCTATGGTTAGAATATCATCTAAGTATTCTTGATAAACTTTTGAATAATGAGATTTTGCATTAATATCCAAAGGGAAGCATGACCTCCCTTCTCTATCTATGGTGGGGTACGAGCTTTAAGGATAATTATTAGAAGGGAGTCCAAAATCACAATTTTCTCAGAGACAAGGGGGAATTCTTTTTCACTACAGGCTTCCCTTTCTCAAAATCATTGGAGATAGACTTCCTTTTTGCCTTGGACTTCTCTTTCTAAGAAAAAAGTGGATTTTCTTTTAACCTTAGGATTTCGTTTCTTCCTCTGGGGTTCAAATTATGACTCATCCATATCAGTGTTCCACTCCTCCTCTTCTAAGTAACTCGTCCTCAATACTCACCATCCGAAATATAAATAGGGGAAGAATTGAATGTGAATGGAAAGGACTTGAGATGCTCATAAATTAAGAGTAACGAACTCTCATGAAGTACTAGGTAGTTCTTAGGTTTCTTTTTATGACCCCTAATACTAGCATTCAAAGAAAAAACCTTAAAAAAATGGAAATAAATTCAAGCATAATGCCTAAAGTGATTAAGGAGAACAAAGTGGTGACCAAAAGCCCTAGTAAAACGTCCATCAAGAGTAATGTATTGCATAATTACTTTTCCAAAGTATCTTGATCTGAGAAGTATCGTAGTTGCTTTTAGACACTTTATTGTTTTGGTAAAAAAATTGATTAAATGTGCATACCCTTATTGATGGTTTTCCACAATTTTGAAGACCATTCATTTTGATTTGCTGAAATATTGGATGAATAGTACAGAAGATTACAATAAACAACTTGCATTTCTTAATTGGATCATAAATAGAGATAGGTATTCAACTAGCCTCACTCTCTCTTCTATCTACAAAATTTGAGGAATGAAATTAACCCTTGCATGTGAGGATAGATTAGAGGAATCCATAATCTTAAAATTTTCCATTCCTAATCGACAAACCATGGTTACGACTTAATTGCATGCCTCATATTTTCTTTCAAGTTTATACATATTGCATTTGCTTGAATTTTTCTAATTTGAGTTGAGGTTTTGTAAAATTCTTTCTAATACATTATAAATACTCTACCACTAAATCATTTTATTCCATGAAATTGACAGCTAATTATATCAACACCATGTTTGATGTTCACACATTTTGCGTGCATGTCTATCAAATATTTCCTAGCTGCAACATCTACAACCCATCAAATATTCCCTATCTTGACAAATGCTTATGCTCTGCATCTTCCTGCTCAAGTCTCTCACAATGGTTGAGAATATTCAATTTGGTTTTATTTGATTAAATATATTTTATGCATGACCTCTAATTATTTTTATGAAATGATAAGTACTAATAAAAGATATTAGAATTAATTTAATTATAAATTATTTTATTTTAATTTTAACTAATATTAAAAATTTATATTTTCATATAAAAATCTAATTTTTTATTTGTCATATTTAAATTCTACCTATTTTTTCCTATCGGATTATCCCTTGAACCTCCTTAGGTGTAAGTACTAGTATATGTAATAATATATTTTTTCTAGGTAATAGATTGTAGTTTTTTTATTGATAATTTAAAAAGCATAACATTACAATGTTTAAAAGATGTCCAATCATCCTCAACATGAAACAATCAAAACACCCTACCCAACAATAAAATCTTACAGTGACGTGCATAACATTTTAATTTGCAGATTAAAACCTAACCCTAGCATCCTCGATATTTACAGATTCATGCACGATCACCGTTACCAAAATTTTGCAGAGATTTAAGTGCCCATCCTTTTGTCCCAACTCAGCTATAAATCAAAAAACTGATTTTAAACTGGAAACCACCTAGAAGTATCAAAAAAAGGAGGAAATGAACCGAGACTCCATCATGCATTTGTGTGTTCTTTCGCTGCTACTAGATCTTCCTCCTTCACTGCACCATTCCTTTTCTGGTTTGCCTACCTCTACGTCCAACTCTCTCCAAGCATTGCCTCCATGACACTTGTACATCTTCCATTCTAGTCAATCTCTTCAACTCTTCCAACTCGGCTTCCACCTACCTCAAGTCTAGAAGCAATTTGAGCCCCTCCCACCCCCACTGAGCCTCCTTGAACCACTTCCTACGAACTCTTTTCTCAAAATTCCATACAAAGGGAGTGTGTTTCATGTCCTCCATCTCCTCCATGTTCACCTATCCTTCACTCACCCTCATGCCTAGACCCAACACCACCTTCTCTAGAATCAGGTCCATGCCATCGAGAAAATTAGTAGAGACAATGACTTTCATAATTCTTTTGGCATTGTCCTTTGACGTATCCAATTGGATTCCCCATACCATAATCATGGAGTAGATGTCGATGTTTATTCTATGTCTATTTGTGAGATGATTAAAAATATCCCTTAAGATTAGAGTGACACACTTAGTGAGTTGATGGTCTATGAAAAAAACATTCCTTCTAACCTCCATTTCATAACTAGGCTGAGAAATGGGTTTTGTTGTTTGCTTGTTTTTAAAGTAAAAGCAGTCTCCGTTATCTTTCACCAGAAAATTTGTAACCTACTCCAGACCACACCCTTCCACTCTTGTTTTTTAGAGATAATTATGGGCTCCCTTACTCAAGATTTGAGAGATTTCTCGGTTCCTTCACTCATTTAATGCATTTTCCTCCTCTTGAGATTACTATCACTTCGGCCAACTCAAGATCAATAACTCTTCTCAATCATACACTGTTGCCACCCTACTTGCCACCTTTGGCAATTAAATGAGAATAATGGTTAATTTATTAGGAATTTATAACCTAATTTCATTAAAGTTTTCAAATATAACTTCTCCTTTCCTATCAAAGGATAGAACCCAATTCGACAAAATATCAACTTCCTTCTTTCCATCTCCCTTTACATGTGAAATTTTATAATTATTTATCAATCCCAATTCTGGTCCTATAAGGATCACGTATTTCTGCAAATGCCAAGCTTTTGTTGTGCCTTTGATGAGTGCCTGAATGATGATAAGGGAGTCACCCTCTAAGTGTATCTTAGTGGTTAAAAGTACAAATCTATGTCACACTTTTATAAAGGAAATGGACAACACTGATTCAAGTTTTTAAATTGAATCACTAATAAGTGAGATATATGTTGAGAATTTTTAAATGATGTAAACTAATAAAATGTTTAATTTTTAATGTACTTTATGTTTTTAATTTTATAAAATTATAGAAACATATTTTTCAATAAAATAAAAACTAAAATTTAGTTGCTGATAAAATGTTGAAATCAGATTTAGATCATCTGTCAACCTTTATATAGTTTTTTTTTTCTCTTTTTATTCAATTTTTATTTGTGTATAGATAACTTGAAACTTTAGTGCATGTATATATCTTTACACTATTAAATTTGTAAATTTATATTTAAATATAAAATGAAAAATTTATGTGTAGTGAAATATGTCTTTCCATTTGACGTCACTATTTGTCTTAAGTACTTATTCAAAATAGAAATAAGTTATATCCTCTTGATATAGATTCTTTCCTCTATTGCATCATATTTTTCCAAAAAATTTAAATAAATTTTACTATTTTTCCATGGTAAGATAATCAATCGTATATTTATATATTGATGATTGTTTTCAATAATAAATAAATATAAAATATAAAATGTAATTAAAATATTAAAAATTTATATTTTTAGAAAAGTTCACATATGGATCTACAAATGGGTATTTTTATATATTTTTTAAAATATCAATAAAAGGAGTAGGAGTTGTTAAAACATCACTTTTCTGATTTTTTAAAAATATTTTTGGTAATTTGATCCAAAGTTGTCTAAAATATGCATTCAATAGACACTTGCAGTAAGAAAATTTGAGACACATATCTAACTTAGCTAGAATGAAACTAGCTAGACCATATCTTTGACGAAAACTAATATTTAGTTAGAAATACTTAAATTCAGTTATGTTGATAAGTTGTCCAAAAGTGTGACACAACTTTGTACTTTTACCCTACCCCCAATGTTCTTAGCTTCTTTAGCCACCACGAAGGCCACCTCAGCTTCCACTACATATTTAGTTCCATCCTTTAACTTCTTCCCACCTATAGCTATGGTGTTGCCAGACCAATCCTGAATAATCAACCCTAGACCTGAAGGGCCAACATTTCCTTTAGAAGCCCCATCAAAGTTCACCTTGTGCCAACCTTCATATGGTTTTTTCTATTTTATAGGCTCTGAGAAAGGAAGCACTTTCTTTACTCAGCCCAACCCATTAACAGGCTTGATTTTGATGCCAGGCCAAACTTGCTGAATCCATTTGTCTCTTATTGAAAAGAGAATTTTGGGATTAAAAATATGTGAAGCAGCTACCCCGATTATTTCCTCAATTGTATTATTAATCCTCTTTTTTAATAGTTCCAAACTCTCTTCTTTTTCAATAAATATTTGTCGGTTTCTTTCTTTCCACACTTCCCAAGTTAAAATGGATGGACAGATATTCCAGGCACATGATAAGGTAGATTTCATCTTTACTTTTAGCTAGCTATCAAATGTTTCTTCAATGTGTTCGGGAGAGGACCCTTCCATTCTATTTTATTTAAAACCATAGTCAAACAATCTGAGGCAAACTTGTAGTTTAGTAGTAAGTTATCCACTAAATCCTCAACTTCCCCATATAAGACACATTTAGTTGGTCCACTTTGTCACCTTCAAAAAAACCTTGCGGGATACCATTAATAATCACTGAGAATCTTGGAACTTTAATGCAACTGCCATTCCAATTCGCCCAAGCCCCACTGAAACCAAACCTTCTCAAGATTGTAGATAAAAATTCTATATTAACCTCATCATAAGCCCTCTAAATATCCAACTTAACCAACATTCTTTCATTTCGAGCTCTTTGCACAGAATGTATTTCTTCATGTGCCACTATCACCCCTTCATAGATTGACCTATTTGGGGAGAAACCACTATGTTATGTTGAAAGTATAACATCCAAAACTATCTTTAATCTATTGGTCACCACTTTGGAGATAATCTTGTAAATGGTTTTACATAAGGAGATAGGCCTATAATCATTTTAAAGGACATGAGCTCTTTATTTTTGGGGATAAGAGCAATGAATGTATTGTTAAAATCCTTAAAAATAAAACCTCTCGCTCTGGATTCTTCCACGACTTCCCATATGTCCAAAGAAAAAATGTCCCAAAATCTCTGAAAAAATAATGCAGGGAAACCATTAGGGTCTAGAGCTTTCTAACCTCCTAAATCAAAAAGTGCCTTCTTCATCAGTGTATCATTTTGAGCTTCACTAGTGCACCTAGGAATGTTGGAGATAATTTCATCCATATTGTGGTTAGCACCTTGATCCCTTTGGAAAATGCACGTATAATGTCTTACCGCTTCCTTGCATATTGCATCTTTCTTTGTTATAACATTGCCTTGTAGATCTTGAATAGAAAAAAAAATATTATTCATTTCCCATCTTACTTTCACTCATTTATGGAAGAATTTGGTGTTTCAGTCACCTTCCTTTAACCATGTCTCCCTCAATTTTTGTCTCCAAAAGGTTTCTTCTCTCTGAAAAGCCTCTGCGTATTCCATTTTTAGAGATTTATCTTCTTCAAAGTCCACAAACCCCATCCCCTATCAATGATCTTGGTATTTAGAGCATCAAATTCTTTCTCTAACCTAAGCTTCTCAGTAAAAACATTTTTAAAAACTTCTCTATTCCATCTTTTCAATTACTCCTTCACATACTATAGTTTTTTAAAGAAAATAAAGGTTTTGTTTCCTTTCCTTGGCAAAGCTTTGGTCCACTAATATAAAATGAGTTCCTTGATTCCATTTTCTTGTAGCCACATCTTTTCAAATTTGAAAGGCAACACTCTGAAGTTTCACTTTCCATATTCTTAGGCTAATTGGAAAATGATCAGATTCTGTAATGGGGAGTATATCTGCATTCAAATCTTATTGCTTTCTGGACCACCTCCCATCTAGTAAGAATATTTCCTACTTCTCAATGATGTTGAGAGAACCTTTACTCTCCATTCTTGAAAAAAATCTCCAGCATACCGTTGTCCAATAGAAAATCCCTAAAATCTCTCTGCTTTTGGCTCATCCATCCTACGCCCCTTTGTTAGTCTACGGGTCTAAGGATTGCACTAAATTCACCACCTAAAATAAATACTTTATCCTTTTCCCTTTGAAGAACCTAATAAATATCCCTCCAAACATCTTTGAGGCCCTCAGAACTATTGGGACCATATACATTGATAAGATCAATTTCATCATTCATTTATTTTGATTTTACATTTTCCCATTTCCACGAATCTGCTGAATGGACAATTTAGATCTCGATCACTTCGGATTTCTAAAGAATACACTCACCCCCTGAAACCCCTCTAGAATATACTAATGAGCATTTCCATCTACTAAAATGTCTGTACTAAACAAAGCAACATCTGCACCACTTAATTTCATCTCTTGTAGCAAAACAATCTCTGGTCTTGTTTGATCAAGGCATCACTTGATCAAATGAATCTTGTCAAGGGAATTTCAGCCCCTGACATTCCAGGTTAGGACCTTCATTACCATCGAGAAAATGGGTACACTTTTCCCAATCTTATTTTGGTTTGACCTGCTGCACAACCCGCAATCTCTAGTTTAGTAGAAATAGATTTTCGGCCCTGCTTCTTCTTTTCCCCCACTCTGCTTTGAGTTTTTTTTGTTGAGGTTTGTGAGATGTATCTTTTTTTCTATTATGCCCACCACAAATATCAGTCCTATTTCCCCACTTCATTCCCATTCCTCATCCATGGAGAAATCTCTCTCTCTCTCTCTCTCTCTCTCTCTCTCACACACACACACACACACACACACACACACACACACACACACACACACACACACACACACACACACACACACACACACACAAANCTCTCTCTCTCTCTCTCTCTCTCACACACACACACACACACACACACACACACACACACACACACACACACACACACACACACACACACACACATACACACACAAAGGATTGCTCTAGATTTATGATTTGTGAGATGGGAATGTCCTTAAAAACTACCAGTACATTATCATCTTCATTAACATTTTGTTGGACAGTCTGAGAAGTGTGACCTTCCTTCATATATGTTTGTGGGTGTACCCCAAGATTATTAATGCAGTGGGCCCTACCTGAAAGTGACCCATTCTCCACCATCACATCTAGTTTTTCTAGCCTTTGATCTTGTCTGCCATCATAAATTATAAACTCAACTAGGGGAAATGTAGCATTTTCTAGAGAAACCATCCCTTGTTCCCTAGGTTTAACCTTAGAGCTCAAAATCCCTATCTTTGTGTCCTCAAGAAGAAGTTCTTCCAAACATTTTTCTGAAAATGGAGAGGAATGCGCTTGAGTGGTAGTATCTGCCATGGCTTCCTCCCCCACAACACTGTTTGTAACATGAAACCCTATCATACCCAAATCCATTGATTTATTAGGATCCTTACATATATTTTCTTCTAAAAAACCTCCACTTCCTCTAGACGCATAGGGTCTGCCAATGTCCATGATGCGCCAATTCTGGTAGTCAATTGCTCTAAGAAAGTCCCGATCTTCCAACCATGCATCACATTCTTTTTCTGTAATAAAGTCAGTTAGGACGTTCTTCATTAAACCTTTTCCTTTAATGTTCTTGGGACATTCCTGTAGCGGGTGTCCACAACCTTTGGAGTCTATAAAAGAGTCCACAAAATTTTCCACCTTAATCTGCTACTTCAAGATTCCTTCGCCTGTCCTTAACTCAACAATTGTCGACAAGGGCTGAGTTGCTTGCCATAAAATACACATGTGAGTGTACATGTTGAAATCCTTTGTCTCTACAACTTCATCATCTTTAATGAATCTGTCGAGCTTATTCCCAATGATTTTAAGGGTTTCTTCATCCCAGTACTTATGTGGCGGGTTGTAAAGTCTAATCCATAGTGGAACCTCATCAATCTCTGCCATTTTTGGGTTAAAATTTGGGGCCTAGTCTTTAATGCAGAAACCCTTCCCGTCCATCATGTGGGGCTCTCTACCCATTATCCATTCCTTATCTTTGGAGCTTGGACCAATAACTAGATAAAAACAATTTGGTAAGTTTTTTATTTCCCATGTTTGCCTCCAATGTCTACATTCATGTATTTTCTTGAAGGCTGGCCATGGGCCACTCCATATAAGAAAAAAACCCTCTTCTTTAAGATTTGAGACAGACTGACACCAATCTTTATTTTCAATCAAAACTGAGATAAGAGTCGTGTGTTCTTCAAAAGGGCTTACCTTCCCTTGTTTCAACTCTTGAGTCTTCTCCTTCAGCCTCCAAAACTTTTTCTCCAGGTTCTTGAAGCTAACTGGTTTGTGAAGCCTAGTGTCAGCAAAGCCTCATCTATTTTTGAAATGTTGGTCATCATGTACCATCACTCATGTGGCCCCCACCTTTGCTTTCCTAGAGCCTTCCATGCTTGCCTTTGAGGTTGTCGTGCATTAAATCGGGCTCCATTGTTGGTATTAAAGCTTGTCCACACTATTTTGTTGAAAGGTCATCCACGGTAAGTATACCCATTGTAGCGCAGACTAGCATGCCTAAGAAACCTTAGCCACTGTGTTATTTCCTGCTCTGCTATTTTGGTTGTATGTTACTTTTATTTAATATTATTTATAGACAATTTTAGTGCATAATCTAACTATGTTGAGATACTTGTTGACCTAAGATCCATTCTAGCGCTATCTATACTACATCATTGTGTTTAGAACTTGCTTGACAATGTCCATATGAGTTTACCCATTCTCCATAATTCACAGTTATTGATCCCATAGACTAATATCAATAGCACAAACACATCTCTAGTATATGTAATAATATTACTTATAATTATTATATATGTGTTCTCTAGATCTCACTTCTCTCCTATTTATATCAATCTATTACATACATTACTTTTCACTTTTTAATGTCTAAACAATTTTTTAAAATTTTATTATATTAATTTATTTTTAAGTTTATTCATCAATTAAATTTTATAAAACAATTAATTTAAAAAATATTGTTACATCTATTATAATAATATTTAATAATTCTAATATTGTTTCATCTATTATAATGTACTACTATGATACAAATAAATATGCTGTCAGCTATCCTTTAAACTCGTATCACGCGGTAGTTATTTCTTTCCTATTTTGTTTTAAAATATCTAATATTTTAAATAACGCACTTCTTAGAAACGACAATAATTGTTTCGTTTTTCATGTGCTAGGTAACTAACTATATTCCAAGGATACACATGTTCACACGGATAACTGTTTGTATTGCTCACAAATTTGTTCCCGTCATGGGGAGTTTGACGTGGTAAAACGGGCCGGTAAAACGCTTACGCTGAAACTTCAACATTGTCAGGCTAACCTCACGATGGCCGTGCCTTGTAATATGATGTTAGTTGAGAAGAGCTACTCTACTGAACCAGGGTGGCGTTTAGCAACCTTTCAGGAAGCAACGGATAATCTTGACATGATCAAGCAGCACAGTCTTCTCAAGGAATGGCAGACAGCTCGTCTTCTTGACGGCTGGATCAGCGGCCCATCTCATTACTTCCAAATGGGAGATCACTTCCGAAGCTGTTTGGGATACATGCATCTTATACAACTCCAACCATCAACAAGCTATAGCTCCGGTATATTGTTTTGTTTACATATCTTACTATATTCTTTTGTTTACATATCTTACGCTATACTTGTACTTGTTGGATATGAAGTCTGACTGTTCAGTTTTTATTTAGTGACTGTTCATTTTATCTTCTCCCTTTTGTCTCTTTGTTTTCTGTTTATTTCATCTTTTCGCTTTTGTCTCTTTGTCTTCTATTGAAGACTATTGTATATATATGAAGGCAAAGCCCTGTATATGTAAGCTGTAATGACTGTATAATAGATTTTCTCCGCTCTTAGTAGATATAACTAAATTGGCGAACCATGTTAAATCTGGTCTCTATTTGTGGTTTCCAATTTGTGTGTTTATTTTACAATACTTGTGCACTTAACAGGGAACTCAGATCACGCGAGGAGCAGATATGAAGATGTTCCCCTCACCCTCAAAGGCAGAGAAGTGGTTTTGCTTTTGTGTGCTCAAGACTGGAATTTTGAAGTTTTGTACTGGCTGCTCAACTTTTGGGAAAAAAAAGAGCCTTTCAACCCACTAGATGTCAAAGAGGGCAACATACCTTTCAGTAATAGAGGCAAATTTGAAGAGATGAACAGAGTGATATGTCACATGTGCAGAATACTCGGAGAAGAACGACTTCCCAGTGAGAAAGCGACGAGGAGGAATTTTTCTGTCGAGTCGGTTACAGAAGTGATGGTTAACTTGGGAAAATCCAGTTGGGACAAGTTCAGTCAGGAGCATAAGAAGATCCTTGGGCAAACCTTTCTTGATGTGATAGATCGTATTAGCAAATATGTAAGCGAGGATGAAGAATGTTCAAAAGTGAATTGGTTTCAGGAATTCGTCTCTCAAGAAGGCACATCAGATGCTATCTGGAATTTTTTGTGGTACATCGTCTCCTCTATTATTCTATCAGAAATGGTACCTACAATTTTTCGTTTAGGGTCTGTTTGGTGCCAAGCATTAACATGGAATAAGCATTAATTAATGCTAAAATAATTTAATTCTCCGTTTGGGGCATTTTTTGAATCTTGGAATTAGAAAACTAATTCCCATTTTGGGGCCAATGCTTGAACTAGTTAATTCTAAAAAAAAGCTGGAATTCATTTCTTATTCGAGAATAGGCTATTTATGGGTTCAATTTTTTTTTTTAATTAATATTTAAAAAAAAATAAAATTTTGAAATCTTTTTATAATCTTTTTTTTTTTTAATGTGGGTATGTATATTTATACACATGTGTGTATATATACGTGTGTGTATATATACACACACATGTGTATATACACATGTGTGTATATATACACACATGTGTGTGTATACACACACGTGTGTATAGACATGTGTGTATATACACACATGTGTGTGTATATACACACACGTGTATATACATGTGTGTATATACATGTGTGTATATACATATGTATATGTGTGTATATGTGTATGTGTATATATGTACACAAGTTAAAAATACATATTATTCAAATTAATTAAAAAAATAAAAAATAATCCTTATTCCAATTCTACAATATTGGATCCAAACAGAGAATAGCTTATTCCAGCTTTCATTTTTAGAATTAATTAATTCGAGAATAGACCTTTATTCTGAAATAGGCCTATTCTAGATAAGTTAATGCCATGCACCAAATGAGCCCTTAGCGTTGGAAGAATGGAAGGTCTCAGACGAGAAGCCAAAGAGATTTCTTTATGTCCACTTTCATACTCTTCTCCTGTGTAGACAGGGAGGCGGACAGGATTTTAAGACAGGCATGCAAGTATGCAGCAGGTGATGATCGGCAACGTTTCAACGATATGCTGAAAAACACGTCCTCCTCCTGCTACGGAGAACCTGGAAATTACGACTCTCTCAATAAGATTCTAGTCTTTGCAGTACTTTTTGGCAATGACAATGTGGTGAAAAAGGTATTAGAGTGGGGCGCACAGCCAAGTCTTTTCGACAAATGTGATTCAAAAGAGCAGTTCGCCAATGCAGCAAACGAAAAAGGATTGACTGCTCTTCATTGGGCATGTATATATGCTAACGTAAGCATGTGTAAAATGATTGTAGAATACGGGGGAAGGCCGGATGTTGAAGACAATAGAGGCCGCCTCCCCCTCCACTATGCAGTTGAGAGAACGAGAGAAGATATAGTGGATGTGCTGATTGGGGAAGGCAAGGGGGATAAAGTGCAGAGTGAAGATTTCAATGAAAGGAGGGCAAAGATGGTTACATTGAAAGACAATGATGGAGTGAGCGCTCTGGATATGGCTATCAAGTTCAATAACATAAAGCTGATGATAAAGCTATTGTCGGTTTCTCAAGAAGCGGTAGAAACATATATTGATAAGGTTGATTCTGCCAAGCTTCTGCAGGAGTTTGCCTCTGAAGGCAATATGGAAGTTGTAAAAAGACTCTTGGACAGCGGAGCAGATCCACTTGCCTGCGATGAGAAGGGCCAAACAGCTTTTCATCATGCCTCCATGTCTGAAAATGACTACAAAGCAAAAAAGTTGATAGAGTTAATCCTCAAGAAATGTACAAGCGAGGAGGACAAGAAGAAACGGGTAACCAAACAAGATGATATGGGTAAAACGGCTCTCCACGTTGCCGCTATGAGAGGACATGCAGACCTCTGTTCCTTCCTTCTCAACGTAAATGAAGACATTCTACAAGTAAAAGATAGAGATGGGCGAACAGCTCTCTTCGAAGCAGTTAAAGGAGGTCACTACAATGCTTTTTCTAGCCTACATCGTCGCAGGGACGAATACATTGTTGACCGCAGCGGGCAGACACCATTGCATGTGGCAGCTTCAGAGGGCAGAATGCGTATAGCTGATTACCTTCTCAAAGAGTCGAAGAAGCCTAAAGCATATGTGAGGAAAACAGATGTGTATGGACAGACGGCGCTTCATAAAGCTGCGAAAGGGGGACACGCGGATATCATAAAAGTTTTGTTGCACTGGGGAGCTCATCCCCTTCTCGAAAGAGATTGTGATGGCAGAACGGTATTCCACTATTTAGTGCAATCACAATTAAGTGGAGAGGATAGGAAAGAAGTTGCGGAACTGGTGTTAAAGAGGTGTGGATCCGATGAAAAGAAATTGCTTTTGCTGTGGGCCTCCGCTGCAGGGTTAGGCACCGCAGACCAAAATTTAGGCGATTCTCCCCTCAGAAAATTCCTTGTAGAACAAAAGAAAGATATCACGGAAACACTTAAAAAAGCAGGAAAGGAAAACAATTTGCTAAAGACAGCTGCGTGTCTGGGAGATATTGACCTCACCAAAGAATTGCTAAACAGGGGTGCTCAAATCGGGGACATTGACGATGAGCACTGGAGAAGCACTTTAAGTTACGACGATAAACATAATGTTGACACGGGTATTCCAATAAACTCGATTTTGTTAAATGCTCTATTTAATTTTATTTATATAATTATTGTGCGCATGCTTGTCTGCAGTTTGTAAACGACTTCAAAGCATTGCGGAACAAGGGATTATAAGCGAACTAGACTTATAATC
Source organism: Thuja plicata (assembly GCA_018584345.1). Lineage (NCBI taxonomy): Eukaryota > Viridiplantae > Streptophyta > Pinopsida > Cupressales > Cupressaceae > Thuja > Thuja plicata. Next base: position 1,613,033 of record MU223483.1, read on the forward strand.
CGTTTTCTTTTCTAAACCCAAAAGAATGTTTAAATATTTATTGAGCATGCTTATCCAAAGTAGTTATTCCTTGTTTTACAGGAAGAAGTGATTTTGCATATGGTCTTGCCGCTTTGCTTTTGAACCCTTATTTAAAACCTCCCATTACAGTGGGTATTTCTGGCAGCTGGGGTATGGGAAAATCCAGTCTGATGATGCAGGTAAATTTATAACCATTAGTTTGAAAAAGTCTTCTGCTTATCTAAAATATTAATGACTAGGCTAAAGTCTAGTTCGCTTCAATTCAATACAGACAGAAGGTATTTTGTTGAAGACAGCTGCACAATTAGCATTGCTACCATCTGAAATGTCAAGCTCCGAAATCTCAAGTTTTCCGGGTTTACCAATTTTGGAACATACAGAAAAGGGCAGAAGGAAATACCACCAGATTCAGACATACATAGATTTATTGGTCAATCCCACCAAACATCAAAATAATATGTTTCAGATTCTGAAGAGTAAGATACGGGAATGCTGGAAGAAGATGAGATATACAATATCACGCCAAGAGACGAAGGTAGAGTATAAATTTATAAAATAATTTATCTCTCTTCAACCATTTCCTCTAACTGAATGCTAAATGTCGTTGTTTATTAGGAAGGACAATCACTTCCTAAGTTGTTAAAAGAGTACGAACCTGAATATCATCATATATATAAATCACTAGCTGCTATGGATAGCAGTGGCATGGTAAATCTCTTGGCTTTATAAAAGCTTCAGTATTACCTTTTTTGTAACTTCGGGTAATTCTTTTGTCTTAACTGTTTCCTAATTTTCGTTGTCAGTTTAAAGTAAAAGGTCACCAATCACAGTCAACAGAGGGGAGTGTGCCTGCTATATTAACCGTGCGATATAATGCTTGGAAATACAGGAGTGAATCAGAAGCATTAGCTGGAATGGTAGAAGAAATAACAAAAGGAATAGAGGGAATAATGACAGATGCCCAGTGGATGAGCACATGTATCAGAAATAGTTTGAGAAAGAAAAAACATATTTTTTGGATCGAGACTGTCTTTCCATGCATACTTGCAATTCTATTGGCCATCTCATTTAATTGGATTTTATGGCTTGTGCTGGATAGATACAACATCAAAGAAGCGGTGGAGCTAAAATACGCATCTTTTCCCGTAGCTTTAGCCATATCAAAGAAGCTAATGAGCAGTATAAATCCCGTGAGTGATGAATTACTGAATGATATGAAACTTCCAAGTCACAGTGAAAAGTTTGGCTATCAGAAAGAGATAATAGATGATATTACTTTCTTGAAAAAAGAAATTAGCAACAACCCTTATTGGTTGTGCACTGTTGCTTCCTGCATATGGAATTTCATAAAAGGGTGTTGTAAATACAGTGGAGAGCTACGTTTGATACCCAGTGATAATCTTAGAATAATTGTATTTAGCGACGATCTTGATCGTTGCCAAGAAACTATCATTCTTCAGGTGAATTTAGACATGATTTATTTTCATTTTATCCAACTGCCTAATCACAAATTGGTAAAATTTTGTTTTTTATGGTACACAGGTTTTATCAATTATCAATCTGGTATTAGCTGTCTGCAGAATCAGCGTGGTTCTAGCAATGGATAAAGAGATTATCCAACGGGCAATAATGAAAAGGCACGGAGATGAATCCCTGAAAAATAGCAAGTTAGCAGACAAGTATTTACAAAAAATAATACAATTGCCATTAGACCTTCCTGACCCCAGTCAATTTCAGTCAAAGAATTTTGTCCAGCGACAGTTGGGAGTGTTCGAGAGACAAAGTAAAGAAGGCCATTCAGACTCACGGACAGATGATGAAGACGATTCCATACCAGATATAGATAGAGCATACAATGATCTATTTTCTCCATTAGAACGGTCAAATGTAGATATGTGGAATTTTCTTCGAGAAACTCTTGACTCGGTGACTCCCATCTCAGGTAAGAGATGAAATAAAAGTAATGGTTTTACGACTTAAATCTGCTTTGGATTTTCTAAATGTTTTAACTAGACCATCTGATATGCACTTTATAAAGAAGCCAATAGCTCAGCAGAAACAACAGTAGCTCCACGACAAACCCAAAATGCTGAAGGAATTGCCATAGATATTCAGGGCGTACATGGAACAAGTATGTCCAAATGTTTTTACAATATTCTGTTATTAAAATTCTTTTACAGATATAATTTTAATCTCTCCAATTCACACTTTTTTAAAAATAATAAAGGAAAAGTGGCAAGCAAGGAGAACAAAGAATAATGCAAAGTGATTATTAAGAAAGTCAATTTGAAAATATGCATTCAAAATGGTTATTTTGCTCACCAAAATATCTTGGATTCATCTAAATGCTTGGCTTCATTGTTGCAAATTCCATTCACAGAGCTTATTATTAGAATAATTATTAAGACGAATTCTATGATCACTAATGAATGAATGTGCATAAATAAAATTACATCTCTATACAGGTGGTCATAAGTCTGATCCCAAAATAGAGTTAGCTCTTATTTACAATTTACACTTTTTTTACCTATTGATACAAATTAACTATTTATTTATGTAATAATTAAGCCGATAGACTTTGTGTGGGAGCTTTGCTCCCGGAAATGATATTCTTCACCCGGATAATTGTCAGCCCTTTTCCCTGATATTTTATTTTCCAGCTATAAAAATCCTTCATCTTTTTTCCCTACTTTTTGGTTAGATCTTAGCATACAAATCTAAAATAGAAATAGCAAGTTTCCTCTTCTTATCCCTATTTTAATTTTGGCCTTATTGAAATCTGAGTTTGCTCAACATTAATTCTACTTGAAATCTTATTTTTTATAATAAATTTGGGGCAATTTGTCTTTTTTTTTTTTAAAGGCGAATTAGTAGCTCTTATAAATTGCATCCCTAAAAACTTGGGAATATATTAATAATATTAGATTTTTACAATATATTTTCTTGAATGAAGTGTGATGTTATTCTCATCTCTTTTCACTATTTTAATTTTGTTAGCAAATTTGCATTATGTTTGGACGTAATAGTGCTCTAATTACATGAGGTTTTATTGGTTTTTTTTTTCAACCAGATCTTTTCGGTTCTTATCTATTTTTTTAGAGTCCATCTCTATTTTTTCTTGCAGATTTCATTATAATAGGTAAAGAAAGAAGTTAAGTCTTATTTTAGCAATCATCTCAAAGATTTAAATTCCTCATATCCCTCGTGCTTGGGCAAAAAATTTGCAAAGTGAAGAATAATTTAGGCTGATTTCCTTTGTTACTTTACAAACACAATTCCTAAAAATATTTCTTTTTGAGTCAAGCGTGTGTAGGTGGAATGGACAACATTGAAAATAAGATAAATTAGATAGGAAACTGAAATTACATATAAAATATATGATTTTAAACACGTTACTAGGCTTTTCTTATATATATATATATATATATATATATATATATGCTAGTAGCATTGGCAACGCAAGCCCAAAAAAGTATTTGAAAGAAATTAATATGTATTTTGTATTGGTTATATAATTATATTTATATATTTATCTAATCTTAATAAATTATTAAACATTGCTCTTGTTTAGCTTAAGAGTTCAATTTGGTGTAATTTAAGTATTGTGGTATAAGTTGCATTAGGATTATTGTTCAACTTGGTATAATTTTGTATTGAGGGTTGAATTTGGCTTAGGTTTTTTCTTATTAATTGAGGTTGAAATTTAGGGTAATGGTTTAATTTATTTTAAAGGTATACTTAAGTTTGAATTTGGTTTGTAATTTTCTTTTAATTTAGCTTAGGTATAGGGTTCAATTTGGTGTGTGTTATAGTGGTTAAATCTGGTTTAGTGTTATAGTTAGAGTAGTACTTTGTATATGTTTTGGGATAAATTTAGTTTAATTTAAGGGTTTGGAATCTATTTATGTGTATCTTGGGATTTAGTTTGTTTAACCGTTTTGGTTTAATTTAACTTGAGGAAATAGTTCAATTTGGTATAGGCTTAGTGTTGGGGTATAATTTAGTTTGCAATTAGTGTTCAACTTGGTTTAGCCTTATAGTTAGGGATGGAGTTGGTTAAACTATATGGTTTAGGTTTTGGTTTACTTTTAGAGTTACCAATTTAGTTTACTGCTACAATTACGATTGAAGTTTGTTTAGAATTAGCTTTTATATCTTATATAGAAAAAAATTATAAAACAATGATAAAAGCCTTAGGTGCTCCTTTTGCTATATCAATCCCGTTGTTTGGATTGGTTATGTTTATACATTCACTGCTACTATATAATGTCTTTTAAATATTATATATATATATATATATACTAAATGATATCTTTTAAATATTTTACATATATATAAAATTATCTTATCTTAGCCTCGGCCCTTTAATGATTAAAAAAAACAATAAATGAAAAATCTTGAATTTACTAGGTTCCTAAATTCATACCAAGAGGATTTTTGGCACCTTTTGGGGACAACGAAGAAGGTTGGCAATTGTCTTTCCGTGCCCAAGCTAGGGCCCGTGTCCTAGCCACATTTTTTGTTCTTTAAGTTGCGTATCTTGTTCTTGGGCAGATGGTTTTGTGGGGAGCGGTTTGTATCTGCACCTGATTTGGAGGGGGTTCTTTTCTTGCTGTGTGTAGGGGCTTGGGGGTTGTTGTAGCAATAATGCATGGGTGCGATGGAGTTTCCAAGGGTTTGTGTTGTCTGCTCATTGTATTTTTAGGTGTCTTGTTTGTGTTTGTATTTTGGCTCTGGTGTTGTGGAGTTTTTCAGCTTTCTGTTGTGGTTCCCCAAAATTAAGAAAGTAAATTGTTGTTTGTAGAGGAGTGAGGATCATTCAGTTTTGGTTAGCCAAACTAAAATGGTTATGGGGCTTCGACTCTATGACAATTCTAGAGTACCCAGCACAACAAGTTAGGAATCCTAAAGGCAGTTTCGATGCAGAAGATGATTTCGTACTAGAAATAGATGTAGCGTACCGTGATCTCGTTTCTCCACTCAAACAGTCAGAAGAATATTCTATACGTAATTTTCTTAATAAAATGCTTTGTCCAATGACTGATATCTCAGGTAAGAGATGAAAGAAAAATAATATTTTGAAGACAATTTATGCTTTGTACTTTCTAAATGTTAATGTTGGTGTTGGAGCAACTAATAAAACACTGCTCAACAGAAAAAGTAGAAGTTCCACCGCAGCCACAAAATGCTGAAGGAATTGCCATATATATTTAGGGCGCAGATGGAACAAGTATGTCCAAACGTTTCTACAGTAGTCTGGTACCGAAATTCTTTTATAGATATAATTTTAGGCTGCGCAAATTTTTTTGGGCGATTTTTCTGCTTTATAGTTTTTAAATTTTGTAACCGCAGCAGCTGATAGACACTTCCGTTTAATTAGGAGAAGCTAGTAGCTTGCTAGAAATACAACCAGCTGAAGGAATTCACGGCTCAGATGGAACAAGTATGCCCCATACATGTTCACAATATTTCAATATCAAAGTTGGTTTACGTCTATAATCTTAATCTCTGCAATGCGCGCTATTTTTTCTTAAAGAAATCCATGTTAAATGCAGTATTCTTTTCAGATTAGATATATAGGAAGTTATCAGAACCAATATTAATGCAATGTGATTATTAGAGAAAAATATTATAAATTGCCAAATATACATTAAAAACGTTTATTTTGTTGACCAAACTATGTACGTAACTATACATTGCTACATTATAACTTTGCTTCATTGTTTTACTTTCTTCTGGCATTAATACAAGGTTTCGTATTTAGTCATAAAAATAATTAATTAATAATTCAGACAAATTCCAGGATTGTGCATAAATGAAAGTGCAATTAATGAAGGCATGTTTTTATTCAGGTGAATCAGATCCCACGACGGAGCTAATTCCTATAACCATGATGGAGTTCATTCCAATAAGGGAGCTGCTGTTTGTGAGATACAGTGAAGGAGAGCGAGATGCATTTTGTCACTTCCAAGAAATGGCCACAGATATCCGAAAATTGCCTCGAGAGTGGAAACGTTTTCTTACCTACCATCGACTGGTCTGGAATATCTTCATTATCAACAATGAAACCAAGCATTTGGATGGATGGCAAGTCCAGTTGATTACTTAAATATTCATCTGCTGGGAATTTGAAGAAAATATAAATATTCTTGTACAGGTATGTATATGTTTAAAGAATATATATACACATATATTTTGCCCCCTTAAATGATTCCAATGAAGTTCATGAACTTCGTTCATCTTTTTTGCAGAGATGGAAAGATATTGATCTTCTTAAAACTTATAACCTAGAGTCAAAATCAAGATCAGAACCGTCACTGCGAGCGATCGTTGAGCACTGGATAAAGAAAGAGAGCATCAAAGAGAAGGAAACTACAAATTCCCCAACTATAGAGCAAATGAGATCAGTGAGAGATGTCACTGAAGATGGAGATCATTCTGAAAGTAGCAAAATGGGAGGACCAGAGAATCTGATCACAAGCAATGATAAGTTAGATAAAGCATTATTAATGGAGTTAGATACCCTCAAGAAAGAAATTCAAGAATTGAAAGAACTGGTGAATTCCCAGCAGGATGACAAGAGTGGGAAGAGTGGCAAAAAGGCCGAGGAAAAGAAATTGAAGTCACAAAGTTGGAGGAGACTGAGATTCGCACTGGGCAAATATGACGTGTCAATGGAAGGTATACAAGCTTTCCAGAGGTTTAGATTCTATTGTGAAGCAGGGCATCTACCATGGCCAGTGGAACCAGAAGAAGAGACTTCTTGAATGGATGTTGCAAGATAGTGTCCCTCTAACATAATTGCTTAGAATTTCAGGTGGGAACATAACAACAATGGCCTCCAAACCTTTGTTGCAGAGTACCACAGCTACATTGATATGCTCATCTTATATATCACACGAGAGACATTTATGTTTTCCAATTTTGAGATAATTTATATTTGGAGTAGAATAATTAAACATTTGCTTATTAAGTTCGAGATTTTGCTTATATAAAGATTTAGTCTTCTTTCTTTTGACTTTTAAAATGGCCATGTGTGACAAATTCTATATAACACTTATAGTGTACATATCACTGTATTCATTAATTAATTAATTGAAAATTAAAATACAACAATTTTTTATTTTCATTTAATTAATAAATATGATGTGCTATTTACTATTATTTGACATTATTTTTCTTATTATATTTTTTTAGAAATGATTATTTTTAGATGCTTTAAGTAAATTGGATTATGATTTGCATTAATCTTTTTAAATAAAATTTTTCAAATTTTATTTACTAGAAAATAAAATTGATTTATAAAACATTGGATAAATTTATTTTTAAAAAATTTTAATATATAAATTTGAAAAAAAATAATTTTATTAAATATTATAATATATAAACTTACAGTGATTAGCTTCTGGATTCGATTGTGTGTATTTTTAGCATCAACGTTTTGAATCACACTCCATGATTCATCCACACGCATTTTTTTTGTATCTCTTGCTTTGTTTCATCCGGATGATGGATCAAGAGTGTGATCTAAAAAGTTGATGCTAAAAATGCAAACACAATCGAATTCAGAAGCCAATCACTATAATTGGAAATCTGATATCTCTTATATATAAACTTATTTGAAACAACACTATATATAGTGATACACTATTTCATTTGGGGAACACCCAAAAGAAAAGAGTCTCATGTCGTGGATTTTTGTTGGAGTTTTTTTCGCTGTTGATAAAAGTTTTCAATAATTAGAGCTTTTCAATCTCCAGTTATAGTTTTTTAGAGCAGGTGTATACCAATGTATGGAAGTGCATGTATGACAACATATGGAACTTGGGGATACTAGATTACGAAGTAAAACTGATTAAAGTTGGGAAGAAGCACAAAAGTCGTAAATAGTAAGCTAGGGTCTATGTAAGCTAATAAATTATTGAATTGGAAAAATAACAAAGGAGCACACCTAAAAATAAGGGCTCACATAAATATTTGGTGAATTTGAATTAACACATGACTTATAATAATAATTTAAAGGTCCAATGAGCATTAGGAGAGTGTGAAATCAATGTAGGAACCCATACATTCTACAATAGGGCTAAATTGAACATCTAAATATAGGTGCTTAAAATTTAGGATGGTACAATCTCTTTCTCTTTCTCTACCTCTCCCTCCTACATTAAAGTGGTTGTATACTCCCTTATCATCTAAAATTTAATCACACTAATTAAAATCTACCCCTCAATTTAAAATGAATAATTCACTTGATGTACAACCATTTAATGCAAGCAATCTTTTAATTGAATATCAATGGAAAATAATACTGAATATAGAGACCAACCAAGATTATTACATAATAAGTGAACTCTTGGGTCGATGAGCAATTTTCTTCCCAAGAAATAGCCCACAAATGAACTTGCATGCAATTGTCTGCTAAACCCTTTGTAGGTATGTACACCCTGAGAATAATAATAGAAGATGATGAGACACAACACATGAAAGTGGTTGCACACTCCCATGTTGTCTAAATTTAATCACACATTAAAATTTACCCCTTAATAAAACTAAAAATTCACTTGATGTACAACCATTTGATTGCAATCAATCTTTTAATATGTACGAGTGAAAAATAATACTTAATATACATACAAACCAAGATTATTACATAATAAATTTACTCTTGGACAGGTGATAAATTATCTTCCCAATAAAAAACCCACAAATAAACTTGCATGCAATTATTCGCTAAACATGTTGTAGTTATATACACTTTAACAATAATAATAGAAGATGATGAGATCTTGTAGCAACCATCACTTGGAAGTGAGGAATCTCTGAGAAATGCCTTGTTAATGTAGATGCCGAACAAGGTGGGGGAAAGGGGGCACCCCTGTTTCACTCCAATAGTGCTCTGGATAGGGTCAGAGAAACCCTCAGGAGTCCTCAATCTGCCCTCAACATGCTTGTAAAGTCTCATAATAGTTGTCAAAAGAGTCTCAGAAATCCCAATATCTCTAAGTCTCTGGAAGAGGGCCACCCAAGGGATGGTATCAAACGCCTTACGAAAGTCAATGAAGCAACAATAGACTTTGTTAGAGTAATTTAGCAATTTCTCTTTTGTGCTTAAGTTCACTTAGGCAGTTTTAGGAAAGTTTCTATTTCCTTGCAGTTGCCCGTTTAGGGTTTCGACATCCTTTATAAGGATTGTCTTCTTTGTATTTCATACGGAGTTGTAAATCTTTTTCATTGTTGAATATAGAAATCATTTCTGTCAACATGTATTTGCATTCTCTGGCCTATCGGCCGCCATAGCTTCGGATCCTTCTCTCTTCTGTCTTCTTCATTCTTGTAGCAGTTGTTTTGCATGCAGGTGTTTCTTGGGTAGATTGACATTCTTCAATCCCAACATGGTATCAGAGCCACCTTGCTGCCGGCTGTTCGAGTTCTTGTGAAGCGTTCGAGGGTTTGGAGGTTTCTCT
>MU223483.1:1703065-1715752 GCA_018584345.1 Thuja plicata
ATGTTGCTGCCTTTGTCTCCGCTGCCATCCAGCTTCATAATGAACTCCGATTTTAATGCAAAAATTCTAGATGAAGATCAATTGCAGCAATATGTCTAGTTGCCATTTTCATCGACTTTTTTTCCTAGACCTGTCTATTCCATCATGGTGGCTAGTAGTGCCCAAATGCTTAGAATCAACTATCTCACCATCATATTGTTCACCTTTATGAGATTAATCTGCCTTTCCATCTTCCAAATCCTCTGACTCGAGCCGCTCTTGGGGACACAGATCTACATTGGATTCAAATTCCTCCTCCTGTACAAAATGCATCCAATAGTATCTCATTCTATTCATTTCTATGATTGCGCATATCAACCTCTCAACATATCAATTCGTCAGATTGATTTACCTCACGAGAGCTCTGTTCATTGATTGCATATAAGTTTTCCTCTAAATCATCTGATTCCTCATGTTCACTGTCATCTGAATGACAAACACCTCCCTTGTAATCTAAATTTTCAAAATCACTAGAGCAATCTAAATCTTTATGAGATTTATTGTCTTTGCAAAGATCTGGCCCCTCTGAATCCGTCCTCTCTTGAGAAAACTGCTCTACATTGAGTTCAAATTTTTCGTCCTGCAGACATTTTTCTTAATTTCAATTTTGTCTCCTGCACAAAACCCAGCCAAATCAACGCATTCTCCCTCCTACGCCCCTACCTAAGGCAGGGACTGCAGCTGCGCGCAGCCCTTGTTTACATCTAGGTATAATTATGCAGTAGAGAGGTAAACTGATCTTGCTTCAGAGTAGGGGATAGGGGTAAAAATAATAATATTAAAGTGCAGTGTGAATGACAATAATATATGCGTCACATGATATTCTAGTGCTGAATATATAAAACATGAGGAGTAAGAAAAAAATTAGCACTAATGATAACAATGTTGATCAAATAACTTTTATGAGAGGGGGTAGCCTTTTCAGATAAAGGGAAAACGTTGCACAAAATTACTTGTGTCCAAGGAAAGGTAACAACAAATGTGCAAAAGAGAGGCAAGTAGTACATAAAGTGACTTTTAGCATATAATATGATTTTACTCAATGGTGAAAGCATTTTTTTATAGTTTGTTAAAGTGAAATTTTAAGTTAAAGAGAAATGAGGAATTATTTTGACCACCAGGAGGAAGTTAGAACAAGATAAGTGTTTTTTTTAGCACAAAGGGAAATGATGAAAATCACAATTGAGCTTAATGAAAGATTGGACAATCGAGCTTAATGAAAAATTGGACAAGATAGTTTTGAAGGGTTTAACCTATTTTAATTGAGCTTAATGAAAAATTGGACAAGATGGTTTGGAGGGGTTTAACCTATAAAATAGTTATTTTCACCTTTCTTGTTTCTAAGCCTCCACAAAAGTCTATAGCAACAACCCCAATTTTATCCCATGTGTTCCATATATCCCGGAAATAGCTAAATGTGTGGTGGAAAGCAAATAATCCCAAATTTTAGTAAGATTTTTGAGGGTAACAACGGACACTAGCATCAATGACATTAGAACATTCAGATATAAGCTTCCTGGAGATCATGTAATTCTTTTACCTATTTGTAACAAAAAATTTGCTTGAAAAGTTAATATCAAAATGTGCAAGAAAAAGAAAAAGTAACAAACAGGTAAATTACTCTCATCCGGGACATAGTATTGTCAACAGTATGAGGAATCACAACATTGTTAATTTGGTGCAGCATATAAGATTGGCAGTGAAGGTGTAAAAAATGTCATTTTGGCTGATGTCAATTGTATACGACTCCTTTCTCGAAAGCCTCACATGATGGAATGAGGTTGCTCTCATTCTCACCTACCATAAAAATCTTCTTACGCTCAAAAGAAAAGAAAAAATGTGAAAGAAGAGACTAGGCACGTGAACTTCTCTGCAGATGCCACCTGCCCTTGTGCACCATGATTTATTAGCAATCTTGCAAAGACCTAGACTTGGTGTGAAATTCCAAAAAGAAGAGAAGGTGTTTTTTGTAAGCAGAGAAATTCCAAAAAGAAGAGAAGGTGTTTTTTGCAAGCAGACCTTTGCAAGAAAGAAGGTAATGAAACCTTCATACTTCAGAGCAGTGCCTTGGAAACCTTTCTTTCTGCAATGTTCTATCAAAGATATTTCAAGAAGTGCCTTCTTTTGTTTTGGAATTTGAAATTTTTGTATGATAGGTGAGAGGACCTAGTAGCTGAGAATCCTAATTTTGCGCTTCTCAAATTCTAGGTGGAAATTTCAAATTAAGTTACCAAATTTTTACAGCAACTTACTTGGCAAGCCCTCTACATATAATTAAGGTTGCAAGGCCACATAATTATGTTTTTTTGATAAGGTGTACAACTAAGGGTACATTTCATTCAATTATGAATAGTCACCATTGTAATAACAATTTAAAAGTCACAACTATTGGTGCAATTTTGTTAAAAAAAATTGGCCATTAAATTAACAAGTGTGGCCAGTATTAAATCATTAAGTATAGGTATTAAATCAACAACTCCTATCACAACCATTGAAACATTCAGATATTCAGATATTGGATCCTTTCTCCTAATCTCTACTCACCGTTATGTTACTATTCACCGTTATGTTACTAGCCCAATCAAAAAACAAATAAACATTTTTAATATATATTAAATTTAAAAAAACTTGCACTTTTGTTAGCTGAAACATCACATTAAATAGGAACTGATAAAAATCTCAACTATGAGTGGTCGGTGCTAGTAGTGTTTAATCACTAGTTAACTCGCAAGCCCTCCGCAATAGTTACTAGCATATGCATGGCAGGAAATAAAACTATTAAAGTTGAAGCTAACAGGAACTTTATACCTTTAAAATAGCTGAACTAAACAATTATTGTAGCTGGTCCATCCCACTTTAAAGATGCATTATTCAACAAGAATATTGAATAAATGAAAAAGTTGTCTGCCATTCAGAAAAGTAGATGCCAATAAATTGTTTAATTAGGATGTGATTGTGTTGTTTATGTATTGAACCGATGTCCGACCATCATCACAAAAAGTAATGGTGAGCTTAAAAAAAACTACTGCGTTTAAAGTTGTTTATATAATTCACACCATTCTGGTTGTACTCGTTTCATCTCTACTTTTATTTGATATTCATTAGATTGTATTTTCCTTTTCTGGGATATTTTTGATAAAGTTTTTGTTAATTATTAAATTTTAGGTAAATTGTCTTGTATATTGTGGGAAAAATAGTTATTATTAAAAAAAAACAAAAAAACAGTTGACATAGGTTTATGAAAATAATATAGACATTCTTATATTAATATTACTTTTGTGGTAGTTTTAATTGAAATAATTTAATAGCAGTTTAATTTTTTTTAAAGTTATTCTTTGTTGGTCTTTTATAATTTTGTTGTAATTTAGATAATTGAATAATTATTTTCAAGAATAGGTACATATTATTCTTTGAAAGTATGTATTTCATTCAAAATATTGACTTGATGAGATAGTCATTATGTTTTATACTATTACACAAATAAAATGGTTATCCAGAGATAGTCATTATGTTTTTTACTATTACACTAAAAAATGGTTATTTAATTTTTACTTGTAAAAATTGAACTTCTATTATTAAGCAAGATGATTTTTAAAAATAGCCATACAGATCCTCAATATTGCGTAGTAGATCTAGTAATAGAAACAAACACCACTTGAATAAATTAGTACCACGATCATACAATTTTGAATAAAAGTGTACAAAAATAATTAGTATTAATGCTCACAAAATCATTTTTCTTTATGATACAAAATTCAACTTTTTTTGTAAAACATTTGAACCTTATTAACAAATATAATATACATAATAAATTTCTAGACAATTCTTTAACATATGCAAGATGTTGGCAAATCATCTTAATAATATAAAGTCAATTTCATTTGTATCCATATAAATAATCTTAGCATATTTGACCAATAATTCTATTAATAAATAACATTTATAATGTATATTTTTATGTTAAATTTTTTTTTTATATCTAAATATAAGTTCACAAAAAATATTTACCACCCAAAATAGTGGTTAATGGTAGTATCAAATTTGTTTATTAAAATTTATATTTCACAAATAAAATTTAACATTTAAAGTCACTATTTTATATATATTAATTACGAGCGAGACAAGGGTGTTGGCCCTTAAAAAACCACAACCTAAAGGCATAAAACTATCAACACACTAATAAAAACTAATAAAAACCAATCACTTATAGGAAGTAGAACTGAACTACTAGTAACAATAAATAGTCAACAATGTATTTACAATAATCTAATTCAACACATTCTCAACTGAGAGAGAGAGAGAGAGAGAGAGAGAGAGAGAGAGAGAGAGAGAGAGAGAGAGAATCCAAATTCAAACTAACATAACATCAGAAAGTAAAGTAGTCTAAACATTTAATAAATAGATAAAAATTCATTCTTGGCTCATAGTCTAAATTAACATAACTAGTAACAAAACAAAATTAGATGGGTTGGAGGTGACCAACATGGAAGTGGATACTGAACAAAACATTGAACAGGGTCCCCGCAAGAGAACTAGAGCCATAACCAAGACGATAAGGACAAGGACATGGTGCTGGATCTCCAGAAGATCAAGGATTCTTCTGCCAACATGGAGTTGCTCGAGGCCAAGGCGGCCACACTGATGGTGGACTTATCATGAGGGTCCCTAGTCTTTTTTGCTGACCCTGTTTTATTTGATTTTGTAGAAGTTGTCTGTTTTTTGCTCTGGCCTCTATTGGCCTGTTCTGTCTTTTTGCTTTGTTTCATTTTAAGACTGGGCTTAATGCTTTTTTAACTATGTTTCAGGTTTCAGGAACCCTGTAAAACCTGTTTTACTTAATAAAAAACATAACTAGTAACAAAGATAAGAGCTTTTCTAAAAAAACCTGTAGGGGCAAGAAGTACTAATTTAACACAACCCAAAATTAAAGATGGTGAGGGGACTTAATATCATAGCTTGAATGATGGAGTACATGGCTCCATTCATTGATGAGAAACTTGAAAAGTTCCTAGTAATTTTCTTCATCTTCGCCATCCTCCCCAAGCACCTAGGGTTGCATCAGGCATAAGGACATTGCAAAATTGTGCATAACTTAGAGATTGAATGTGGAGATACTGCCTATTTTTCTTTCCATCTCAAGGAGTTTAGTTCTCAACTCATCACCCTCAATTTTTAGTTTGGCCAGCTCTGAGGCAGTGTTCTAGCATTCAGTGCATGTGGTTTTACTATAAGTGAAGACAACATTATCCTCTTTCAACATCATGTTCTTGATTAGATGAACATGCTCATCCTTTGTGTTGTCAAATATATTGGTGGAAATTCTATTTGTTGAATTCTTGGAGATGTCAAAATTTTGTCTCACCCCTCTCACCATCAATGTCTTACCTTTTCCTTCCTTTCCCCACAATTTTTCCACTCCCATAGTTGACATCCTCCTCCTTTAAGTCATAGTCAAAAATACTTTTTTTTTCCCTTGCTTTCTGACAAAGTAGCCAGCCTATTAGATCATTGAGGGTTACTATGTTCCTCTCCCACCTCCTCCTCTTCTTCACCGATGACCACCTAGATAGATAATTTCAATTTTTTGGCAAGGAGAGGATTTTTTTTTCCTTTGGAAGCTTTGCATTTTAGTCCACTTAATTCAACACCGAAACTAGCAAGATTGGGAAATTTTGGGGTCTCAGGCCTAGAGGCAATCTTAAGGGTTCTAGGATGATCGATACACTTTTTCATACTTTATGCTTGGGGATATATAATATTGGCAGGAGGGGGGAGTGGGAGTTGGGGGCCTTATAGACCATTATAGGCTTAAGAGGACATAGGGCCAAGTTGAAGGTTTAAAGACTATAGATTATCCTTTGATGCAAGGGAATAGGCTTCTTGTCTCCAGTGTGAGCATTTTACATAACTTCCATACACTAATACATTTGGGCCTCATTTTCGACCAAAGGCCATTTTGGCTTGTGTTCACTTTTTTTTGTTTATGTCTCGATTTTGTTGAAATTTTGACCCAAGTTAATTTTATTATCGAAATTTTGATGAAATCAGGATATAAACAAAAAAAAAGTGAATGAACTCACTTCATTTTATTTTAGGTGGATCGCGGGCGGGAGGAAGGGTTTCAGCCAGCAATTTCACGTCATTTTGCAAGTTGGAAAAACATTTAGCTTTTTTGTGTTGATTTGTGCTTTGTGTGACGGTAACTTATGATGTATGTAATTCATGCTCAACTAGAATGCGACTTGTGGGTGTATTCTCATTTGGCCCATTTCCACTTGGCAGGCTCTCTATTTTCTCTCTAAATACAAATATAATTCTTCAGCTTTGTGATATTAATTTTTTTTACAACTTTTTGGATGGCTCAAACTTCAAATGCTTTTCAATTGATTCATTTTAACTGCACATCACAGTGTGAGTGCAATAGTTATTCTCATTGTTGAAGTGAAATAGTTATTCTCATAGTTGATGTGCAATAGATATTCTCATACTTGTCATATTAACCTACCTATAGACGATGACCAATCCCCCCAATTGATAAATCCCAAGGAGTTTTAGCTATGATCCCTAATAAAGCCTAGTAGATTCATACAACAAGATCACTAGAGTTTCTAGGCCTGAAACCTACTGCACGATTGTGGCCTGAATCAAACTATGGGTCTGATTTGGTGGTGGGTGTTCTAGACACTAGAATATGGATCGAGAGGAAGAGTTGCAATGATCACGGACTTGGGCCTATTCCTAAACATTGGAAAGGTGAATGTGAAGAGGTTGTAGGGTTTTCTAAGTCACTGTGTAATAGGAAATTGGTTGGTGCTAGGTTTTTCCCCGAGGGATATGAAGCAATGGGTGGAGGAATGAACACTTCTGTCAAATTTAGGTCTCCTAGGGATTCATATGGCCATGGTACTCATACAACATCTACTGCCACTGGAAGGTACGTTTATAAAGCCAACATGCTTGGTTATGCCAATGGGATTGCGAAAGGGATGGCACCCAAAGCTCGACTAGCAACATATAAGGTATGCTGGTTGTCTGGTTGTTATGATTCTGACATACTTTCTGAATTTGATACTATTGTTGAAGATGGTGTGGATGTGATATCGTTATCTATGGGCGGTGAGGTCGTGCCATATTATCTTGATAGTATTGCAATGGGTGCCTTTGGAGCTATCTTGATAGTATTTGCATTTTTTTCAGCTTCCCTTGATAGAATTCATTTCCAAGTTGTTTATTTATCTTGGAATTAGAATTTTTATATTATTTCATTCCCTAGATTATCCTAATAGAGTTTTTTTTAATGTTGATTTCTCTTGGATTAAGAATTTAGATACTCCCTTTTAGAGTAGATTTTTCATGAGGTAGTATATGCTCAGTTCTCTCATAATCATCAATCTTTTTGAAACATGATCTAAAATAATACCTTATTTTTTATATGGTCAATGATGTTCTTACTTTATATATTTATGTCTCTTACTATTGATGATGGGGTAGTCCTTGAACTACATGTATTTTTATTTTGTGGATGTAGTTTTTAAGATTGTTTTTCTCTACTTATCACCCACTCATGCCTTTCCTTTTCATTAGGTTTTGTCTCCTATTAAGAAAGAGACTGGATGTGCAAGTGTGGGTTAGTTCTAGTGTAAGATGTTGGTTCATGAGTGAATCTCTTCTCTAATGTTTTCTCTCTCTATTATTGCAAGAGAGGTTGGTGCCTTCCTACTATTTGTCTGATCTCTTGGCCACTTTAGTACAAAGGGTTTTTCTAAGAAGATATTTTTGGGTTCCTTCATAAGTCCCTTTTCTTGGATTAGGTGATCTTTTGGGTTGAGACCCTTGTTCTTCTTAGTAAGCTAATTCGGTCAAATGCCTCTCTAATAATATTGGTTTCCCTTTTTTGTCTTGGTGATCTTGAAAGGATAAAGTATTACAAATATTTTTAAATGGATTTTGTTGGGCAACCTCCATTGTTAGCACTATCTGCTATGTTTTTATATTATCAGCTGTAAAATAATGGTGTTGTTGGTTCAATTATCAGAAGCACCATATTAACAACACTTTAACAGTCAATTAACAACAAAACTATAACAAAGTCTTAATAGCATAACACTGTGAACTACTAAAGTCTTAACAACAACACTATGAACTTCTAGATTCTTAACAACATAAATCGGAAAACTACTTAAAGTCTTAACAGTATTCAACTGTAAACCACTAGACCACTATACATAAATACTAATAGTAAAAAGCAAAAAACCACAGCCAACAAATCCATACAGAGGCTAGTGGAGCTGAGGACTCAAGTCTTCAATAAGGAATTTGAACCTTCTAGTTTCCCTCCTCTACATCCTTTTTAGCCAACATGTTTTAATAATTTTTCTCTGCTACACTAGCCCTTTTGTTGTATCATTAAATTAATTTAAACTAAATATTGCATGGTTTTCTTTCTGTTTATTCCTTTTTCAAGACATTGTATCTATTTTCAGCACTTCCATTCAGTAGCTTTTTGCTTATAGAAACCCCAAGAGCTCATATCAAATCTTTTAACATAAATAAATTGTGACAAATAGAAGAAGCCAGGGAATAGTCTGCTATATTTATGTTTGTCTCCTGGATTGTCTTTAATATGAAAAAATGTGTTTATGAGGATTGAAATACTAGGGTAATAAGACATACAAATCACGATGGGATGGAATGGAATCAAGTCCAGAAAACATAGTGGTGAAAGAATTTGTCAGATAGCAGTCCATAATTTTGTTCCTAGGATTGATAGCTCACCATTTTTCTGTCAACTGCAATTCCCCTTTTTAAAAAAACTTACTCTCATCTAAAATTACAATCAGTGGTGTTCATCTTTTTTGAGTGTTTTGGATAATGAAATTTTTGTTCTCTGGTATCCTCATATATGCAGAGGTGCATGGTGATGGTAACACTCAAAGGGCTGACATTTGGCTATATATATCTGGGCTATATGACACTTGGAAATGGTACAATACATATGTTGAGATAGACTATAAAGATACCACTTCAAATTTACCTAAACTAAGCTCTCAGATGGAACCCCAAAAAATCTTTTTAGAAGAGATTAGGGAATTGCAATTACAGTGAACCATGCAAAAACACCACTTTAAATTTACTTAATCTAAACTATCAGATGGAATTCTGAAAAAAGATTTTTAGAAGACACGAGAGAATTCACAGTTTAGTGACCCATCCAAGTAGTTTAGGATGACCCCATCAGACAAATGCTCATAATTTTGGTTATGTTGTTTTTATGGGGGAAGACTATAAATCACTTTGTATTGTGTGACATGGGGCCAACTAACTGTATCACATCAACAGGGCAAGTCAACTGTCTAGCTTTTATTTAGTTCATTTTGTTTGTTACCTGTGATCCAACCTAAAATTTGTATTAAAATCTGTCAAGTGGGTGTCGTCCAGAAGTAGGAAACAAATTGTATTGGAGGTATTGTTCAAAGCCATTAATGTGTCTGGTATGGTTTCATGCCCACAAATGTATTGGATTTCCTCCTGCTTGAGATCCAAATTTCTATCCTAAACTATAGGGAAGAGCAACTTATCAAATATCTTGAAGGCTAGATGATCCCATTTTTAAATTTATTTTTTCAATACAAGATTATGAAGAATTTGATCCCTTAGAAGAGTAAAGGCTACTAAACACTTTTGAAAAGCAAGCTAAAAATATTAGGAAAGATGATTTGGAAAGGAATGTGCAAATTGGTTGGCCTAATCTAGTGAGAATTATTTGTGTGTGTATTTGTAAATCTTGTAATATTTTATTATTTTTGATTATATACATTTGCTGAGAGTATAGTACAATTATGTCTCAAATTTTCTTATTAGAGTAGCAATTATGCTTTATGTCTCTATTGTTGGACACTTGGTTGTAATTTTGCACACTTGAATGGTCCTACTACGCATTTGATTGACTATCTACACACTTGGTGTAGTTTGTTGTGCACTTGGGTACTAAAACTACACTTGGATGAGTTATTGGGCTCTTGGTTGATCTCTTGTGCACTTGGATGGTAAAAACATGATTTTGTTTGAAAGTATCATTTCTATATTTTCAATTTTTTGATTTCTTGTAGAAAAGAGTATTTCTATGTTACTGATGATTGTGTAGAACCTTGGAAATTGTGGGATAAAGAGCTTTCATTGAAACTACTATTGAGTTTCTTGCAGGACACTTGATGAAGAAATTTTGTTCTCAAAAAATTATGCATTTGTTTGATTATGTTCTCAAAACATCATGGTTTCTTTGATTAGAATAGAGAACATTTCTTTTCAAAAGGTTAATAAACTTTGTCTCAATTATTTAGTGTTCTTGCACATCATAGGGTGGGCCTACTGCTACATGATGTATCCTCTCCACTTTTCTATGAGATTCTTGGTATAAGATAAAAGTGATAGAAATGCCTATTTTTATTTGTATGCAGGGTCTTCCTTGTGGAAAAAAGTAATCACCCAAGAGAGTCACCCAAGCAGTAACACGCTAAGGCCAAGCTTCATTCAAACTTATATATAAAAAACATGGCTATTATTAAAGTCATAATCAACAGGTGTAGATATGTCATACTAATGGAAGTATCCCTTAGTATGTGTGTAATGTGTAAACCACATAGTAAGTCATAAAACCACTTAATTATTTTTATCAGTTAAGTATCCCTTTGAAATTTTTTTCATGGTGTGCTTATTTTTCAAATAGGTGAAAGTTTTCATCTATTTGTGGCTCTATGATATCTAGTGTTGTCATGACCAGACAGATCAGTAAGATTGCAACTTATTAATTTATGAAGAGAATTGATCATCATTGTTTTCTTCTTCCCATTTGTGGGGCCTTCCTAGATTTCAAATTTTTAAATTTATTTCCTTCCTTTTCCATTTTTGCAAATCCTATCTTCTGGAAAAAGTACCTTTTCTCAAACTCACCTAAATTCGCACCCATGGGCACCAAATTCTCTCTTTAGAAGTACTCCCATAAGTTTTCCATATTTAGAAAGAGTGATCCCAAATGCAGGTAAGCAAAAGAGAAAGGACCAAAAAATAAAAATATCGTCAATAGGATGATCTGATATTGGGCAGTTTCCTCTCAGATAAGATAGAAGAGCAAGGACCAAAAAAATAAAAATATCGTCAGTAGGATGAACTGATATTTTTTAGGATCTAGATTACATGCTAACTTACCATGCCTATTTGAATATCATAGCTAACCCTTTTTGGTTTGCTTATGTGGAATCATCCTTTCTTAGGATTGAATCCCCATCATTTTTATTTCTATTTTACTCATTTTGATTCCCATTTCATAGTGCCTTGTGCTAAAATTAGCAAAAGATTACTTTTTTGTATTTCTTTGGTATCCTTATCATGTCATGTCTCGGTCTTAGTTCATGTCATGGATACCCTTGAAGTCTCAGCGTACATCTTTCTCTCAGTGCTTACATGATTATTTTCCTTCCTACACAGGCTTGTATTCAGAGACCTATTTAGGAATACCAATAAGTAGAGTTGTGCTTCACTTTTTAATGTTTTTAAGGCTCTCAAAGTTTCTTGTTTTATATTCTAAATTTGATTGCAGGTTGCAGAGATTGATAGAAGAATTACCTAGGAAGGAAAGTCTGAGAAACACAACCAAATTCTACTTTGTCTTCTTTTTTGTTTGTTAGTATTCCCTTGTGGACTGACCTTTGATGTGGACAAGGGGTATCTCCTTAACAAAATTCACCCAATACTTGAATGTTTTATTTTACCACTGGAGCTCATCTTATTTGACAACTTCTATTATGATTTCTCTTAGGATTTTCAAATTTTCTTTTGATTATGTCTATTCAATGTTTTCCATAAATTCCATTGTTTTTCATAGGATAATGATGACATTCTTACAAAATTACTTTCAAATCGCTTTTCTACAATTTATATGACTGCATAAGTTTAATGTTAAGACACAATAGTACTTGATCTCTATGAGGAATTTATAATATATGTTGTATTAGTTATTGGTTTCACTTACATCCTAGAATTATCTAATATACATCGTATGACTGATAATTTCCCAATTTTATTTTTTTAATCCATACTTAATTCTTACTTTAAATTAATAACAATATCCATTTCTTTTTGGATAATGTTATGTACTGTATTGATTGTTTAATAAATTCATAAATGTTTGTAGTGTACATAGGCAATATAGCGACTTAGAAGAATATAGACTAAAACTGCAATGAATGAGAGAGTGTTATTCAGTCTATTGGAGCTTATCCTTCTAAACTACATAGATTTAAGGTCGCAAGAAATAATATTAAGCAATAAAATCATGGTTTACCAGAGTATAGAGAATCAATAGTGTACAACCTAGAGCTCAACTTACCTCTTCTTGATGAATATTATATTAAACAAAAGTGTACAACCTAGAGCTCAACTAGTCTTCAAAAGTATCTACAAAATAAAAATTCCTTTGTATATGGAAAATCTATCATGATGCCCTGAGGGTTCCCATATCTTGAAAACTATGAAGCATTGTATATATATTGAATATTGTAATAGGGTACTATTGTAAGGCATCATTTTCTTTGAATTTTATTGCTTTTATTTGGCATGATCTTGATTACTCTGTGTACTTGATGTGGCTAT
>MU223483.1:1750007-1779559 GCA_018584345.1 Thuja plicata
ATTTAATTAAATTAAATTCCTCCCATTTAATTAAATAAAATTCTTCTAATTTATTTAATTAAAAGAAAACCCCTCTTTTAATCAAATAAATAAAAATCCCCACTTAAAGCACTTTATTTGATGAAAACGGAAATAAATTAAATAAATATCCATTTTTCTTCACATCTTCCTAAGTGGTGGGATTTTTGCCTCTTAATCATAGCCTTTGATTTTTGCCTCTTAATCTCAACCGTTCACTTTCCTTTTAAAGGGGTCCTCTCCTTCTCATTCATAGATCATCTTTTTTTATAGTATTGTTATGCTGCAGGTTTGGAGAGCAATTTTGGAGGAGGATTTGAGCACTCAAGCTTGGATATTGAAATTTTTCTCTTCTTGTCTTCTTCTTCTTGCATCCATGGCTATTCATGTAGATTAGATTCATGTTTCCTTTTATAGATTAATCTTGCATTTGTATTTCTTTTCATAGAATAATCATACATTGTTATCATATAGATTAATTTCCTTTTATGCATTGCAATCATATAGAGTAGATCTCATTTTCATGCATTGAATCTCTCATTTCATGGTGTACTTGCATGGGCACAACTAGGTCAATCTGAGGGCCTCCATTACAAAGCTTTGCACTCCATGACTAGAGAGCTATGAGTCAATCTTTGAGGCCTCATTCTTGAACAACCTTGGATGGAATGATTCGTAGAAGTGTGTCAACATTTTAGCACACACTATGAAGTTTTTCCTTGCATTGAGTTCTTAAAGCGTATTCCTCCTCATGAGTTAAAACCAAGGGGTCCCCTCTATCCATTCTATCCTAAAACATTGTTAGTCTTTGGGTGATTTCTTTTTTCTTAACAAAAATGTCCCCAAACGTGACCCCTTCACATTTTTTCTAAAAAAAATCATTTAGCTTATGCACCACTCATACATCAAGGCACCTTGAATAAGAGTACTCCACCAGTCCATAATACACTTATGGAACTTGGGGTGTGTTTTCCGCATAATTTCATATCAAAATGGGATGTGCCCCTTCTATAGTCTATCAATCTACCAGAGGAGAATGAGGTTGTTGTCAAACACCATCCTAGGGAGAGAAAATATGACTACATTATACTCTATATCCTAGTTGGTGGAAATAAAAAATCTATCCATCTTTATCTAGATGAGGTCATTTCATTTCCTATGATTTGACCAGGTGAATGGTTTCTCTTCTATGGTTAGGTAGTTCCATTTCTAGTTTACATTACCATCTGAATGATTCTGATATCACAATGCATCCATCCAACTCTTCACATCCATACCAATCTATCACACATCCATCACATTCATCGCTTCTCAAAAAGCTCTTCCTATACATACACTATTACATATCTAGTCGACTTCAAATTACATCATAAAATATAATTAATACTTATACAAAGAGAAATTACCAAGTCATCGATCATATACTATCATAACATAGGTAATCCACAATCCGAATCCAACATAGCACATTTGGACTTCACATTAAACTCCCTCAATCATCGCAATTGTTTATCTACCATGTATCAATGTTACTCTGTCTTCACATGTCTTCATCATACTGTAGCTTACTGTGATCAACTCCAACTGTTTATCTACCCTATAACTCTACTTCCCAAGCTTAGTCATTTTTTAGTCCTTAACTCTGTAACTGTGTTTCACACTATGCAATCATCCATAACATATGTGTTTCCATAAATGACAACCCTCAAGTGTTCCAGAACACTCCTGAATGAACCACTTGCCAACAATATTTTTGGCTAAGGTGGCAAGCGTCATAAGTAAAGAATTAACATGTGATGTTTTGGCATTGGGTTTATGTTAAATAATATTTGATGGTGATTTTTTTTTTATGGTTGAATGTCCGACAAAATAGGGATCCTTATGTTTTTTTTTGAGTCATATATAAAAATTATATATTTTGTGTGAAATTACATTGATGAGTTGCATTTTATACGTGCGCAGCTATGGGGCCCATACAACTCCACTAACATATCACCTTTAGGTCCCCGTGCATGTATTGGCTGCTCTCCCAGACTATTACAATACACTAAAGGATATGACAAGAGGGTCTAAAGAATTCGATGAAAATTACACCATTGCAGAAAGAATTGACATATTTAATTTTGAATATTGAGAAGGAAACATGAAATTTGTGACAAATTCGTCTGCTTTAGAAAGCCAATAGTACTTCTTAAATAGGTGAGATTTTAAATGAGTGAATTTTTATAATTAATTTATAATTTCTAAGATTAGGATGCATTATTTTATCTGGTCCATCCCACTTTAAAGATGTATTATTCAACAAGAATATTGAATGAGTGAAAACGTTGTCTGTCATTCAGAAAAGTAGATGCCAATAAATTGTTTAGGATATGATTGTGTTGTTTATCTATTGAACTGATGTCCTACCAATTTGACCATCATCACAAAATCAAGTAATGGTGAGCTCTCAGAAGTAGTCATATTGCCTTACTTTAACAGTATTCTTTTTCAACCATCTCAACATACATTTCGGCACACCAGTTATCCGACTACATTTTCACAACTGCGTTTTATTATATAATTCATACCATTCTGGTTGTACTCATTTTTGGAACAGGTTTTTTTTAGAATTTTTCAAAAATGTATTAAAATTTATTTAAATTTAAATTGTACTTTTATCAATAATATATATTATTCAAAAAATTTAATAGTAGTGATATATTGAAATGGATGTCAATAGAATAAGTTGGTCAGTATGCCGAATAAAATGTTTACTCTGCCTCTGAAACTACATATTTTGTAAATAGTTGGTTCAAATATTTTTATGTTTATCTCACCTCTTTTCGCTTGTATATTATCTGCTATCTCATCACATTGGGTTTATTCATTTATTATTGAAACCTTTTAATATTGATTGTCTTTTGACTCGGCCTTTTATGGTGTATTGGCAGTCAAAGATTAATGAGCGAGCTCGTTTCATCTCTACTTTTATTTGAAATTCATTAGATTCTATTTTCCTTTTCTGGGATAATTTTAATAATTTTTTTCTTTAATTATTAAATTTTAGGTAAATTGTCTTGTATATTGTGAGAAAAATAGTTATTATTTAAAAAAAACAACAATAATTGACATAGGTTTATGAAAATAATATAGACATTCTTATATTAATATTACTTTTGTGGTAGTTTTAATTGAAATAATTTAATAGCAGTTTAATTTTTCTGAAGTTTTTCTTTGTTGGTCTTTTATAATTTTGTAGTATTTTAGATGATTGAAATAAAAACACTAATAATTATTTTCAAGAGTAGGTACATATTATTCTTTATTTCATTCAAAATATTGACTTGATGAGATAGTCATTATGTTTTATACTATTACACAAAAAAAATGGTTATCCATGAGATAGTCATTATGTTTTTTACTATTACACCAAAAGATGGTTTTATTTTTACTTGTCAAAATTGAACTTCTATTATTAAGCAAGATGATTTTTAAAAATAGCCATACAAATCCACAATATTGCGTAGTAGATCTAGTAATAGAAACAAACACCATTTGAATAAATTAGTACAACTATCATAAATTTTGAATAAAAGTGTGAAAAAATAATTAGTATTAATGCTCACAAAATCATTTTTCTTTATGATACAAAATTCAACTTTTTTTGTAAAACATTTGAACCTTATTAACAAATATAATATACACAATAAGATTCTCGACAATTCTTTAACAAATGCAAGATGTTGACAAATCATCTTAACAATATAAAGTCAATTTCATTTGTATCCATATAAATAATCTTAGCATATTTGAAAAATAATTCTATTAACAAAAATATAAGTTCACAAAAAATATTTACCACCCAAAATAGTGGTTAATGGTAGTATCAAATTTATTTACTAAAATTTATATTTCACAAATAAAATTTAACATTTAAAGTTGCTATTTTTTATATGTTAATTAGGAGCAAGACAAGGGTGTTGGCCCTTAAAAAGCCACAACCTTAAAGCATAAACTATCAACACACTAATAACAACTAATAAAAACCAACCACCTATAGGAAGTAGAACCGAACTACTACTAATAATAAATAGTCAACAATGTATTTACAATAATTTGATTCAACACATTCTCAACAGAGAGAGTGTCCAAATTTAAACTAACATAACATCAGAAAGTAAAGTAGTCTAAACATCTAATAACTAGATAACATAACATCAGAAAGTAAATTAGTCTAACCATCTAATAACTAGATAACAATTCATTCTGGACTCATAGTCTAGATTAAAATACCTAGTAACAAAGATAATAGCTTTTCTAAAAAACATGTAGGGGAAAGAAGTACTAATTTTAACACAACCCAAAATTAAAGATGGTGAGGGGACTCTATATCATGGCCCAAATGATGGAGTACATGGATCTAGTCATCCATGAGAAACTTGATAAGTTCCTAGTAATTTTATTCATCTTGCACATCCTCCCCAAGCACCTAGGGTTGCACCACGAATAAGGACATTGCAAAATTGTGCATAACTCAGAGATTGAATGTGGAGATACCACCCATTTTTCTTTCCATCTCAAGGAGTTTAGTTCTCAACTCATCAACCGTAATTTTTAGTTTGTCCAGCTCTGAGGCAGTGTTCTAGCATTCAATGCATGTTGTTTTACTATAAGTGAAGATAACATTATCCTCCTTCAACATCATGTTCTTGGTTAGGTGAACCAGCTCATCCTTTGGGTTGTCAAAGTTATTGGTGGAACTTCTATTTATTGAATTCTTGAAGATGTCAAAAAGTTTAGTCTCACTCCTCTCACCATCAATGTCTTCCCTTTTCCCTCCTTTTGCCATAATTTTTCCACTACCATAGTCGACATCCTCCTCCTATTGGAAATAATGGGAAGTGTGTACTGAGAGGGAAGGGGTGAATCAGTACCTCTAAAACTTTTATCTCTTTTAGTCTTTATCCTTTGTGTAATCAATTGTTTATCCAACCATCTGTTATATACTATCTTTGTGTAAGATATATCAATTCTTTAACTTAATCAAACATATAAACATTCATAGAAAGTAATTTACTCATAACACAAGATATGGTAATGTAGAAAACCCCTGTTAGAAGGTAAAAACTATGGTAGGGATGGCACCCACAAAAACATCACTATCTGTAGATTGGAAGGGGTCGGTTAAGGTTTACAATTTGGTCACTTCTGATGTTCTACCCTGTTATGAGTATCTGTGGAAACTTTTTTAAGGTCTACTATGTTAAGATCTTTAGCAACACTGTTTAGTGTGTACTCGGTTAAGAGATTTACAATAGGATTCTTAAATCCACCCTCCTTGAAAGGATTTATTCTATTTGTTGCATATTTTAGAATGCAGACAAAAATATTCATTCACCTAAGTGTATGCAATCTAACAATTTCTGATTACAGATCCACTACAATTCACATGTATAAATGTATCACCTAATGTGATTGATTAATATCTTTGTTGCTTGGTAGCCTATGTTCTTGGTTCTTGATAACCCATTTCATCTTTTATTGTTCTGCTTCTTGAAACTTTCAGTCTAATCCATAGATGTTCTCATTGGCTACATTCATCCTTTCATTCATCATAATGAATGATTACAACATCTATTTATAAGATAGATTGACCTAATTTGTAGTTTCACGTATAACAAAACTAACTTTATGATCAAAGGTTTACAACTTGACCTTGATCTCCTAGTCTGCATGTTTATAATCAGTTGGACTGATTAAAACAATTACAATAATGTTTCTTGTCCCTTAAGTAATGGTTTTAAAACAAATCAAGACTCTATAAATAGAATATATCTATTTTATCTAAGGTGGAATTCAGATCCACTTTTTCTGGGATGTAATTGACTTTCGGTGTCTGATGCTTGGTTTGCTGTGAAGTCAGTTTGACTGTATTTCAGTGTTCTTTGGTTGAAATTTCTATCAGGTTCCTCCTTGTCCGTTCTCTCAGTTTGCACTGTGTTCTTCTTGTTGGGTTCCATCGTCAGTTTACTCCTTTTGGGTTCCTCTTTGTCATCTTTGGTTTGCACTTTCAGTTTACACTGCAAAATTGTGTCATCGGTTTTCTCCTTATTTAGCATTTTTAGTTTGAACTGAGAACCTAACTTTCACTGTAGTGTAACCAATGGTTTAAATAGCTTGTTTTCTAATTTCATACTAATGGAAAAACTTTATGTTTATCAATCTCCCCCTTTGACATTAGTATCAAAAATTGATATGTGTAGAATACTACCAAAATTTATAGTATGAACACCTTGTATATTACCTTAGTCATTTCATGACTCCCCCTATGCATATGTCAGTATAGTATAGTATATGTATATTATACACTTGTCTTTATACTATCTCTTCTTTTTCCCTTTTTGCTATATTATCCTTTTCCCCTTTTTTTAATCTTTGTACATATCAATTTACTTTTCTCCCTTTTTTGATAGTAAGGGAAAAGGTGTATACGTATATGTTATAAAAATATGAGAGTGTGAGGACTTCATTTACTCCATCATCTTCTCCCATTTCTCCTTGAGTTGTTCAAGAGCCATATTATCCAATGTGATCCGTGCATGCATGTCATAGATGTTGTCTGCTACAGACATCTTAGGGGTGGCAATAAGTTGACTTGCTGAACTTAGGTGTGTCTGCAGAAGTGTGAGGTTTGGTAACAATATAGACTGTATCTTGGTAACCTCCTCTCTGAACTATGATTTTGCTTCCCAGAGTTCCTGTCTCAACCTTTTGATCTCTGTGATCTTCTCATAATGCAATTTGATTGCATTTCCATCAGTGGTTAGACTTTGTGCACTTGCAGTTAGATCAGATTTGATCTTTGCTATCTTTTCATTGTTATCCTTGGTAAATTTCTCTAGAGTGCATAGCTTATGTATTAAGGAA
Organism: Thuja plicata; assembly: GCA_018584345.1. Lineage (NCBI taxonomy): Eukaryota > Viridiplantae > Streptophyta > Pinopsida > Cupressales > Cupressaceae > Thuja > Thuja plicata. The sequence goes on from MU223483.1 coordinate 1,756,935, forward strand.
ACAACTTCAGTTATCATGGGATCTAATTCATCAGATAACTCTGAAAGCTTTACCTTATTCTTTGACTTCTTGGCTGATCTTTTTTGTTAGTTTGTATTGAAACTTTTGTTCTTCTCGCTCCTCAATTGCCTTTTCTACATCAACATTTTGCGTTGTGATTGCTTCGGTGAGGATGGAAAGTTGATAGAGAATGGGGTCATTGTGATCAACATCAACTTTGGGAACTATCTGGCTCAAGATGTCCCTTGTGTTCTCCAGTACCAATGAATCTTGGTGCTGCTTCTTAATCTTTTCTTGCGAAGATTTCCTTTGGAAAATTTCTCCATACTCTTGGAGAGATTCAAAGTCTAATGTTGTTGGGTCACATTTCGGTATTTTTATGATTTCATCTAGTGTGACTTCCAACTTGTTCTTCTTTGTTTTCTTCTTCTTCTTCTTTTGCGATCCACCTATATGCAGAACCTAGCCAGCTTTTCTGCTTGGTCTAATGTGCTATGTTATGGATTTTTTGGAGTTGTACCTTTCTCCCACTGCTCGTTGTTTTCCTGTCAGTTTTTTGAGGATGTCTCCTTATCAACCTTCAATGTTTCTACAGCTTCACCTTTTGTTTCCTTTGACCTGGTATCAACTATCTGTATTTTCTCATCCTTCTCTTTTTTCACTTCATCAATATCTTTCATCTGTCCATCCTTCTCGGTGGTATCTCCATCTTTTTGTTTTCCATCGAGAAAATTTTGTTCATCGGTTGTGTCGTCCTTTTCTTCAGATGTATCTTTTTGTTCATCATTACCCTTATCCTCGAGTATGCATGCATCAAGCTCGGGGGTCTTCTCCTTCAAAGAGATAATATTGATTTCTTGAATCAATAATGGCACTTGGCCTAGTATGTGTACTTGTGCAACATTAATTGTAGTGTCTTTTTTGTCGGTTTGGTCCTTCACAATAGTGACATCTTCATCTTTCTAAATTTCATCTACAGGATCATCAGTGATGTCATTAATAGTGTTATCCACTATATTGTCCAGAATATTGTCCAACCATGTCTCATCTACAACATCCATGTTCTTGCTTCCTATTGTGTCTAATTATTCTTTGTCCAGTTCTACATCAGTGATAGTAATTAGTTCGGTGCTCTATGTGGCCTGATCATCCTTGTGCTTGGGACTTGTATCCTTTTTAGGGATATCAAGTATCTTTCTCCATTCTACCTCACTCTTTTTGTCTAGCTCTGGTAAATGTCCTTGAAGCACTTGGTAAGTTCTCAACTTCAGTGAGATCCATTTGGAGTGAATTCTCATCATTTCTTTGATCTCCTCCATTTTTTATTTGGGAGGCATGACTGATACTATGGATTTTTCCCTGATTTCTTTCTCAGAGTGTAAGGAAAATGTCCATCTTGTTGATAACCTATCTTGAAGCTCTTTTGGCATTTTATCTTCCAATTATATCTGGAGGTATTTGAATATACACATCATTTTAATGATCTCCTCCTCAATCTTATTTTAATCCAAGGGATCCAATGTAATTCATTTCTTGATCTTTCTATCATTGACTGTTCCTGGTTTTATAATTGAAGCACATACTTGATCAATAGTTTTAGGAATCTTATCGTTTTCCTTTTGAACAACTTCATCCTGTTTGGTGTCCTCCTTAGTTTTGATGAACTTTATTCTTTTTGTAGGACCCTTTTTGTATGTTTGAGGTTTCCTTTTGTATGTCCTCACTTGACCTTTCTTTAATGGTGAAGGACTTATGTCCTTTACTGTTTGACTCCTTGTCCTTGTAGCAGTTGTAGTCCTTGGCTTCTTGGCTAGTGGAGGTAATGGTGTATTTGAATCTGTAGACTCTGAGTCACTCTCCTTTTCAGCTTCACTAACTGGTGAGTGTCCCTCAATTTCTTCTGTCTTTTCAGTTTCTTCTTCTGTAATCGAAAACCTTTTCTTTAAGTTCTTGACTATTTTTTCTTTCTTCTTGTCTATCTTCTTCACAACCAAGCTAGTTTTGATTCTTTCTTTGGCTTCTTCATAAGTGCCGAACTTGGGTCATGATTTATCTGTTGGCTCATTTATTAATGCATCAATTGCATTATATGCTTGATCTATGTTCACTTCATAGTCAAGTGGAGATAGCCATGCTATCCTGAATACAACATGCTTGATGTATGTGAAGTTAGTGTCTACCATGAAGCATATATCAGTCTTGAATTTCTCAATTAACTATTCGGGGATCCTTAATCTCTTTTGCATTCTTTCCTTGAATCCAGCAAAGTATTTATCCATTACTGACTCAAAATTATCTCCTAGTGATTTTATAAACTCACTAATCTGAATGGTCACTGGTCTTGTTGTGTCCCATTGCACATTTCCTATTAATGGGAAAGATTCTTGGAAATAAAAGAATATGCACAAGATAAGTGAACCAAACTTACATGAATTTGATTTTTCATTTTTGATTGTCTTTAGATTCTCTTCTAATTGCTTGAGTAGAAGTTATGACACATCCAATTGAGTTCCCTTCTTGAAAATCTTGTAGGTTGTACCCATTGCTCTGAATGCTATGTTGTTCATCCTGCTAGCCTAAAATAACTTTTATCCTAAGACACATCCTCCAAATTTCAGTTCATCATCGGTAATGGTGGATACCTGAAGTCCTCTTCCATCACATTTAGCTCCTGTATTTTTCTCAATGTCAGCTTTAGGAGGGTGCTTCAATGACTTTACCTTATCAGTTATTGGATAACCAGTGACCACATGAATAAAATCTTTTGTTTTCAGTTTAGGCTCATCCATCCATAACTTTTGGTCATGGATTCTACTTAGTACTAATTGAATCCACTCGGCCTTGAATTCCTTTGGGAACCATAGGGAATTTGTGAGCCTTTTCACTTCGATGTGTTTGTGTTCTTCTTTGATAGTGCCATCATCTTTGTATAGCTTCTTGAAAGCTTGCTCAACCTCCATATCACCAATCTCTGCAATCTTGCAGTGTATGTATGCTCACATGTCTTCGATGAGAAAAACCCTAGCTGGTATTCTTGAGAATGCTCCAACATTTTTGGTTTGTGAGGAAACTTCTGGGCATATCTTATAATGTGGTTCCTCACATGTACTATTATTGATAAGTTTTACCTTGTTCTTCTTAATACTCTTCAGCTTAGTGGTTCTTGATGTGGTCGCCATTGTTTCTGACATTAGGGATTTCTCATAAATGATAAACAAAGTTTTGGGTTATGCTTGGTACATACTTTAACCTCTCTATCTATAGGTGATCTACTTGGAGTGTTGTGAACTTGGTTGGAGTCTCTCTCTAATGTTGTCTCTTCTTGCTTGGGTTTCACTCTGTTTCTTTGCTATGGTCACTGGTTAGAAATGAAATCCTTCCATCATCAATTTATAGACTTTTCCCTAATTTGAGTCATTAATGCTCCACCACTCCTTGGTGTGTGAAGACAGAGTCATCGGTTGAAACACTAGCTTCCCTCTCGGTGACAACATGATGCTTCGGGAAGTCTTTTAACTTTCTTTTTATCGATGGGTTTTAGTGTATGGCGAAGACAACTTTGTCAACTCATGTGATTATCGACGGATCTCAGTTTACACTAGCAACTTTAGCTTTTACTTATTAACGAACGATTCTTGGTAAGTGAAGACAACTTAGCTTTATATGTATGCTGATGCATTTCGGTATGTATTTCCCGATGAAATAGTTTACATAGAATTTAACAAGTAATACCATAGTGCACCTATAATCATGCTAATTTGGTATTTCAACTATGTATAATTGAACTAATGGAAAATATAACTTGGTATAATGCAGTTCCATACTTACTTGTTCTACTTAGGTGGGGACAGTGATGTCACTAGATCCATTTGATAAGGTGTCACCATTTGCATTGCTCAGTCCAGCTTCATCATTGTTTGTAGCTTTCCTCAACGTTTTGTTTCTCATCTTCTTGATGTCTTCAATGGTGTTTCCATTGGCAAAGGTGCTGGTCTCTGTCATTCAGTCTCTGCAGTCTTTCTTGAGATGACCGACTTTATGACAGTGTAAACATGCCATTCTAGGGTTATTCCAGACTCTAGAACTTCTTGTCCATTGTCTCATATAGTTTGCAGCAATGTGACCAAATCTTCCACATGCTATACAATGTTCCCATGTATTGTAATCCCATACATACTGGTTACCGACTCTATTCGGTTGATAGGTAGATTCTCGACCTTTAGGCTTCCATGCTTGCTTTTTCTTCTTCAAGCATTCAAGAGTAGTGTGTCCATGCATTTTGTAAGTACGATAATATTTGTCCATGTAGGTTTCCTTCTTAGGTAGTTTCACCTTAGATTTACATTCATATGATTTATGTCCTTTCTTGTTACATTTATAACAAATTCCTATAATGAAGATGTAGATTTAGGAATACCTTTTATTTTTCTCCTACATACATTTGATGTGTGGCCTTGCTTTCCACAGTCATTGCATGTTATCTTTCTTGTTCTTAGATTTTCATAGACATTCTTTGGATCAGCTTTATTAGGTGATTCTCCATTCTCGGTATAGCCTACTCTTGTGTTGTTGTTGGCTCTCCTTTGTCCATCAAGCTAATCATCCATTCTTTTATTGATTTCTTCAGCTCTTTTGATTTTCTCATTATGCTACAGTTGAATTCTTATTTCTTGTTTTAGATTTTCATTTTCTTCCCTTAGCTCACCGATAGAATCTATTCTTTCAATGAGTTCAACATTCATTCTATTTGCCTCTTGACTCAAGAATAATTTGATTTGTAATCTCATGGTGATGGTCTATAAGTCTTTGTATTTATGACTCTTTTTCTTGTAGCTTTCCAGTAATCTTCCTTCTATCATCAATGGCTAGTGTTCTCTCTTTCTCAGCTTGTCTAGCATTGTTCATGGCATCAATCATTCTTACCATCTGTGTCTCTTGACCGGTTTGCAAAGATTTCACTTGTCCAGCCAGATGTTGATTGATTTCATTTAAGCTTGTGATGCTTTCTTCTGATGTATCTGATGCTTTTCTTGTAGTAGATCATGAAAAACTCAAAGAGATCTGGTATCTCTTCATGGTAGTCTATTTCATTACAATGAGATTCCATAATCTTTATTTCATCTAACAGTTGTCTCATCTTGATTCTAGCGTCTTTATACTGCTCATAGAAGATCTGAATTTCTAGTTTCTGATTCTCAATACTTTTATCAAGTCTATAATTCTCCACTGTATGATTTTTTCTCTTTAAGTCTTTAAGCTTTCCAAATAAGAGTTCTAGCTCTGATACCAATTTTTGGAAATAATGGGAAGTGTGCACTAAGAGGGGAGGGGTGATTTAGTACCTCTAAAACTTTTATCTCTTTTAACCTTTATCTTTGTGTAATCGATTGTTTATCCAACCATCTATTCTATACTATCTTTGTGTAAGATATATCAATTCTTTAACTTAATCAAACATGTAAACATTCATAGAAAGTAATTGACTCATAACACAAGATATGGTAATGCAGAAAACCCCTGTTAGAAGGTAAAAACTGCGATGGGGATGGCACCCAAAAAAACTTCACTATCTACAGATTAGAAGAGGCCAGTTAAGGCTTAAAATTTGATCACTTCTGATGATCTACTCTATTAGGAGTATCTATGGAGACTTTTTAAGGTCTACTCTATTAAGAGCTTTAGAAACACTGTTTAGTGTGCACTCGGTTAAGAGATTTACAATAGGATTTTTAAATCCACCTTCCTTGAAAGGATTTATTCTATTTTCTACACTTGTTAGAATATAGACAAAATACTCATTGACCTGAGTGTATGCAATCTAACAATTTTTGATTATAGATCTATTACAATTCACATGTATAAATTTATCACCTAATGTGATTTATTAATACCTCTGTTGCTCAGTAGCCTCTGTTCTTGGTTCTTGATAACCAATTTTATCTTTTGTTTTTCTTATTCTTGAAACATTCAGTCTGGTCCATAGATGTGCTAGTTGGCTACATTCATCCTCTCATTCATCATAATGAATGATTACAACATCTATTTATAAGATAGATTTACCTAATGTAGTTTCACGTATAACAAAACTAACTCTATGATCAAAGGTTTACAACTTGACCTTGATCTCCTAGTCTGCATGTTTATAATCAGTTAGATTGATTAAAATAATTAAAATAATGTTTCTTGTCCCTTAAGTAATGGTTTTAAAACAAATCAAGACTCTATAAATATAATATATCTATTTTATTTGATGTGGAAGTCAGATCCACTTTTCTAGGATGTAACTAACCTTCGATGTCTGATACTTGGTTTGCTGTGAAGTCAGTTTGAATGTCTTTTGATGTTCCTTGGTTGAACTGTCTATTGGGTTCCTCCTTGTCTATTCTCTCAGTTTTCACTGTGTTCTGCTCGTCGGGTTCCACTATCAGTTTACTCTTGTCGGGTTCTTGTTTGTCATCTTTGATTTTCACTTTCGTTTTACACTGCAAAACTGTGTCATCAGTTTTCTCCTTGTTTAGCATTTTTGGTTTGAAATGAGAATGTGACTTTCGGTGTAGTGTAATTGATAGTTTAAAGAACTTGTTTTCTCATTGCATACTAATGGAAAAACTTTAAGTTTATCACCTCCTTTGATTCATAGTCAAAAATAAGTTATTTCCCCTTTCTTTCCAACAAAGTAGCCAACCTATTAGATCATTGAGGGTTATCATGTTCCTCTCCCACCTCCTCTTCTTCTTCACCGATGACCACCTAGATAGATAATTTTGATTTTTGGCAAGGGGGAGTATTTTTTCCTTTTGTAGCTTTGCATTTTTATCCACTTAATTAAACACCAAAACTAGCAGGATTGGGAACTTTTGGGGTCTAGGTCCTAGAGGCAATCTTAAGGGCTCTAGGGTGATGGATATACTTTTTGATACTTGATTCTTGGGGATTTATAATATTAGAAGGAGGGGGGAGTGGGATTTGGGGGCCTTATAGACCACTATAGGATTAAGAGGACATAGGGGTAAGTGGAAGGTTTAAAGACTATAGATTATTCTTTGATGCAAGGGAATAGGCTTCTTGTCTCCAGTGTGAGCATTTTCCATAACTTCCATAACAAAAATTTCAAGATAATTTAGTAGAAAAAAGGGAAGAAGATAATATCATGGTTCCTAAAATGATTTGAGAGTGACATGTGATAATAGTGAAATACTTCGTAATCATACGATAAACCTGGTTCCACGAAGGTGGAAGTTGTTCCCTTTTATAACCTCCCTACATCTAGATTGAAGCCTCACCCCCATGAAAAACTTCTTGAGGATGTAATTATCAACTACCTAGCTTGTCTTGTTCCATTTCCTTCCTTCTGAAGGTAGCCCAGTAGCCTTAGCAATTACTTCTTTGCTAATTATTAGAAAGACCTTCCTAAGGAAAGAAACTGCAAACCTAGATGTATTTAAATAAAATTGTTGTTAAATCCCAATGATTTGATAGGAAATCTATGCCTTTCTTGCTAGATTGAGTCTAATAATTAAGAAACAATCTCAAAAATCTTGACTCGTGTAGGGTATATCTTCCCACATACAAAGTTCCTTTCATCGCTCTATACAATAAGTGCACACTTTCATAAGAAAAATGACAATCAATGCATAAGTTAGTGTGTGTTATCTGATAATGATGTTGAATCCCCCTTGAAGGCCCATCCCAAGGTTCACATGGTTCCCATATTTCTCTTGACTCCACATAAGGAACCCATTGTTGCTAAATAAAACTTCATTATCAAACCTATCAAGGTGGGTCCACACCCTTCAATCACCTTGCGACTTCAAAAAATGTATATAGAAAATCAAATTCATACTTTCAATTTTTTTCCCAATCTATAACATCGAAGTTAAGGCCCCAATAGAAAGGAAAACTCCTAGGGGTATAGAGTAGGATCCAGATGCACAAAGGTAAGATGCTATCCATCATGAATTCTTCTATTTTAACTCTCTTCCATTAGAATAGTTTGAATGTTATCTTGGTTGGACTACTATTTCCTCCAACACCCAAGTTCTTGGAGTCTATAGATAACTATAGCCATAGAATCAAAAATCATATTGCACCCCCTAAAAAATGGTTGATGTCAAAAAGATTAAGGTCTAGAAGGAAATTGTGGATGTCCCCCATAGTTCCTTTAATTAACCAATTAATCTGAGTAAAGCCTTTGACAATATCAACTATAAGGTTTGAATAACCCTCAATAGATAAAACCTTGATTCATTTTGATAGTGTGTACCTGGGCCCCCAAATTAGGTCCATTCCTTCAACTTAATTGTTTGTATAGTTCTATAGTTTACCATTGTAAGCTACAACTAATACTTGAGATTTTTTTTTAATCACCCCCTGCTATAGAACTTTCCTGGGATTGTCTTGTAGCCCCATCAAAGTTAAGTATATAACATCCTGAATGTGGATGAGACCATCTACTATTTTTTATTTTCATTCTCTTTGGATAATTAAATTTTGCATAGGATTTAGCAAGGCCCCAATTCTTAGCAATTTTTTTGTCAAGTGGTGATAGAGGGAAAGAAGGGAAAGACCAAGTAGTACCAAGGTTTTACATAAGAAACTTATAGAAGATCCAAAAAAACATCATCGGTCGAGGTCTCAATGCCTCAAAAAAATTGTTGTTTCCTTCATTCCATATACTCCAACCTAAATGACTAGGAATTTGCATCCAAAGTTTTTTAATAGGGGGGTTGCCAAAAACCTCCTTCCAATTAAAAATAAGTTGTTGAACCTCACCATTCATCACCCAATCCATTTGAAACTTGTACAGTACCATATTCCATAGAGAAAATGTGTATGAATAGTGAATTAAAGGATATGAGGCATTCTCCTCTTCAAATTACAAAGTACACAACAATTCAGTAACTGGAAACCTTGTTAGTATCACCCACCCTCAGCAGTAGATGATAGGAAGTTTTCACTATGAAATATCCTCCATGATTCGTACTCCAAAAATAGTTTTTTCTCCTTGAAACATGGGGATTATTATGTGTTTTAAAAACCCCTGCAACTCCCTTATGGTAGCCAATAGTTGTTGCTAATCCAAGAAAAAAAGTGAAATGTTCTTCTAGGATTTGAATTCTAAGAAGTAGTCATCCACCCAATCTCCATATAATTACTTGACGGTCCCACAAAGGCTTCTAAATACTTGATAAAATACCAAAGGTTTGTCCACCAACCATGTCTCTTCCAAGAATAGATTGTTTGACCATTACTAATATACCATTTCAGCACCATATTGATAATATTTCTATATTTAAGGATATTGTTCTAAATCTTAGACCCATTAGGGAGTCCTTGGGTAGTAAGTACATAGTAAAACCTTTCTCAATTTAAATATTTTTCAACCATACTACAACACCAATCAGCACTATGATGTACACATTTCTAGCTAATTTTTTCAAAAAGGCTTTACTTAGAAGGTAGATTTTCCTGATTCCCAAACCACCCATATTATTTTGTTGGAAATATTTTTCTCGACTAACAAGGGCCATTCTCTTCCTCTCTTCTATACCCATCCATAGGAAACATTTATGAATTCTTTCTATCTTTTTTAGCCATAGAGCTAGAGATCCTAAATAGAGAAAAGAAAAATATTGGGATTATCTATAGTGATGTTGTCAGGAATTGTAATTTTCTAGGATGACTGAGAAGTCAACCTTTCCATATTGCCAACTTACATTGCATTCTTTCTAGGATATTCTACCAAAATCAATGCTTATAAATCTCTTAACAAATCCTCTAACAAAATAATTGAAAGTGCAAATGTTAACGTGGATGAATTTTCTAAGAAAAATGATGAGGGAAGAATAAAGGAATCAAAATATTACAACACATTTGTCTACATTGAAGAGCTTGACACCTTTCTCGAGCAACAATGTAACGCTACCGAGGGACAGAACAATGCAACAGAGCAACAGGTTGCACACACCAAGAATCAGGAAAATGCTCACAATGATGAATCGAGTGATGATGAAGATCAAAATGAAGGTCAAGATGATGATCAGAGATCTTAAATTTTACTTTCCAAATATGTCAGAAGACACCATCTGTAGGAAAAAATCATTAGAGACAAAAGAGTTGGAATGAGAACAAGAAGTAAGTCACTGAATACTAGATGTTTGATTTGTGATTTTGAGCCTAAATCTATTAATACTACACTTGAAAATAAAGAATGGGTTAGTGAAATGAATGAAAGATTGAATAGAATGAGAAGAACAAAACATGGACATTAGTACCTATACCGAGTGACAAAAATGTCATTGGTACCAAATGGATATTTAGAAACAAAATGAATGAGAATGGAGAAGTCACAAGGAACAAGACAAGACTCGTATGCAAAGGGTATGCACAAGAAGAAGGTTTTGACTATGGAGAAAAATTTGCACCCATTTGTAGACTATAAAGAGTAAGAATTATACTTACTTATGCTTCTTTCAAAGGATTCAAAGTATACCAAATGGATGTAAAATCAACATTTCTAAATGGAATACTAGAAGAGGAGGTATACATTGAACAACCTGAAGGGTTTGTTGATCCTAACAAGAGAAAAATGGTTTGTATACTACACAAAGCCTTGTATGGATTGAAAAAACCACTGAGACTATGGTATGAAATAATTCACTCTTATCTCATTAGTATTGGATTTGTAAGAACAAGTGATAATAGTAATCTATATTTGAAAGGAGATATTGATGATAAGATTTTGATTGCTGAGATATTTGTTGATGATATCATATTTGGAGGTAATGATATGCTATGGAATTCATTTGCTGATGAAATGAGAAAATAATTTGAGATGTCAATGTTTTGAGAGATCAAATTTTTTCTTGTTTTCTAGATTCTACAACAGGAAGAAGGCATCTACATCACACAATCCAAATACATCAAAGCAGTTCTGAAGATATTCAAGATGGATGACTCCAAACTAGTTGGAACACCTATGGCAACCAGATGCAAATTGACAAAGGAAGACAAGTCAACTGAGGTAAATCAGACCTTATACATATCTATGATTGGAAAACTAATGTATGTTGTACATACTAGACCAGATATAGCACATGGAGTTGGTATAGTTGCAAGATTCTGTACTAATCCTAAGGAATCACACATGACTTTTGTCAAAAGAATTATGAGATATTTGAAGAATACCAAAGACTATGGTTTGTGGTATAATAAAGAAGGCAAATTTGAGCTACAAGTTTATACCGATGTTTATTGGACTGGTAACATAGATGATAGAAAGAGAACAACAGGAGGAGCATTATTTATGGGTGAAAGACTTGTCGCATGGATAAGTAAAAAAGAAAGGATGCATATCACAATCAACTGTAGAAGTAGAATATGTGGCTGCAACTACAAATTTCTCTAACATTGCAAGGATCAAGCAATTTCTAAAAGGTATGAATATAGAAATCCTTGATCCATTGATTATCTATTGTGATAATACAAGTGCTATCAACATCTAAAAGAACCCTGTTATGCATGCTAAGACAAATCAAATATCTATTAAGTATCATTACTTGAGGGAACAAGTACAAGAGAAAGAGGTGATACTGGAATATGTATAATCAAAAGAAAAATTAACAAAATAATTCACAAATCCATTGCCAAAGGATACATTTGAGTACCTGAGGAAGAGACTAGGGGTCTGACCCTTGTCTACTAGTCACTAAGATGACTAAGAGGCTGCATCATCATACACATTATCAAAAGATCAATCATGTTGATGCAAGCAGAGATATGGACTAAAATGACACATCAGTACAAGAAGGTACTTATCTAAACCACACAACAGAGATATTGATGGCTACTCCAGAGCTGTATTGTTGATGGAGAGAGAGAGATATCCAATGATATATTTTTGTTTGGAATTGTTCTCAAAGGGAGAGAGATATCCAATAATGAAATATCTATCAAAGAGAATAAATTGTCAAAGGGAGAGAAATGAAATATCCATCAGGGAGGAAAACATCAGTCAAAGGGAGAGAAAAGATCAGAGAAAGAGGTTTCTACAAAGGGGGAGAAAGATCTAAGAAATATTCAAAGAAACAACCATACATCCAAGGGAGACAATTGGAGAAAAGCTAACACTGCATATCTATCCAAAAAAGGGAGAAGAGATTCTACAAGAAAGGGAGAGACAGAAGTAGAAGACATAATTGCTACACCTATCCAGTGAAGAGAATGAAGAAAGGGAAAGCACTCTGCAAGAATCAAATCTAAGCTAGAAGAGCTTACCGAGAGTCAGATATTTGTATTGGTTATAGAACAATCATTTTGGTATGATATGGTATATTTATGATTATGTTGATAGTATGTTGTCATCAATGCCAAAGGGAGAGATTGATGAACTATAACTGATTGAATGTTTGAAGATGATAGGTTGATGATCACCGAGCTACAGAAAGTAAATGCAAGACACTAAATCAGTTAATGTATTGTATTTTCATTGATGTCAACTTGATATAATCTAATTGGTCATATACATATTGTCATAGACTTCAAGAAACCAAAGAGATAAAGTTTATGTTATCAGTAAACATAAAAATCCATTGCACACCGAGTGACAGTAAACACTGACAGACAGTGCACACCAACAAACAGAGAACCCCAAGCAGTCATAGTGTATACCGAGCACCACAAAACCAAGCATAACTGGACTAGTTACCAATCATAATTAAATTTGATTCCCAAGGAAAACTGTAGTCAATGGACGAGCACACTAAGAGTTGATGAACGAAATCAACTAGAGTTAGAAAATGACAAAACACTTAGCTGACAGGAGATATATTTAGAGTTAAGTGATTGATTGCTTTATTTTCATCGATAATTTGAACTAAAGCAAAGAAGAGTTTTATTTATAGTTATCAAGGAGAAATATACAAAATAAAACTAAAGGAAATCTTTAAAGATTAAAGCAATGCATGATGAGATTTGCGGATCAAGAAGCAATCTACGTCAAAGAACAAGAAAGACAAGGAGATTGAACGGTGAAATCATGTAAATATAAAGAGAAAAGTAATTAAATATGAAGAGAGGAATTATGAGTATAATTCTGGTGAAGATAGAAGTATTCATGCAGATATGATCATACAGGCTGAAGAACAGAGCCAAGAATTCTGTAGACACCGAGCAACAGAAGCAATAGCATTCACCATGAAGAAAGAACAAATAAGGGGAGAAAAAGAATTGAATAAAACATTGATCAGAGAGGTATTATGGACAAACAATAGATCTAAAAATATGCAAGCTAAAGTTGTATTATTGAGCAGATCATTTACTATTTCAGTTTAACTATTGATTCAGAAAATATCTTAACCGAGTGGGATTTAACCATCCTTATTGTATTGAGATAATCAAGAGTATCAAAAGGTTTTCATGTTAACAACATAGTGCATCCAAGGTCAAATGATAAATTGTTATTTTTGAATCCTCTAACAAGGTCGCACTTAACAGTGTGTTTGTAACCTTTAACGGGGTTGGCTCTTCACCGAGCTCACTTTAGAAGAGTGAAAATTTTGGGTTACCGGTCCAAAGTGGTTTTTCCCTTAACAGGGTTTCCATGTTAAAAATCCATGTGTCAAATGTGTATATGGTTCATTTATTTGATGTTTTGCTTTACACATTACTAAAACAAGATTGGTCAGTAAACACTAAGTTTAATTGTTGCTATTCGGTAAAGCTTAAGAAAAAGATAAACAATATATTCACCGAGCAGTATATATTGGTTAGAATTACATAAGGCATACATATTGTAGGAATGAAAGATAACTGAAGGTATTATATATCTGAGATAAGTTTTGGTTGGATTATTGGATTAATTTTTAAGGCCACTGATTCACCCTCCCCCCTCTCAATTATTCTAATAATTGGTATCATAGCTTTGGTGCCTGCAAAAGAATTTAAAGACTCAAGAAAAATATCACAAGATGAGTAAAAGGTATGTGCCTAAGTTGAAAAAGGACAAATTTGCATTATGGAAAAGTAGGATAAGACTAAATCTATCAGGTATTGGAAATGATGTCACACAATACTTGGATACTAAATATGCTACACCGAAAGAACCTCTGACGCTTGATCAATTGACAGATAAACATGAACACAACTCTATGATTATTGAACTTGCTTCTTAACTATTTGATGTTGAATTTGAAGATGTCAAATCATGCACCATTGCAAAGGAAATGTGGGACAAACTCAAGCTAGTGCATAGAGGAGACACCAATGTGCTGAGAGCTAAAGCTGAAAGCCTAAGAGGAAAGTTTGACAACCTAAGAATGAAAGAAGGAGAGAACATCAATCAGTACAGTAGAAGAATCAAAGAAGTTGTTAATGCTATCCATGGAGTAGGAGGAGTACTTGAGGAAGAAACAGTGGTAAGTCAAATTCTGAGAACCTTACTGCCTGTTTATGATATTAGATTATCTCCAATTAAAAAAATGAGAGTAGTAGAAAATAACAATGTTACTCTTGATAGTTTGATTGGTAGACTTATTTCATTTGAGATGAAAAACTATGACAACAATGTCTTAAAAAATATTAAGTCTGCATTCAAATCTTTTCTAAAAATAAGTACATCAAGTCATAAACACAATATGAGAAATGATAGTGAAAGTGATAGTGATGAACAAGAACTTGAAGAAATGGAAGCACTAATGGCTAGAATATTTCAAAGAGGCAAAGGTAGATACAAATTTAAATTACCATTGGTCAGTTTTAATTACAAAGAAATTGGACACTTTGTTGCTAGATGCCCTAACAAGAGAAAAGATGAAAGAAACAATGATAGATCTTATGAAAATAAGTTTGACAAAAGTGATGACCAAGAATACCGAAGAAACTAACAATCTGACAGAAGAGATAACTGAGACTACAAGGATAAAGGAAAAAAAACTTGTTACCTGGTTGAGAACAAAACTGAGAATACTGACACCAAGTCCGATGAAGACGTTGAGGTAGTATTTTTATCTATGAAAGATAATTCAGACGAAGAAGAAATGTATGTTGAAATTGCAATCATATCTAAGGTTAGCAAAAATGATGTCTGGATTATTTATAGTGGTTGTACTCACCACATGATTGGAGATAAGGAAAATTTTGAAACTTTTTAATAATATAAGGATGGGTAATGACTCACCTTGCCCAATTGAAGGTAAAGGAACCATCATGTTGAATAATATGACTAGATGTGAAAATATATATTGGGTGAAATGACTTAACTATAATATATTAAGTGTTTCACAACTAAATAACACAAGTCACTGAGTTGCATTTGAGAAAAAAAAGGAAAAGATCTATAATGGAAAAGGAAGTTTGATAGGTACTGTTGAACAAACAAAAGGTAACCTATTATATCTTGATAAGATTGAGACCACATGTTTATTGGCTAGAAATGAAGACATTTGGTTGTGGCATAAAAGGTCATGTCACGTGAATTTTGACAACATGGTTAGGATAAGCAAGAAAATAAAAGTAAGAGGCTTACTGAGTATGTCAAAACCCGACCATGTCATGTGCAAGAATTGTCAAAAAGGAAAAATGACAAAGTCTAGTTTCAAGACCAAAACCTACACATCTAATACTATTCTAGAGCTAGTCCATACTTACTTATGTGGACCAATGAGAAAAAAAGAGCTATTATGGTGACAAATACTTCATTGTATTTGTTGATGACTATTCTAGGATGATGACTGTCATGTTCTTAAAAGAGAAATCAGAAGCATTTAAGATGTTCAAATGGTATAAAGCTATGGTTGAAAAACATAGTAGAAAAGAACTGAAAATTTTAAGAATAGATAGAGGAGGAGAATTTATTTCAAATGAATTCACTAACTTTTATAATGAGCATGGAATTACAAGAAAATTTTCTTCACCGAGAACACCACAGAAAAATGGGATTGCTGAACGAAGGAATAGATCAATTGTTGATTGCGCCAAAACACTGATGATTGAAAAAAAAATCACACAAACATTCTGTAGAGAAGTTGTAAGTACTTCTATCTATGCACTAAACCAAGTTCAATTGAAGAAATACACCAATAAGACACCTTATGAGCCATGGCATGGATACACACCAAATGTGAGTTACTTTAGAATTTTTGGAAGTAAATGTTATACATTGAAAGATGATAGAAATGGGAAACTTGACTCTAAAAGTGATGAAGGAATATTTCTAGGATATTCTCCCAAAAGCAAAGCTTATATATGTCTTAGAAAATCCTCTAACAAAATCATTGAAGGTGCAAATGTTAAAGTGGATGAATTTGATGAGAAAAATGATGAGGAAAATTGAAATGAACCGAAAGATTACAACAGATTTGTCTACATTGAAGAACTTGAAACCTTTCCTGAGAAATAGTGTAACGCAACTGAGAGATAGAACAATGCAACTGAGCAATAGGCTACACACATCGAGAATCAGGAAAATTCTCACAATGGCGAACCGAGTGATGATAAAGATCAAAATGAAGGTCAAGATGATGATTAGAATGATGAACAAAGATCTGAAACTGTACTTTCCAAATATGTCAGAAGAAACCATCTACAAGACCAAATCATTTGAGACAAAAGAGCTAGATGAGAAAAAAAATTAAGTCACTGAACACTAGATGTTTGATTTGTGATTTTTATCCTAAATCTGTTAATACTGCACTTGAAAATCAAGAATGAGTTAGTGCAACGAATGAAGATATTGAACAGGTTGAGAATAAAAAAACATGGACATTAGTATCTAGACCGAGTAACAAAAATATCATTGGTACCAAATGCATATTCATAAACAAACTAAACGAGAATGAATAAGTCACAAGGAACAAAGAAAGACTGGTATACAAAGGGTATGCACAAGAAGAAGATATTGACTATGGAAAAACCTTTGCACCCATTGCTAGACTAGAAGGAGTAAGAATTCTACTTGCTTATGCTGCTTTCAAAGGATTCAAAGTATACCAAATGGATGTAAAATATGCATTTCTGAATGGAATACTAGAAGAGGAGGTATACATTGAACAACCTGAAGGGTTTGTTGATCCTAAAAAGAGAAACATGGTTTTTTGACTACACAAAGCCTTGTATGGATTGAAAGAAGCACCGAGAGCATGGTATGAAAGACTTCAATCTTATCTCATTAGTATTGGATTTGCAAGAATAAGTCATAACAATAATCTATATTTGAAAGGAGATACTGATGATAATATTTTGATTGCTGAGATATTTGTTGATGATATCATATTTGGAGGTAATGATATGCAGTGGAAGTCATTTTCTGATGAAATAAGCAAAGAATTTGAGATGTCAATATTTGGAGAGATCAAATTTTTTATTCGTCTATAGATTATACAACAAGAAGAAGGCATCTAGATCACACAATCCAAATACATCAAAGAAGTTCAGAAGATATTCAAGATGCATGAATCCAAACAAGTTAGAACACCTAAGGCAACCAGATACAAATTGAAAAAGGAAGACAAGTCAACCAAGGTAAATGAGACCTTATACAAATATATGATTGGAAAACTAATGTATGTTGTACATACTAGACCAGATATAGCACATGCAGTTGGTACAGTTGCAAGATTCTCTGATAATCCCAATGAATCACACATGACTATTGTCAAAAGAATTCTAAGGTATCTAAAGAATACCGAAGACTATGGTTTGTGGTATAATAAAGAAGGCAAATTTGAGCTACAATTTTATACCAATGTTGATTGGGATGGTAACATAGATGGTAAAAAGAGCACAATAGGAGGATCATTCTTTATGGGTGATAGACTTGTCACATGGATAAGTAAAAGAAAGGATGCATATCACAATCAACTGCAAAAGTAGAATATGTGGTTTCTGCTGCAAATTGCTCTAACATTGCATAGATCAAGAAATTGCTAAAAAGTATGAATATGGAAATCCTTGATCCACTGATTATCTATTGTGATAATACAAGTGCTATCAACATCTCAAAGAACCCTACGTTGCATGATAAGACAAAGAACATAGCTATTAAGTATCATTACTTAAGGGAACAAGTACAAGACAAAGAGGTGATACTAGAATATGTACAATCAAAAGAACAATTAGCAGACATATTCACAAAGGCATTGCCAAAGGATACATTTGAGTACTTGAGGAAGAGACTAAGGCTCTGACCCTTGTCTATTGGTCACTAAGCTGACTAAGAGGTTGCATCATCATACACATTATCAGAAGATCAATCATGTTGATGCAAGCAGAGATATGGACTGAAATGACATATTAGTACAAGAAGGTACTTATCTTAACCACACAACAAATATATTGTTGGATACTACAGAGCTCTATTGTTGATGGAGAGAGAGAGAGAGAGAGAGAGAGAGAGATCCAATGATATATTTTTGTTTGGCATTGTTGTAAAAGGGAGAGAGATATCCAATAATGAAATATCCATCAAACAGAAGAAATTGTCAAAGGGAGAGAAATGAAATATTCATCAGGGAGAAAAACATCAGTAAAAGGGAGAGAAAAGATCAGAGAAAGAAGTTTCTACAAAGGGAGACAAAGATCCAATAAAGATTCAAAGAAACAACCATCGATCCAAGGGAGATAATTGTAGAAAAGGTAACACTATATATCTATCCCAAAAAGGGAGAAGAGATTCTACAAGAAAGGGAGAGACAAAAGAAGAAGATAGAATTTCTACACCTATCGAGTGAAGATAATGAAGAAAGGGAAAGCACTATGCAAGAATCAAATCTAAGCTAGAAGAGCTTACCGAGAGTCAAATATTTGTATTGGTTATAGAACAATAAGTTTGGTATGATATGACATATTTCATATTGTGTTGATAGTATGTTGCCATCAATGCCAAAGGGAGAGATTGATGAACTATAATCGATTGAATGTTTAAAGATGATAAGTTGATGATCACCGAGCTGTAGAAGGTAAATGCAAGACATTAAATAAGTTAATTTATTGTCTTGTCATTTATGTAAACTTGATATAATCTGATTGGTCATATACTTCAAGAAACCAAAGGTATAAAGTTTATGTTATCGGTAAATATAAAAAGCCAGTGTACACTGAGTGAAAATAAACACTGACGGATAGTGCACACCGAAGGACATAGAACCCAGAGCATTCATAGTGTATACCGAGAACTGCAACACTGAGCATAATTGGAGTGGTTACCGAGCATAAATAAAGTTGATGCCCAAGGACAATTGGAGTTAATGACCTAGCAAACTAAGAGTTGATGACCGAAATCAACTGGAGTTAGAAAACAAAAAAACACTTACCTGGCAGGAGCTATATTTAGAGCTAACTGATTGATTGCTTTATTTTTATTGATTAGTTGAACTAAAGCAAAGAAGAATTTTATTCACAATTTTCAAGGAGAAACCTACGGAATAAAACTAAAGCAAAGCGCATGGCGAGATTTGCAGATCAAGAAGCAAACTACGTCAAAGAACAAGAAAGACAAGGAGATTGAATAGTGAAATCATGTCTATATAAAGAGACAAGGAATTCATTATGAAGAGAGGAATGTTGAGTATAATTCTGGTGAAGATAGAAGTCTTCATGCAGATCTGATCATGGATGCTTAAGAACAGAGCCAAGAATTCTTCAGATACCGAGCAACACATGTAAGAGCATTCACCGAGTAGAAAGAAGAAAGAAGGGAATTAAAGGAATTGAAGAGAAAAATGATCAGAGAGGTATTATGGACTAACAATAGTTATGAAAATCTGCAAGTTAAAGTTGTATTATTGACCAGATCATTTATTGTTTCAGTTTAACCATTGATTCAGAAAATCTCTTAACCAAGTGGGATTTAACCATCCTTATTGTATTGAGATACGCACGAGTATCAACAGGTTTTCATGTTCATAGCATAGTGAATGCTAGGTCAAATGATAAACTATTAGTTTTGAATCCTCTAACAATGTCACACTTAACATTGTGTTTGTAACCTTTAACAGGATTGGCTCTTCACCGAGCTCACTTTAGAAGAGTGAAAATTTTGAGTTATCGGTCCCAAGTGGTTTTTCCCTTAACAGGTTTTTCACATTAAAAATCCATGTTTCAAATGTGTATATGGTTCATTTCTTTGATATTTTTCTTTACACATTACTAAAAAAGGATTGTTCGGTAAACACTAAGTTTAGTTGCTACTATTCGGTAAATCTTAAGAAAAAGATAAATATATATTCACCAAGCATTATATATTGGTTAGAATTACATAAGGAATACATCTTGTAGGAATGAAATGTAACTGAAGGTATTATATTTGTGAGATAATTTTTGGTTGGATTATTGGATTAATTTTTAAGGCCACTGAATCACCCCCCCTCTCAGTTATTCTAACAATTGGTATCAGAGCTTTGGTGCTTGGAAGAGAGTTTAAAAAATCAAGAAAAAGATCATAAGATGAGTAGAAGGGATGTGCCTAAGTTGAAAAAGGAAAATTTTTCATCATGGAAAAGAAGGATAAGACTCCATTTATCAGATATTGGAAATGATGTCACATAATATTTGGATATTGAATATGTTGCACTGACAAGACCTCTGACTGTTGATCAATTGAGAGATAAACATGAGCACAAATTTATTATGGTAGAGCTTCCATCTTCACTATCTGATGTTGAATTTGAATATTTCAAATCTGCATGCACCACTGCAAAGAAAATGTGGGACAAACTCAAGCTATTACATGGAGGAGAAACCAATGTGCTAAGAGATAAAGCTGAAAGCCTAAGAGGAAAGTTTGATGACCTAAGAATGAAAGAAGGAGAGAACACCACTCAATACTGTAGTAGAATCAAAGAAGTTGTTAATGCTATCCATGGAGTAGGAGTACTTGAGGAAGAAACAATGGTATGTAAAATTCTGAGAACCTTACTGCCTGTTTTTTCTATTAGAGTATCTGCAATTCATGAAATGAGAGCAGTAGAAAATAACAATGTTACTCTTGATAGTTTGATTGGTAGACTTATTTAATTTGAGATGAACAACTATGAAAATAGTCTCTTACCAACTATTGAGTCTGCATTCAAATATTCTCAGAAAAATAAGTAAATCAAGTCATACACACAGTATGAGAAATGATAGTGAAAGTTATAGTGAGGAACAAAAACTTGATGAAATTGAAGAACTAATGGCTAGAAGATTACAAAGAGGCAAAGGTAGATACAAAGGTAAATTACCATTGGTCTATTTTAATTGCAAAGAAATTGGACACTTTGCTGCTAGATGCCCTAACAAGAGAAAAGATGGAAGAAACAATGATAGATCTTATGAAAAGAAGTTTGACAGAAGTGATGACCGAGACTACCGAAGCAACTGACAATCTGACAGAAGAGATAACCGATACTACAAGGAAAAAGGAAAGAAGGCTTGTTCCCTGGTTGAGAACAAAGCTGAGAATACTGACATCGAGTCTGATGAAGACGTTGAGGTAGTATTTGTTTCTATGAAAGATGATTAAGATAAAGAAGAAAGGTAAGTTTAAACTGTACTCATATCTAAGGTTAGCAAAAATGATGCTTGGATTATTGATAGTGGTTGTACTCACCACATGACTGGAGATAAAGAAAAGTTTGAAACTTTTGAATATTATAATGGTGGATTAGTTAGGATGGGTAATGACTCACCTTGCCCAGTTGAAGGTAAAGGAACCATCATGTTGAATAATCTGATTAGATGTGAAAATGCATATTGGGTGAAAGGACTTAACTATAATCTATTGAGTGTTTCACAACTGAATAACACAGGTCACCGAGTTGCATTTGAGAACAAAAAGGAAAAGATCTATAATGGAATAGGAAGGTTGATCGGTACTGGTGAACAAATAAAAGGTAACCTATTCTATCTTGATAATATTGTGAGCACTTGTTTATTGGCTAGAAATGAAGACATTTGGTTGTGGCATAAAAGGTTAGGTCATGTGAATTTTGACAACATGGTTAGGATAATTAAGAAGATAAAAGTAAGAGGCTTATCGAGTATTTTGAAACATGACCATGTCATGTGCAAGAATTGTCAAAAAGGAAAAATGAAAAAGTCTATTTTCAAGAGAAAAACCTACACATATAATGTTATTCTAGAGCTATTCCATACTTTTTGAGCTTTGATTTCTAGTTTTGATTGTGTATGTTTCTAAGAATGAACGTTTTGGTACTCCGTAAGCCTCTTACTTTTCTCTTCTTACTTATCCTAACCATGTTGTCAAAATTCACATGACCTAACCTTTTATGCCACAACCAAATGTCTTCATTTCTATCCAATAAACAAGTGCTCTCAATATTATCAAGATAGAATAGGTTACCTTTTGTTTGTTCACCAGTACCAATCAACCTTCCTATTCCATTATAGATCTTTTCCTTTTTGTTCTCAAATGTAACTCGGTGACCTATGTTATTCAGATGTGAAACACTCGATAGATTATAGTTAAGTCCTTTCACCCAATATGCATTTTCATATAGAGCAGGGAAGTAGACTCTCGCCCCTTGTACCCCTTTGTGTCGGTGTGGTTTCTTCCCCCTCCCCATCCCTTCTTCTTTGTCTTCACACACCCACACACTTACACACACACACACAATATATATATATATATA
>MU223483.1:1779704-1793843 GCA_018584345.1 Thuja plicata
TATTATTATTATTATTATTATTATTATTATTATTATTATTATTATTATTATTTTATATTTCTTTTCTTTTTTGTTCTTAGGTAGTCTTTTCTTCCCCCTTGGTTTTCGTGCCTCCCTTCTCACCCCAACCATCTTTTTATCTTTTGAGTGAAGCCCATTCTACAACTTATTTTTACCCTTCCTTATTTCTCTTACATCCTAATGATGGATCACAGAGTGTGATCCAAAACGTTGATGCTTAAAAACATACACAATCAAAACCAGAAATCAAAGCTCCAATTCAATGGATTGTGGAAATCTGATCGATTTAATATTCCATACTTACTTATGTGGACCAATGAGAACAAAGAGCTATTATGGTGACAGATACTTCATTGTATTTTTTGATGACTATTCTAGGATGATCACTGTCATGTTCTGAAAAGAGAAATCAGAAGCATTTAAGATATTTAAATGGTATAAAGCTATAGTTGAAAAACAAAGTGGAAAAGAACTGAAATGTTTAAGATCAGATAGAGGAGGAGAATTTATTTCAAATGAATTCACTAACTTTTGTAAAGAGCATAGAATTAGAAGACATGTTTCTGCACCGAGAACACCACAAAAAAATGGGATTGTTGAACGAAGGAATAGATCAATTGTTGATTGTGCCAGAACACTGATGATTGAAATAAGCATCACACAAATATTTTGGAGAGAAGCTATAAGTATTGATGTCGATACACTTAACCAAGCTCAATTGAAGAAATACACCAATAAGACACCTTATGAGCTATGGTATGGATACACACCGAATGTGAGTTACTTTAGAATTTTTGGAAATCAATGTTATATATTGAAAGATGATATAAATGGGAAACTTGACTCTAAAAGTGATGAAGGAATATTTCTAGGATATTCTACCAAAAGCAAAGCTTATAAATGTCTTAACAAATCCTCTAACAAAATCATTGAAAGTGCAAATGTTAAAGTGGATGAATTTACTGAGAAAAATGATGAGGAAAGAAGAAAGGAACTGAAAGATTACAATAGATTTTTCTACATTGAATAACCTAACACCTTTCCTGAGCAATAGTGTAACGCTACCGAGCGACAGAACAATGCAACCGAGCAACAAGATACACACACCAAGAATCAAGAAAATGCTCACAATGATGAACCAAGTGATGATGAAGATCAAAATGAAGGTCAAGATGATGATCATAATGATGAACAATGATCTGAACTTGTACTTGAAAAATATGTCAGAAGACACCATCGGCAGGACCAAATCATTGGAGGCAAAAGAGTTGGAATGAGAACAAGAAGTAAGTCACTGAACACTAGATGTTTGATTTGTGATATTGAGCCTAAATATGTTAATACTGCACTTGAAAATAAAGAATGGATTAGTGCAATGAATGAAGAGATTGAACAGATTAAGAAGAAAAAAACATGGACATTAGTACCTAGACCGAGTGACAAAAATGTTATTGGTACCAAATGGATATTTAGAAACAAACTGAATGAGGATGGAGAAGTCACAAGGAACAAAGAAAGAATGGTGTTGGTGTGCCTATAGAATCCAAGTTTTAAACTTTCAAAAACCAGCCCCATGGAAAGAATTCCTAAATTTTCCCAATATCTTGTGGGTTTTTATTGCTAATGATGCTTTTGTAAAAGTATAATTGTGAAGGAGCAACATTTTCGGTTGTATTGAACTTGGAACCACAGAGTTCAAAGTTCAAAGTTAAAAATTTAAGATACATGGCTAAAGTTCAAAAGCCCATACAAGTTTTAAGGCATAGATTCAAAATGGTTCAACTAGCTAAAAGTTCATCTCTCCTATAAGGCTCAAGGGTTGCAGGTTCAATTTCAGTATTTCAAGATTGTGAAGGTTGTGGTTTCAAAGTTTAGTTTCAAGGTCCTCCAGTTTGAAAGTTCAAGATCAGTATCACAATTTAGATTTAGGGTTCACATTCCTGGCCTCAAGGATTCAGATTTAGATCGAAGGTTTCTAGTAAATAATTCAAGTCCAAAATGTTCATGGTGTATCAAATAAATTTTTTAACCTCCTTGGTGATTTTCAAGTTTCAATACTTCAAAGTTCAAATTATTCATTTGCTAAAATATTAAGCTTATTACATGACAAGGCAAGGTTCAATCAGTCAAAGTTTTCATGACTTGATTAATCCATTAAAGCCTTTAAGACATCTGTGTGATGATCAAATTCAATAATGATAGTTCCAGTGATTTAAAGGATAACAGGATTTACATGGTCGCATAGTGAGCGGTTCGAGTAAAAATAGAGATTGGGGGATATCTCCTTAAAAATAAGAAGCAAGAAATGGAATGGAGAAATAATAAAAGAACTTCTGATTTCTTTCATAGGGAAATATGGAAAAAACCACTGCGAATCACATTTTATAGAGATGGTGTAAGAAAAGGACAGTTTTATCAAGTTCTACTTTGTGAACTGGATGCAATTCACGAGGATCGTTCACCTCTTGAACCGAATTACCAACCCTTTAGTGAATTTTGTTGTTAAAAAAAATGGCACCATACTAGGCTCTTCACAAAAAAAAAATACACAGTTAGGAACTCTATAGACAGAAGTCAGAACTTTTTTCTAGACATCATGATTGATTTGAGAATTTTCCATCCTACAAAATTTGACTGTTATCTCTATAGTCAATGGATTTTGGGGTTAGCTGTACGGTGCTCGAGAAACTCACATGGATGAGAAAAACTCATTATGAGATATGCACGAGATCGGCTTCGTAATCATCAAGGTTCACGATCGACTTAGAAAGTGACTCTATATGGGTGTCAGTGATGGAATTGAGCAAGATCAAGCACGATCTTGTTGTTCTTGAGCTCATTAATGCGAGCCTCCCCCGACTACCAAAGGCCCGATCAGTCAAGCATATGAATCTTCATTTTGAATATAAGGGAATTAGGGTATCAAAAGAATATTGCTTCTTTTGAGATAATGATTGAGTCACACGATCCACAACAGACATGTCAAAGCCACAAAAAAAGAGTTGAGATTCCAAAGGTTATGTACATCCAAATGGAAAGACTCAAGCCATTACTTATACCAAGGATAAATGTGAATTGTTCAACAGAATCCCGATGAAACCATATATTGGGCACCGAGATTGGTCATAGAAGTTGCAGGTTGTTCAAAGAAATAGTTCGGGACTCACAGAATCCATGCATGTGATATCGGGTGCTTCATATGGCTTTGAATCATTACTTTTCCCAATTAAAAAAGGATGAACTAAATCATGATGATAACAAAACTTTTGATGAAAGTATGATTGCAGAGCTTCCAAACATGTTTGCTTGATAGCACATTATGTCTCTTGCTCAATGATCGAGTGTTCTCAATCTCCCAATCCATGAAACTGAGTCTAGAAGTCAAGGCGTGTAACATGCACAAGCAACACATATTTATTTTCCCAAATAACAGATGCTAGGATATCACCTTTGGGTTCAGTGATTATGGGTTGAAGGTTCGATTATAAAGCAAATATTGCCCATGAGTTGCTCGCATAGGAGAAGCACCAAGTGTTTGACAAAATACATCGATCACACATTGTAACCAGCTTCTTATTGAATGCAAGATAAAATCATGAGCTTGATTCAGAAATGCAAAAAAAAACATATTGGGAATTTTGGGTGGGACGCAGTCATGAATGTGAAATCAAATATGTGAATTGGGATTCGAGTGAAGAATATGAAGGTCTCAAGGCTTGATTTTGAAAGTCTCACATTGAAAATGTGTGTAGATAGTTTGACAAAAGTGCCTAGCAGACACATGTATTCAAACCTTCTCCTATCATCCATGAAAATGGGTGATTTGAGTCTTCTCGATCCCAAGGTGGGTATTAAGACAAGAACTCTGAAGTCATCCAAACATAAGTAATAATGGTCAGGAAGGGGAAGTTAATGATTAGGGGAAGTTAATGATTGTCTTCCTGAAATGAAAGATGATTGATTCTCAATAAAGAAAACTTGCGAAAGTATAAGGATGCTCTTCTTGACTCATATGGAAAGATTCATGAGCTGTAGGTCAATGATCTTCCTGAAGGACCACGTTAAAGAATTTGGTTATTGTGATTCCCCTTGCTTACTCCAGCCGAGTGCGGGAAATTTTTTTGTTACATCAACCTCAAAAAATTCATATCTCAAGAAAGACACAAAAGAACTAGATCATATACAAAAAGGTATTATTCAAACAGAAACTAGAAACATGATGAGAGGAAGATAAGCAAGTTACCTATGACAGGTGCAGAGCCAAGTGGTGATGATCCCGTGAGAATTGTTCCACTTTGACATGATACCTGATGTTATTAATTGAAAGTGTCCAAGTGTCAGTATATACATGTATCATCTAAAGGAGACTCATATCATAATAATAATAATAAAGACATGAGGAGGCCCTGTAATCAAGAGACTTATTTGAAATATTCTAAAAAAGGCACATGATTTACAAAGATTAGTTATGGTAATTGAAAGAGAACTGATAGGAGTAAAAGATAAATGCGCAACTAAAAGTGAATACAGGGGTTCTTCTTTTTCTCAGAGTCAGTCGACTATAGGGAGGGGAGAAGTCATTTTCTAATATTATTGTAATAGAGGTTGATGGAGTGAATATATTTTCATATTTTTTCAACTTGATTGTAATGATAGAGACAAGAAATCCTGTGGTTATTTTGTTATGTTTTCAGAATAAAGAGGAGTATATTTATGTCAGATCTTGAGGTCTGAAAATTTATTTCCTAGTTTAAATTGATTATGCAGTATTTTCTCCCTATTTTGAATATAGTTATGCATTATTATGTCAGGTACCTATGTGATTTTGAATCAGTCAGTTCATAAACTCATCTTCCACTAAATAAATTATTTAGTTCCTCTTACTTCTTCTGTTATGTGAAAGACTTGATAAATGGTCTTGAAGTTGTTATCTAGTTTTTCTCTCATTCTTTAGTTGAATATCTGATAATCACAGTCACTCCATGTCTATGGATGAATGTTAGCATAGCCTTCATGTCTTCTGGTTGAAGACATAGTTTGTTATTTAATTCATTGTAAATCATTCTTGGGGGGAGCTATACCTCTTAATTCAGAGGAGGGTTATGAGTCTATGGTAACTCGTCCAACTGTTAGTTAGTTTGTCTTCTTATTTTGGGCATTTGAGGGTCATTTGTAAGTTGTTTTCAAGAAGGAAAATCTGTTTACTAACATATTTTTGGCGACTCCACTAGGGAGCGGAAAATGAAGATCTGTATTGAATAATTGTTTCCTCAGTTTTTATATATATCTCCATGTGCAGGAGATTGGCGACTCTGATAAAGTGGTGACTCTGTTGATTCTTGATGCAATCCAAAAGATTTGTAAGAATGGGAAAGGGACTAGGCCCCACTATCCCAGAGATTCTTTGGATGAATGATAAGGTTCTACAAGATTTTTGGGAACATTATAAACAAATTATTTCAAAGGTTGTGAAGTTGAAGATAAGCCTTGAAGATGACCACACCTCTTCCTTGCTGTGGATGAGTTTGTGTCACAGATTTCACAAGCTCAAAGATTTGGAGGCATGCATGAGAAAAGTGAAACATATTGAAAAAGAACTGGAGGTTGTGGACAAAGAAGCTTCAGTAATTTCATCGAGTTATATCTCTTGCAATTACTCACTTATGAGTGAACAAGAAATCAACTTGAGGGAACAACCTCAAAAGAAGCCTACTGCTGATGAAATTAATTCAGAGAGAGATGATATGCTCCAGTATCTTTGAAATGACTTCAAAGGGAGCATTTGTGAAGCTGAAAGGGATAAGTTAAATCCTGCTGAAGATCGACGATTTGCCATACTGCTAGAATGTGTGCATAAAAGATATAATAATCTCAAGAATTATAATCAAGGAGTTCCTTTTTCTACAAAGGTATCTAAAGAAAAATATGAGATTAAAGAACCCTTTCTCTCCAATCTATTGATCTCTGAAGATCAATATTTTTCATCACCAATGGAAAAATCACCAGTGGCTTTGATTTTTGATCAGTTGCAAAAGGGAAGTCGACAACAAAGTCAACAAGAGGAGCTGCATTTTCAAGAAGAGCCTCATGCCATAGAAGGGTTGTTGGTAAGTGATGATAAAGAGATAAAGAATTATGATTTCCAACCTTTATTTTCATTTGATAAATATTTTAATCACATTCAGCAAGAGGCTTTTCCTGTTAAGTTTGATCCTATGGTTGTTGAAAGTAGTCTTAAAAAATTATTGCCTTTAACTATATACCATAAGGATAGTTCATCTTGTAACACACAAAAATAAATTTTGAATTCTGATTTTTCTTTTGAATCCCAAGGAAAAAATATTGTTGACATTGCAGAAATAGAGAATCAATTGGGAAATAATGATGGTGAGATTGTTTAGGGCAGTGTGAATGCATTATACTCACCTGCTAAGTTTATTGAAGATTTTGTAGTTCAACATAATCCCCTCTTCATCCCTTATGATCTATGTGATGGGGACGAGAAAAAGGAGGGTCATCTTGAGAGCCATGGTGGTATGACCATGCTACAGCCAAGCAAGAAGGTGGAAGTGCATCCAAAGCACAACAACCAGTTAGAAGCCTCCTCATCAAACCATCCTTGGCTATTAGAGGCAACTAAAGAAGACTTGATCTATGATTACCAAATGATCACTGAGGTACATGATGAAAACCATAAGATTATATTTGAGGTGAAGAACAATTTATCTTTGATGCCTTTGGTTTCTTAAATTAAAGATCCAAATGTTTCATCTGTTTGGCCTAGTGTTGATCAGAATGTATTAATTGATGATCTAGAGGCTAATGTTTTTGAGCTTGAGGAAGAGGTGGAATACGAGGCCTTCTTATTTGATTTCACACCAACTAAAAAATAATGGTCTTAGCCTCAAAGATTGGAGGCATTTTTTTTAAAACATGAAATTGCTGATAGACTTACAAGAGATATATTTTCAGCAAGCCTAGCCCCGGGTTTTGATTTGAAGGTTCCTACAAGACACTTCCATAATCTTTCCTTTATTAATGGTTTGTTCCACTCTTCCAAAGAGAAGGATAAGGATATTTTTGATTTGAATATCCTCACCCGAGATGGTGCTTAAACATGGTGGCCTAAAATTTATGATGTGAATTGGATTTTTGGATCTGACATGATTTTGAAGTTTGTGCAACATATTGTGGTCAGATCTCTTCTTGCAACAATCATTAAATTTTTGTTTAGAATGGTACCTCTCTTGCATCAACCTCTCTTCTGCACTGGTAGATACTCCTCAGAGTCGGTCAATGGCTTCACATGAGAAGTAAGAGACATCTTTGGAGGTATGGGCTGCAAGCCCTATCTTTTTGTAAATAAATTTTGTTATGCTGGTTAGTTTAGCTGTTTAGCTTGCTTGTTTTTGGTTTTCTTGGTTTAGGGGTTTTGTTTTGGTAGTTGTCCTGTTTCCTCTCTGCCCTATCCACAAGAAGTCTCCTTGTTCTCTATTTTTTCCTTGACTCTATTTCCCAATGGTTTTAGACATTGGCCTTTAACTAGATATTTCTAGGTTCTTCATACACTTTACAGTGCACATCCCCAGTAAGAGCCATTTGTTGGCGTGCCTATAACATCCAAGTTTTAAACTTTAAAAAACCAGCCCCATGGAAATAATTCCTAAATTGTCCCAATATCTTGTGGGTTTTTATTGCTAATGATGCTTTTGTAAAAGTATAATTGTGAAGGAGCAGCGTTCCCGGTTGTATTGAACTTGGAACCACAAATTTCAAAGTTCGAAGTTCAAAATTTAAGCTACATGGCTCAGGTTCAAAAGCCCATACAAGGTTTAAGGAATAGATTCAAAATGGTTCAGTTGGGTAAAATTTCATCTCTCCTATAAGCCTCAAGAGTTGCAGGGTCAATTTCAATATTTCAATATTGCGAAGGTTGTGGTTTCAAAGTTTAGTTTCAAGGTCCTCCAATTTTAAAGTTCAAGATCAGTATCACAATTTAGATTCAGGGTTCACATTCATGACCTCAAGGATTTATATTTAGATCAAAGGTTTCTAGTAAATGTTTCAAGTCCAAAATGTTCAAAATGTATCAAATCAGTTTGATAACCTCCTTGGTGATTTTCAAGTTTCAATACTTCAAAGTTCAAATTATTCATTTGCTAAAATATTAAGCTCGCTGCATGACAAGGCAAGGTTCAATCAGTCAAAGTTGTCATGAATTGATTAATCCATTAAAGTCTTTAAGACATCTGTGTGATGATCAAATTCAATAATGATAGTTCCAGTGATTTAAAGGATAACAAGATTTACATGGTCACATAGTGAGCGGTTTGAGTAAAAATAGAGAATTGGGGGATATCTCCTTAAAAATAAGAAGCAAGAAATGGAATGGAGAAATAATAAAAGAACTTCCAATTTCTTTCATAGGGAAATATGGAAAAAGCCACTACGAATCACATTTTATAGAGATGGTGTAAGAAAAGGATAGTTTTATAAAGTTCTACTTTGTGAAATGGATACAATTCATGATGATCGTGCACCTCTTGAACCGAATTACCAACCCTTTAGTGAATTTTGTTGTTGTTAAAAAAAATGGCACCATACTAGGCTCTTCGCAAAAAAAAAAAATCACACAGTTAGGAACTCTATAGACAGAAGTCAGAACTTTTTGCCAGACATCATGATTGATATGAGAATTTTCCATCCTCTAGAATTTGACTGTTATCTCTATAGTCAATGGATTTTAGGGTTAGCTGTAGGGTGCTCAAGAAACTCACATGGATGAGAAAAACTCATTATGAGATATGCACGGGATCAGTTTCATAATCATCAAGGTTCACGATCGACTCAGAAAGTGACTCTATATGGGTGTTAGTGATGGAATCAAGAAAGATTAAGTGCGGTCTTGTTGTTCTTGAGCGCATTAATGTGTGCCTCCCCCAACTACCAAAGGCCTGATCAGTCGAGCATATGAATCTTCATTTTGAATATAAGGGAATTAGGGTATCAAAAGAGTATTGCTTTGTTTGAGATAATGATTGAGTCGCACAAGAGACATGTCAAAGCCAAAAATGAAGAGTTGAGAGTCCAAAGGTTATGTACATCCAAATGGAAAGAATCAAGCCATTACTTATACCAAGGATAAATGTGAATTGTTCGACATAAGCCCGATGAAACCATATATTGGGCACCAAGATTGGTCATAGAAGTTGCAGGTTGTTCGAAGAAATAGTTTGGGACTCACAGAATCCATGCATGTGATATCGGGTGCTTCATATGGCTTTGAATCATTACTTTTACCAATTGCAAAAGGATGAACTAAATCATGATGATAACAAAACTTTTGATGAAAGTATGATTGCAGAGCTTCCAAACATGTTTGCTTGATAGCACATTATGTCTCTTGCTCGATGATCGAGTGTTCTCAATCTCCCAATCCATGAAATTGAGTCTAGAAGTCAAGGCCTGTAACACACACAGGCAACATGTATCTATTTTCCCAAATAACAAATGCTAGGATATCGCCTTTGGGTTCAGTGATTATGGGTTGAAGGTTTGATTATAAAGCAAATATTGCCCACAAGTTGCTTGCACAGGAGAAGCACCAAGTGTTTGACAAAATGCACCGATCACACATTGTAACCAGCTTCTTGTTGAATGCAAGATAAAATCATGAGCCCGACTCACCAATGCAAAAAAAAACATATTGGGAATTTCGGGTGGGACGCAGTCATGAATGTGAAATCAAATATGTTTATTGGGATTCGAGTGAAGACTTTGAAGGTCTCAAGGCTCAATTTTGGAAGTCTCACATTGAAAATATGTGCAGATAGTTTGAAAAAAGTGCCTTGCAGACACATGTATTCAAACCTTCTCCTATGGTCAATGACAATGGGTGCTTTGAGTCTTCCCGATCCCAAGGTGGGTGTTAAGACCATAACTCCAAAGTCATCCAAACAGAAGTAATAATGGTTGGGAAGGGGAACTTAATGATTGTCTTCCCGAAATGAAAGATGATTGATTCCCAATAAACAAAAATTGTGAAAGTATAAAGATGCTCTTCTTGACTCATATGGAAAGATTCACGAGCTGCAGGTCAATGGTCTTCCTGAAGGACCACGTTAAAGAATTTAGTTATTGTGATTCCCCTTGCTTACTCCAGCCTAATACGGGCAATTTTTTTGTTGCATCAGCCTCAAAAAATTCATATCTCAAGAAAGACACAAAAGAACTAGATCATATACAAAATGGTATTATTCAAACAGAAACTTGAAACATGATGAGAGGCAGATAAGCAAGTTACCCATGATAGGTGTAGAGCCAAGTGGCGATGATCCCGTGAGAATTGTTCCACTTTGACATGATACATGATGTTATTAATTGAAAGTGTCCAAGTGTCAGTATATAAATGTATCATCTAAAGGAGACTCATATTATAATAATAATAAATACATGAGGAGGCCCCATAATCAAGAGACTTATATGAAATCTTCTAAAAAGGCACATGATTTACCAAGATTAGTTATGGTAACTGAAAGAGAACCAATAGGAGTAAAAGATAAATGTGCAACTAAAAGGGAATAGAGGGGTTCTTCTTTTTCTTGGAGTCAGTTAGCTACAGGGAGGGGAGAAGTCATTTTCTAATATTATTGTAATAGAGGGAGATGGAGTGAATATATTTTCATCTTTTTGCAACTTGATTGTAATGATAGAGACAAGCAATCCTGTGGTTATTTTGTTATGTTTTCAGAATAAAGAGGAGTATATTTATGTCAGATCTTGAGGTCTAAGTATTTATTTCCTAGTTGAAATTGATTATGCAGTCTTTTCTCCCTATTTTGAATACAACTCTGCATTATTATGTCAGGTACCTATGTGATTTTGAATCAGTCGGTTCATAAACTCATCTTCCACTAAATAAATTATTTAGTTCCTCTTACTTCTTCTGTTATGTGAAAGACTTGATAAATGGTCTTGAGGCTGTTATCTAGTTTTTCTCTCATTCTTTAGTTGAATATCTGATAATCACAGTCACTCCATGTCTATGGATGAATGTTAGCATAGCCTTCGTGTCTTTTGGTCAAAGACATAGTATGTTATATAATTCATTGTAAATAATTCTTGGGGGGAGTTGTACCTCTTAATTCAGAGGAGGGTTATGAGTCTATGGTAACTCGTCCAACTGTTAGTTAGTTTTTCTTCTTATTTTGGGCATTTGAGGGTCATTTGTAAGTTGTTTTCGAGAAGACAAATCTGTTTACTAACAACTGGTACGCAAAGGGTATGCACAAGAAAAAGGTATTGACTATGGAGAAACCTTTGCACCTCTTGCTAGACTAGAAGGAGTAAGAATTCTACTTGCTTATGCTTCTTTCAAAGGATTCAAAGTATACCAAATGGGTGTAAAATTTGTATTTCTGAATGGAGCCAAGAATTTTGCAGACACCAAGAAATAGAAGCAAGAGCATTCATAGAGCAGAAAGAAAAAAAGGAGGTGAGAAAAGGAATTGAAGAGAACATTGATCAGAGAGGTATTATGGACTAAAAATAGATCTCAAAATCTGCAAGATAAAGTTGTATTATTGAACATATCACTTACTGTTTCAGTTTAACCATTGATTCAAAAAATCTCTTAACCGCGTGGGATTTAACCATCCTTATTGTATTGATATACTGAAGAGTATTAAAAGGTTTTCATGTTGATAGAATAGTGAATGATAGGTCAAATTATAAAGTGTTAGTTTTGAATCCTCTAACAAGTTCACACTTAACAATGTGTTTGAAACCTTTAACAGGGTTGACTCTTCATGGAGCTCACTTTAGAAGAGTGAAAATTTTGGGTTACCGGTCCCAAGTGGTTTTTCCCTTAACATGGTTTCCACGTTAAAAATCAATGTGTTAAATGTGTATATGATTCATTTCTTTGATGTTTTTCTTTACACATTACTAAAATAGGATTGGTCGGTAAACACTAAGTTTAATTGCTGCTATTTGGTAAAGCTTAAGAAAAAGTTAAAAAGTATATTCACCGAGCATTATATATTGGTTAGAATTACATAAGGCATACATATTGTAGGACTGAAAGATAACTGAAGGTATTATATTTCTAAGCTAAGTTTTGGTAGGATTATTGGATTAATTTTTAAGGCTACTAATTCACACCCCCCCTCTCAATTATTCTAACACTGTTAAACCCTAGTTTCCATATAATTTTGAACAAGAAGCCCCATCTAACTCTGTCATAGTATTTTGAAAGGTACAACTTAAATTCCATTCTTGGTTGACATTATTTCTACATGCAATGGAGGACTTCATGAGTTGTGATAACAACATCAAGAATTTGGCAGCATGGAACAAATCCTTTCTGATCACGATTAATGATACCATTCAAGAGGGGTTTAATTTTGTTGACTAAAACTTTTGAAAATATTTTATACATCATATTGTAGAGGCTTATTGGTCTATCCTATCCTGAAGAGGTCTCATTGATAGAGTGATGTTTGAGCCAACAATATCCCATGAACAATTGAAAAATGTAAGTTGGAAACTATTTGGTGCTAAGGCCTTGAATGTACCCATGGAAAAATAGCATTCTTGACCTCTTCCACAGTCACCAATGCTAGAATTTAAGAATTATTAGTGGCACTAAAAACATAGGGGAGGCAGTCCAGTAGTTCTAACAACATATCAATAGTCTGATAATCATCTTTAAGAATTTCACAAAAATTGTTTGTAGCCATATAACCAAGTTGACAATTATCCTTAATCTTAGAATTAGCATCATCCCAAAGACTCATTATAGTGTTGATGACATTAATTTTTCCATTAGTACACTTATTGAAAAACATTGACAAAGATCATCGGTACAACCATTACAGACAAACATCGAGCATACTCGACAGAACACAAAGGTCATGAAAAATGCTAAGTATGGAATTAACTGACGAACACTGACAAGTGTTGCACCGACGAAGTAAAAAGGACATCACCTATGGTTCAATAAAATAACATTGAGATCATCACCGATAGAACAAAAAAGGCATACCCGATGACCAGTTCAAGAAAGGAACACCGACGACAAAGAAAACCATCCGTCAAAACCGACAGCCAGTTAGAGAACCCACAAATAGTGGATCTGAGTTTTACACGACAGATAAAGCAATGTAATTCTATCTTTAGAGTTTTAATTTGTTTTAAATCATAACTTGAGGGTCAATCAAGCTTTATGTAAATGTTTTAAAGTCTCCTAATGGATCTAAAACATATCTAACTAAAGATCAAGGTCAAGTTGTAAACCTTGGATCTAGAGTTAACTTGCGAAGCGTGAATCAAGAATTGAGCCAAAATCTAGTATAAATAGATGTTCAAATCAATTGTGACTTATGAATTCATTGTTGTTGATAGCCATGATGAGCATCTAAGGAGAAAAAGGTAGAATTCATGCAAAGTTTAGAAACAAATCATATCAGTTGTCAAGAACACACAGAGGCTACTGACGAGCAGAAAAAGGTATTATTCAATCATGGAAGGATGATTACTCATACATAGGAAGCTTTATTGGATCTGTTATCAAAAATTAGAGATATCATACATCATCAGATCAAAGACTTATGTAGTTGCATTCTAACAAGTGCATCACATCTAAAATCCTTTTTTAGAAGGTGGACTTAACCATTTTTTACAAATCTTTTAACAGAGTACACACTTAACAATGTTGCTAAAGCTTCAAACAAAGTAGATCTTAATAGGTATCCACTGTAATGCTCCTAATAGGGTAGGTCATCAAAAGTGACCAATTGTAAGCCTTAACCGACCCCTTCTTATCTGCAGATAGTGAAGTCTTGTGGGTAACAATCCCTACCGTAGTTTTTACTTCCTAACAGGAGTTTTCTGCGATATCATATCTTGTGTCATGTGTTATCTATTTTCATGAATGTTTCTTTTATGGTTACATATTAAAGAATTTATGATATGATTGCATATACATAAATAAAGATGAACAGTTAGATAAGATAATTTACAAACTGATGATTAAGGGTTAATGGGCTAACCAAGAAAAGTTTTAGAGGTATTGATTCACCCCTCCCCTCTTAGTACATCATTCCAATATAATTCCAA
>MU223483.1:1797600-1831284 GCA_018584345.1 Thuja plicata
AATATCTTCTAGATTCACTTTTGCACTTCATGAGGAGAAAAGGATAAGAGAAAGAGTACTGGTTTCTCTTATGCCTCCTGAATCAAAAAGAGAAGAAATCAATGAAATCATGGAGAAACATGTGAAAAGTTTCTTACCCAAGATGAGAGCTTATAAATTTCTTGAAGAGAAGCTTATAGAGCTAGAACAAGAAACCCATGATACATGGAACAAGATACTCAATACTGCTGAGAAGAGAAGTTATGAGAAGGAAACCGTCAATCAGAGAGATAACTCAACAGCTGAGTTAGACAGTGAAGAAGTATAAATAACTGGCCAGAAATAGATTGATATTATAGATGAACAATGGTCAAAAGATGGTGAAGATAATCAAGTACCAAGAAGTCCAATACACATCAGTTTAGAGCATGAAGAAGTTACCAAAGAAGAATTGTCAATAAAAGGTAACTTAACTGATGATATAAATGATGAATCATGTTTAGAAAACATTGTCAATGACACCACAAGACAAGGCCTTGTAGAAAAAGTTCAAAAAGATGAAGACATAAATGTTGCAAAAGGAAATACTGACAGATAGGATACAACTATTGACACTGCAACAGTCAATACACCTACAAACATGAATATTTTAATAGATGCTATTGATATTCAGTCAAGTCAGGACAAATCATCTAAGAAAGATGATAATATACCCAAGGATATGGATACAGATGAAAACAAAGTTGTATCAAACACTCAAAAGGAAATAGATACATAAATGAAGGATGCAACCGACAATCAACAAGAAGTGTCAAATGAACAAACCAAAGAAGCTGATAATAAAATAGAGGATACACTGAGAAAGGATGAAGAAAAAGATAAAAGTGAAGTATTCAAGTAGGATGAAGGTATAAAACTTAAAGAAGATACATCTGTTGATACACCTAAGGCAAATGAGGAGATGTCTTCACCAAACTAGCCGGTGGACTTAGAATAGATACAAAAGGATGCCTCATCTTCTCGACCCTCACCTACCAAGTCAACCCAATCTCAAGCTTTACAGATGGTAGTACATCAACTTGCCACCCAGCCAAAGAAGAAGAAGAAGAAAATAGTAAAGAAATACATCTTGACTGTTACACTGGATGAAGTAATAGAAGTTCCAAACTGGGATATTACCACTTTGGACAATGATAAACTTCAAGAGTTTGGAGTGCTATGTCAAAGAAAATCCATTCAAAAGAAAATGGTACAAGAACACAGGGAAACAATGGCAATTGACAAGGCAAGAGATATTCTCCAACAACTTGTTCCTGAGGTAAAAATTGAAGCAAATGCTACAGTTAACAAACAAATTGCTGTTCTTACCGACGCAATCATAGAGTAGAATATAGATGCAGAACAAGCTATGGAAGAACAAACAGAAAAGAAGCATCAATACAAATTAATTGATAAAATCAGCCAAGAAGTGGCACTGAACAAGGTAAAGCTCTTTGAACTAACTGATTCATTAGAGCCAATGATTGCTGAAGCAATTACCTTAGTTCAAAAGATGTGCACGCTTGAAAATTTTACAAAAGAAAATAGTGACAAGTTAGCAGATATAGATTCTAATGTCATAGCAAGTGCACAAAGCCTAACCTCAAATGCAGACAGTATCAAGGTGCATCATGACAAGGTCATTAAGGATAACAGGCTAAAGCAAGAAATATGGGATGCTGAGACACAACTAAGAGGTGAGATTACAAAACTACAGGCACACATTCTGCTTAATCTTACTATTCTACAATAACATATTTCTAATGCAAGAAACCTTATTGCAACCCCAGAGATGTCTGTAGTAGACAACATCTATGATATACATGTACGGATATCACTGGAGCACATGGCTCTAGAAATGCTAAAGGATAAATGGGAAAAGATGATGGAGGAGATCAAGTCCTCACATTCCCACCTTTTTGACAAGCTATAAGTACCTTTGCCTTTAGAATCAAAAAAGGAGGAATAGAAAGGAAATGTATATTGTATGTACAGAAGGAACATATATATAAAGATAGTTATGTACAATATTTATCAAAAAAAAAGGAAAAGAAAAGTACATAAGGATATGTATATATACTTACACTTACTAGCATATACATAGGGGTAGTCATTCAAATGACTAAGGAAGGAGTATACACAGGTGTACATACTAATACATTTAGTATGTTTCACACATCATATTTTTGATACTAATGTCAAAGGGGGAGATTGATGACATTAACTTTTCCATTAGTACACTTATTGAAAAACATTGATAGAGATCATTGGTACAAGCATTACTGGTGGACTACAAGCATTACCAGCGAACAACGAGCATACCCGATAGAACACAAAGGTCATGAAAAATGCTAAGTATGGAATTGACTAACGAACACTGACAAGTGTTGCACCGATGAAGTGAAAAGGACATCACTGATGGGTCAATAACATAACATTGATATCATCACCAATGAAACAGAAAAGGCATACCCGATGACCAGTTCAAGAAAGGAACACCGACGACAAAGAAAACTGACCGTTAGAACCGACAGTCAGTTAGAGAACCCGCAAATAGTGGATCTGAGTTTTACACGATGGATAAAGAAATGTAATTCTATTTATAGAGTTTTAATTTGTTTCAAATCATAACTTGAGGGTAAAGCAAGCTTTATGTAAATTTTTTAAAGCATCCTAATGGATCTAAAACATATCTAACTAAAGATCAAGGTCAAGATGTAAACCTTGGATCTAGAGTTAACTTGCAAAGTGTGAATCAAGAATTGAGCCATAATCTAGTATAAATAGATGTTCAAATCAATTGTGAGTTATGAATTCATTGTTGTTGATAGCCATGATGAGCATCTAAGGAGTAGAAGGCAGAATTCATGCAAAGTTCAGAAACAAATCATATCAGTTGTCAAGAACACACAAAGGCTACCGACGAGCAGACAAAGGTATTATTCAATCATGGAAGGATGATTACTCATACATAGGAAGCTTTATTGGACATGTTATCAACAATTAGAGATTGCATACATCATCAGATCAAAGACTTATGTAGTTGCATTCTAACAAGTGAATCACATCTAAAATCCTTTTGTAGAAGGTGGACTTAACCGTTCTTTAAAAATCTCTTAACAGTGTTGCTAAAGCTTCAAATGAAGTAGATCTTAACAGGTTTCCATTGTAATACTCCTAACAGGGTAGGTCATCAAAAGTGACCAATTGTAAGCCTTAATCGGCCCCTTCTTATCTACAGATAGTGAAGTCTTGTGGGTAACAATCCCCACCACAGTTTTTACTTCCTAACAGGAGTTTTCTGCGATATCATATCTTGTGTCATGTGTTATCTATTTTCATGAATGTTTCTTTTATGGTTACATATTAAAGAATTTATGATATGATTGCATATACATAAAGAAAGATGAACATTTAGATAAGATAATTTACAAATTGATGATTAAGGGTTAATGGGCTAACCAGGAAAAGTTTTAGAGGTACTAATTCACCCCTCCCCTCTCAGTACATCATTCCAATATAATTCCAACAAGTGTTCCTTCTCTTATGTTTTCTTGTAGACCGATGAAAGAAGGATAAATTATAATTTCCCTCTCTCAACCAATTGATTCTAGAATTTTGTTTCCAAAAAATTTCTTCCCTATGAAGGTTTTCCTTGCATTGAGTTCTTAAAGCCTCTTCCTCCTCATGAGTTGAAATCAAGTGGTCCTCTCTAGCCATTCTATCCTGAAACATTGTTAGTCTTTGGGTGGTTTCTTTTTTCTTAACAAAAATGTCCCCAAATGTGACCCCTTCACATTCAGTTTAACAAAATTCATTTAGCTTCTGCACCACTCATACATCAAGGCAACTTGAATAGGAGTACTCAACCAGTCCATAATACACTTATGGAACTTGGGGCATGTTTTCCACATAATTTAATATCAAAATGGGATGTGACCCTTCTATAGCCTATAAGTGTGCTAAAGGATAATGAGGTTTTTTTCAAACACCATCCCAGGGAGGGAAAACATGACTACATTATACTCTACATCCTAGTTGGTGGAAATAAAAAAATCTATCCACCTTTATCTAGATGAGGTCATTTCCTTTCCTGTGATTTGACCAAGTGAATGGTTTCTCTGCCAACTCGATGTGAATTAGACTTGTACTATTGATGAAATCAAAGAAGTACACCATGCTTTTAGAGTGTTTAACCATCCCACCTAAATTTTATTTGGGGAAAGGAGGGGATTTAAAATCTCCCACAACTAACCAATGAGAATCCTTATGTCTTTGTATCAAGAAATAAATATATTCCCAACCAACTTTCTACCTATGTGAAAATTAAAACTATAGACATTAACAAGGAGTGAAGAACTCCCTTAAGAAGTAAATTTAACAATCAAAACAAGGGTTAGATGAATGAAATTCACCCTCCACTTTCAACAAATTCTATATTGTATTTTTTCCTCTAGAAGAACCATTTACATCAACATTGCATACATGAGAACCTAACCATAGGAATTTTATAATAGTTCTAAAGGGGGATGCTATCATTTTAATTTCTTGTAATAGTAGGATATCAATCTTATTCTTAAAGAAAACAAGTTTCAATTTCATAGTGCTTTTGGGGGGCATTTAGGCCCCTCATGTTCCATGAAAGGAACCTATTTTTTTAGATTTTGTATTTAAATATTGGGTCCTATTCCTACCACTATTTATTTCCCTTGTGATCTCTTTTTTCCTAGTGGATCTATGGGATTGGAATTCAGCTTTGAAATTTGAACCCACATCCACCTTCACATTCCTGGTCTTTATTTTCTAAATCATCAAATCTTCATCACTCAAAGAAGCACTTGTTGAGGCCCTCATTTAGGGGGAGGTTTTATTTATATGTGGGATAATACCAATATAATTTGTATTAGGATTTTTGTTTGAACCACCATCCCTTGCTTTAGTTGGTTAGGAGAGATGGAATTGGCAATATCTCATATCATTATTTTTATGTTTGAGGTAATAGGGGGTATTTCTCCTTCCTTTAATAGATTTTTTTGAAATATTGGAGGGATAATGACTTGGTAAATTTGATTAGATTTCTTAGGGATTTCCATCAATTCCAACAAGCCATCAGTGAACGCATATTTATCACTCGCAATCTCTATGCCATCCACTTCAAGGGGGACAACTACCCTCATTGGGGAAGTGAATATGTCTTTCAACTTAAGGGCTGACTTATTCAAGACTTTACAATTAGAGATCAAATGACCTATTTTGGAGAATTTCTAACAAAAAATCATAGAATTTTCATACATCAAGGCTTGCATCCACTTAAACTCAGTTTCGACTGAAGAGATCAAATTGGGGAGGGTCTTATTTATAGAAACATTAACACAAAAGAGAGAAAAATAACTTGGAATTGGATTAAGTGACATCATTTGTAGAGGCATAGTGGCCAAAGGTGCTACCAATCCAACAAAAAATATGCTCATCCCAAAATTTCAATGGGATCCCAATACTAAAGCAATCCTACTTAAGTTCGCCACAAGATCAAATCTTAGCATCCATCTATAGAGGAAACTACAATGCTTCTCATAGGCCTAGGATTCCAAAAGAAATACAATCAGGTCCTGTTCTAGCTTCCTTTTTTGGGATGCCCACTTCCTAACCATATCAATCATCGGTCAAAAGGAAAAAAAAAGAAGAGACCCACTAGAGTATCAATCATTAAGGAAAAAATATGATCAATGACTAGGTCAGGTAACCTGATAGTCACGTCTTCCTCAATTTGTGAGCATTCTGGAAGGGAAACGTGCTCAACCTCCATATGGTTTTTTTCTACAAGAGAATTTTTCCATTCATTATGGTGACCATCACTTTTGGGTTTCTCTTGTTGCACTTTATCAGAATCCACGTCAACAATGTCAATACTAGGATTAGGGTAGGGATCCGCTCAACTTATTGGTCATACTCAATAGTGATTGCAATCACATGAACAATATACTTCTTTGTTGGTATTGTGGGGCCCCAGCCCCATTGGGTAGAATGTACATCAGAGGTTCTCTAAAATAGGGGGCCTAGCTTCCACTTCCATCATTGAACATGAGTTGTAGGGTTTACTATTAACTCCCAAGATAGTTAGAATTATAATGATAGAGGAATAATCACTTTAATATATTTTAATTTAATTTAAAATATCATATACATTACCTTGATAATGGGTGTGAGTTGGTGGATGTGATTTTGTGGTGAGTGTTAAAGGCAAGTGTAGTTGGATTTACTTGTAAAGTATGGTGTTTTCAAGACTTGGATGTGGCAATCATGCCATGTTATATATGGAGATGCTAAAATAAATGTTTTATGGATGGGTACAATTAAGGTTAGTGTTAGCGTAAAAGTTAGGTTAAATGTTGTAATAAGGATTACAGTTAGGGTTATTATTATGGTTCTAATTATATAAAAATGGGTTTTACAAGGACCTGAAACCTTTAAACAAATTATTACAGATATTCAATAAAGTTCAACAGCAACGGTGCCAAAGCACCTAGAAAGGAAAGCCAAAAATCCTAGCTAACTAACAACCTAACTAAAAAAGTCCCACTGATCTTAAAAAAAAATAGGGATAGAAAAAAAAGGACAGGCCCAAAACAGGATAGCTACATGCCATCCACAATATCCTGTGCTTGAATAACCATTATCTGCATCTGATTAACATAATTCTTTATGTCTTTAGTATCTTTGTCTCCCTTTGGACTCAGCTTCTTAGTACTAGCCCGCGTGCGTTTACCAGGTCCCATGGTATCCTTCACATCTTTTTCATCATTTTCCCCTATATCCCATTCCAGCTTTTCCATCAAGATCTTTGCATGCCCAGTATATGCTTTAAGGCTCACCAAATATTGCTCCCCTATCTTTTGCACTGTTTCCTCAAATTTTTCCACCTTTCTATTCAGATTGTGGATTTTCCTTGCACTGTCTTCTACCACCGCCTTGTCATTTATGTCCTTCAGCTATTTTTCCATATTGAAAACTTTGTTCACAATTTCCACCTAGGCTTCAGATATGCCAAACGCATCTTTCATTTCCTCTAGGAAGACCGCAATAGGTTTCTCACCAATGCTAATACTTTCAATGAGATTGATCTCAACTTTCATTATTTCCATTTAATTTTTCATGTTAGCATTGTCATCTAAAATTTTGACCATCGTACAGGTAAAATCCACCAGACAATCCTTGCTACACTTATGGCTACACTCACTATAAGTATAACAATTAAATTTAGCATTTCAGCTAGGGTTAATGGAACGATTATGATTACAAGTACGATGAACAATTTAAAGATTGGAGTAGTATTATATTAATTATTACAATTAGAGTTTGGGTTAGTAATACGGTCATGGTTACATTTACAATTTTAATTAGTATAAGGTTTAGAAGGTGTGTTATGGTTAGTACAATGAATAGGGTGAATAGTCAAATTAGGTTTGGTGTTAGGGTATATTTTTAGAGTTAGTAATCGTAATATGTTAAAGGTTAAGGGTAGAAAAATGGTTATAAATAGATTTAGAGTTGGGGTTAGAGTTACAAGTAAGCTTATAGGTATTATTAGGGTTACAATTAGAAATAGGGTTAGTATCACCTTTAAACTTAGCATTTAACCTAGCATTTTTGTTACAATTAAATTTTTGGTACATACCTACTACAATCAGGGTTAGGAAATACGGTTTAGATTTAGGTTAAGTATTTTTATAATGGTTAGTGTAGAGTAACAGTTAAGGTTATGGTTAGGGTCAATTTAACATCTTGTGAAGGGTTACAATGTTAGATTTACAATTAGATTTAAATTAGACATAGTGTAATGGTTAAGGTTAATATTTTCTTAACTATTAGAGTCAGATTAGGGACTTGGTTATCGATGGGATGTAGGTAAGCTAGAGTTTTCATTAAATATAAGAGGTAGTGTGTGATTTATGTCTATGGTTGGAGTAGTTGGTTAGGGTAAGGGTTTGGTATAATTTTATAACATAGATTATGGTTAGACTTAAAGTTAGGACCAGGGTGAGTAT
The DNA here is from genome assembly GCA_018584345.1 of Thuja plicata. Classification (NCBI taxonomy): domain Eukaryota; kingdom Viridiplantae; phylum Streptophyta; class Pinopsida; order Cupressales; family Cupressaceae; genus Thuja; species Thuja plicata. The sequence continues at coordinate 1,805,664 of MU223483.1, forward strand.
TAGGGTTTCAATAGGCATGTGATGATAGATGGCATGCAGGGTTTAGAGTTATGATCAATATCGTATTTAGTATTATAGTTATGATTAAAGTTAGTGATGTGATGTACATATTAGAGTTTTAGATAACACTTATTATGGTTATCATGAAGGATAGCATCTAGCATTAGTTAATTTTAGTATTAAGGTAGGTTTAATTGAAGTTTAGCATTTGTGTTAATGTTTTTGATTAAGGTAACTGTAGGTTTTGAAGGGACCCTAAAACCCTTTACATAGATTCGATAGAAAGAAACAAGAACCAAAATCAAAACAATTTGTCAAAGATGAAAGATGACCAAAAAAGGCTTAACCCCTCATTATACAATAAAGATCATAAAGTTCAAAAAAATAGACAACGATTTACTTCCAGCAAAACAGTGTCGAAAAAACTTCCAACAGCCAAAACAGTCCAGCAGAAATTACTGAGCAGCATCCATGTGGTTTTCCAATATCTAGATTTTTTCCATCTGTAATTCCATACTCTGGATTGACTCCCGCAACTTTTTGATGTCTTTCATCTGAGCATTTATGTTAATTTTATTGGAATAATGGTTATAGTTGAAATGAATATTATTGTTAAGATTACGATTATGGTATGAATTAGCATATGGGTGTGAGAGAAAATTGAGTCCCTCAGCTATCTGTGACATGTCCATTGTAATAAAAATAATCCACTTGATGGCAACATTTTTGAAAGCCATTAATATCACAAATAAAGAGTTCAACATAAGATGATGCAAAACTTTGCAAGTATAGTATTAAACATAACTTGAATATAAAAAAAAAATTATTATTAGCTTGTTGTTCATAAAAATTACAACTATTCAAACAAAGTAAGAAGTATAAAAGAGAAGATACGAACTAACAATATATAAAATAATTCTCCATAATGATGTAAGTACATCACATAATGTTCAACGATTAAAAGGGTATTGCGACCTTTGTTTAAACAATAATCTTCATAGACCTCTTTCATCATTGAGGGAAATGCATTTAATTTTACAGATGTCTCGCAGACAAGTTTTGCAACATCTTCTATCTTCAATATTTTGAGCTCTTTAACGTAGTCAATGGATAATGTTGCATTCTCAACAACTTTAATTTTATTTGTACATGACTCTACAACTATTTGTGCACACTTGTCCACATTAATTTCATAAAAAATTTTGGAGGCCACATAATTAGATGGGCTCATAACAATGATTTATAACTCTCTATCAGTGGCATCCATACCTTGAATGTTATCCTACAAATTTTTAAACAAAAATTATTATATAGAAAAATTAGAATAAAACTATAGATGATTAGTGGAAAAAAAAATTGAAATCAATAATGTTTAGTGATACATAATAGGACACAATTAGCGAAGGTACTTAAAATAAGATATGAGTTGACTTATTATGATAAAATGTGAGAAAAATAATTTTAACAACCATAAGGAATCATAAATAATGAGGTAATCATGTTGCATTGAAGGTTTGGAACTTTACTTATTACTTTTATTTAGATTAATGAAAAAATGGGTATTGCAATATTATATGATTATGATTTTTGATACACATTGAATAAAGAGCGAACATATTTCTATATATAATCAATTAATTTATTGGTTTAGAATGATTGAGGAAATTTTTTACATAATATAGGGGAAACATTATTAGTATATTTCTTAATAGAAAGTTCAAAATACATCATTGATTTTCAAGACATCTAAGTCTAATTTCTTTTTCTTTTATCTTGGAAAGTTGTTTTCCACTTTTCATTTTTTCATAGTGGTCATATGTGAATGGTGGTATTATTATCAATCCTTTTAGAGACTTTACAAGAGATACAACCACAAATGTCAATCCTTCTCTCTCTCTTGGGCCTATATCAATTGTATCTTTTGAAAGAGTTATTCCTTGAGATTTATGAATTTTCAATACTCATACCAACGTTAATGGTAAGTGAAAGGTTCAACCCTTCTATAGTAGTGCTATTGGAACTATTTTTGGATGGTGGTCATCATATGGTATTACAGAATAATTATCAAATTCAACTATGACATATGTTGGTGGTTCAAGTGGAGCACTTCTAGTTTGTACACAATGTTTCAGATATATCTCAATGCTCCATTGACAAGACCGGCTTCTATCCATAGATTTGTAGTCAACGTCACCCTTGAATCCTTACTAAATAATAAATCTACATCAAGTTCTTCACTTGACCAATCTTCAATTGTATTGGCATTCTTTGACTTAGTTGCAAGACTACGTGCAACATGATGTATCAAAGAATACAACATCCTCATGTTATAGTTGTGAAAATTGTCATTTTTTTAGAACAAATGCATTGTCTTATCAAACTCATTATTGCTTGTAGTATCTAACCTTATAGGGGTTCTCATCATAAGAAATTTCCAATCTTCTATTTTTGGATTTGCATCTCTCAGATTTGTCAGAAGCTGACGAAATATTTGTTGTTGTATGTTTTCTCCATCTTGCCTAAATATTTTATCTATTGTAACCACTATTTTAAATTCGCCACAATAATGTTTCCCTCATGTTGCTATCATATGCTGGTTTATCATTAACTGTAGGTAACTGACCAAGATCACCAACCAAAATAATAGATACACCTAAAAGAAATTGATAAAAATTATTTTTAGACCATCTATTAATATCATTTGAAGGTACTGTATATGAATTATATTAATAAATATTATACCACATAAAGTGCACTATTACCAAGCACCAAAGGCATACATGTAAATCTTATGTTAGCACTTTGTGGGAATGCTTGTTTGAGATGACAATCTATATTTTCCAGCAAGTTTTGATCAATGAAGCGCATTTCAACAATCAAAATATATTTGATATGGGCCTATGCTCTTGAAAAATTGTAATTCATGTCCCTTCTATCTGAGCAAAATATTTACTTGGTATTCGCAACTTTGAATGAATTGTAGAGGCTCCTAGATTGAAAGTTGCAACTCTAGTTTGTGCAAGTAATAAAAGTGGATAAGGACTTGGCATTACTCTCATCTGAAGAGATTGACTAATGAAAATAATTATATAAGACTTTCATGTTCCTTTTGTTCCTTGAATTATCATAAACAAAGGCATTCTGACTTAATTTCTATGGTAGTGTGTCATAATAATATTGATTTCCTTTTGTTGCTTCTCATTGAGATTTGTAAGTTTGATGCATTGTGGGATATCATCATACATGAGACATCCATATTTCTTCAATTCTCCTATGAAATTTATTTCTCTAGCTATATGCTCTTCACTTTGATATTGACTACACCAGTTTGTATTTATATCAATATCTCTTCTTCCCAACATGTCTATTCAGAAACCTACATATGTTGACCATGATGTAGCCTGGATATGATTTCTCATTCACACCCTGTGGTATTTTACTCAATACCTCCATTATCTTCCATTTTAGAATAACTGGTAGGTTCATCATTTTCTATAGTTGTCTCTCTTTAAACATGCCAAGGTTTATAATTGAGAGACTCTCAGTTTTCTACTATAGTAACATTATCATGACCAATGTCCCTTTCAATGTTATGAAAAATTTTCTATAGTATTTCAACTCCGATAAACAAAACTCCACCCATATACTTGAATCACGTGGAGGAATATATAGAAACCTAGGGAAAACTCTAACAATAGTTATTGTTTCCCTTGGCCACCCTTTTTTATCTCCTCTTTTTTTAGGATTGTATATCCAGGATCTTGTTGCATCAATCAATGTGATACCTTCCACACAAAGTGGCCTTGTTTTATAGCCGTCTACAAAAGAGTTCATGTGTTGTTCATCATTATCCTCATTATTTTTTACTACAAGTTTGAAAACTTCACATGACACATTTAGATTACCAAACCTTCTGCTACTCTCCACCAATGGAAGCTCTAACAACATATAACATATTTCCTGAGTTTCAATGTCTCTTTCTATAGGTTTCTCTATGAAATTTTTTTTGTATGCCTGTGCAACTAAATCATTAGGATTTTCTAGTTTTGAAACACACATCAACATTTAATTATAGGTTTATAAGCATCTCTCAGCCTTTGTGGCATACTTTGCAATACATTTGATAACTGCATATTTTGAAAGACCATGTTGCCAATCTATATTTTCCCTCTACAAATGGACTATGTGCCGATTATTTGAATTGACTCTATCATCGTTTCTTGCTAGCTAAAATTTTCTCTCACCCAACTCTCTATCCTCATATAATCTAGACCCCTCCAAATTAAATGGCCAATGAACATTATACCTAAAACAATGACAAAAGAGTATCTCATTTTATTAAGTTGTCTAAAGAGTTAATATATAATATTGATATACAACTTTTCACCAAATGAAATAATTACCTGCAAACCATTCTTCCCCTTTTCTTACATAGGCATGCACCCTCCTTATAGACCATGTGTCGTTTGACACAATTGACTATCTCTTCATAGTCACGGTCGATATCCATCTCTGCTAGTTGTGCACTATTTTTGAGACATGGATGTTGACAAAAATTATGGAAAGACTACATACAATTGTGGTTAATTAATTATATTAAATATTTATAATAAATATGGTAATATACATGTTACTCTCATCACCTTATACTGATATATAAGATCAATTTAATAAACATACTTGTATATTTCTTTGATGAGGATCATGTTTATGATTCCATGCATGAATAATATGATGCAAATATCTTTCAACACTTTTTTCATTCCTCTTGATTTGACCAGTCAATAATGTCCATGTTTGGTGCTCCTTTGAGTCGTAAAAAGCTATGCACATGAGGTGAACCACTATGTTGCCACTCATATCTATGCCAAAAGTCTTTGAATTTCATACCTTTTTCAAGTATTTCCTTTCTGAACATTGCATGCCTCAAATGCATGTAATGTGTAGCTATATGAGGATAGTCAATTATATTATGTCTTCTCTAGTTTTGAGCCTCCCATGGATCATTTGGTGGTGTTTGTGGCATCATCGCATGCAGATCAGACCAATACATACCTATTTCACATAATGTGAATAAAATTATGGCAGATCCAATTTGGTGAAGCGGGTCTATTAATTCTATTTTACATTTATCCCAATATGATCTCATGCCTCTTAGAGATGTTCCAAACCACATCAACCTATCTACTAGATTATTATGTGGCATATTTTCTATATGTTCACGTAGCTCATTGATGGTAATTGGCATGTCTTGAAAAGTCCTTTTTACAAATATAACTAATGAATTTTGTGCATGATGTCTCATTAGCATGTTCATCATGAAATACTTAAACCTTGGATTTTTATGAAAGCGATTATCCCTATACCACAAAAAATTCTTTACAAATTCAAGTAGATGATCATCACTAGTACAAAAATAGAAATATGTGACCAAATAAACTACCAAAAATTGTAGATAAATGACCAAATTTGGTCACGTGACCAGTGGTATTTTATTGCCGGTCATTTATCTCGTGACCAAATTTATGACTAAACTATTTTATTCATTTATTTGGTCATTGATTTGGTCATATATTTACTCATTTATTTGGTCATTTGGTACTTTATTTAGTCATTTATTTGGTCATTTGGTAGTTTATTTGATCATTTATTTGGTCATTTGGTATTTTATTTGGTAGTTTATTTTTTCATTTCTTTGGTCATTTGGTCATTTATTTAAGACAATATTTAAGACAAGTTTTTAATAAATTATCTTAATTTGAGACAAAATAAAATTTGTGTATTGTCTTAAAAATTGTCTCTGAAAGAGTGTCTTAAATTATTGTCTTAAATGATTGTCATAAAAATTGTCTTAAACTATTGTCTTAAAAAGTGTCTCTATAAGAGGGTGTGGTGGAATTGAACCACCATCCTCCTGCTTGTGAAGCAGGCGCTCTTACATTGAGCTAAAACCCTTTAAAAAAAATTAATACCCTTCAAAATTTAGGGTCTTCAAATATCCTTTGGTTTATAGTAAATTTTAATATTGGATACTAGTTAATAACATGTTTGGTGAAGACAAAGAGATGGTTCTCTTTCTAGGAGATTTCTCTACTATATGACCCGTTGTAAGCATGGACATTATTTCAATGAAAATCTTAATTGAAGCATAAAAATATTGTGCATGAGACTTTGGTGCACACATACGTATACATTCTTTGAATTTTCATCTATTACTTGTAAAAGGTAAATTAAAAAAAAAATTTGCTTAAATAAATCTAAACTAACCATTTTTGTAAATTTGCAACTTAAATTTTGTTGTGTATTTTATACAAAACTATCAAATAATATAGGTAGCATTGAATTAATTGACATATATTCATGGTAGATTTTTTAATCATTAGAAACTATATAAAAATACCTCTTAGACTCATGATCTCTACACTATGTATCTTGAAAATGGCCTTTGTTGATTCAAATTTCATCTTTGTTGATTCTACTCATTTATCACCTTAGCATAAGAATCATGTAAAGTAACAATTTAGTTGGAAATTATCTTATCTAAATTGAATCTTCATCAGCTAAGAACTATCCCATCAAACAATAAATTGCAACTAAAGCATATAGGAAGTTGTTAAATGGCCATTAATCAATAGGAAAAGCTAACTAGAGTGAAAAGTGTAAAATCATTCAAAAACATTAGATAATCAACACAAATTGATCCCATAATCTTTGTGAATAAAATCATCAACACAAAAATATGGCATGCATGGAAAATAGCCTACCGATCCTTTCAATCTGAAATTTGTCACCAATTTTAGCCTTAACCTAGTTGGGATTTTAATATGCCTCTAGTATCACTTCTCTTAACTTAGAATTTATATCAGACAACCAATCATCTAGTTCACTTGCATTCTGAAGAAGAAAAAGAAAAAAAGAAAATATGAGATGTATAAAACTCTTACTGCCTTCTGTGTATTATAAATCTTTCTCAAATCATTGCAATCTAATACGATATTAACATCTAATAGAAATAGCTTATCAAACAACCTAACCTCTACTTTAAAGGGATCCACTCCAGGAGATGCTTTTATGACCCAGTGGAGAACACATTGCATTACATTGGATTGTAATTTCTTATCAAAATATTCGTTAAAGGCAACAAAAAAAAAGAATAAACATAAAAAATATCACATTTAGTGCGATATATGTCAACCAACAATGTACAAGTCCTGGGATTCAACATCTAAGAAAAGCTATATCATGTGAAGTGACTAAAAAGGGAAGAATCGACAATGGCCTCAAGATATATCATACTGAATTTTGGATGCAGAGCACCTCAACCTAAAAAGAACAAGTTCTGAGATACACCAGCTACACCAAGGTATATCCATAGTGTGACTGAAAAGTATACAGTTAGACATAGTCTCAAAATGTAAAATTATGTGCAACATACCACATTTTTAACTCAATTAACAAGGTACAAGTCCTAGGATGTAGCATTTATGAAAAACTTCTTGGCGTGAGGCATAATGTTTCTCACCCTTGAATCTAATTGATTCGTGTTTGATCATTTATTTATTCAAAGTTTTCAACACTTGAGAGAACTCTTACTGTTTGGGAGTATCAAGGGTTTCCCTCCTTTTCTTCATTGCCTCTTGTTTCTCTTCATTTTTATGTATTTTGTTTCTATAATTTAAGTTGGGCAACATCACGCTGTTGAAATTGCATATTATTAAATTTTTCATGAATACGACATCAACTTATCTAAGCTAATAGAATAGTAAATCTGATGACCAATCATTCCCTAGCCCTTAGATTTAGAATCTTAAACCCTTGATATCATTAATATGTAACCACAAGCATAGTATTAACAACTTGAGTAACAGAGCTATATCTATAGCTTCAACATTGGAACACCACTAAAGATGCCTTTCTTATCAACTATTTTCCTTAATAAATAATGAATATTTTGATCTGACATGTAATGAGAGTGTCACTAGTTAAGTACGATGCAATAATTATACACTAGAAATCTAGCAAACTAAGAAAAAAAGGAATCTAGGGATACAAAGAGTTGGACTGCATGATAAGAATTATAATAACTTACATTCAAAATAGATGGAATTTGGCATATAAATGTCAATGACAAAAGCTTCTATGTAGCCCATCCCAGGAAACAAAATCTCTTTCAAATCCAGATATGTAAGACATCTTGATGGTTCTTACTGTCATAATTGGGTCAATGAAAAAACATCATTTCAGTCTCTTTGGTGGAAAAAGTCATAAAAATGGACATACATGCCTTTTGATTTCAGTCAATGAAAGTCATAAAAGTCAATGAAAAAACATCATTTTAGAGACAAAGTTTACCCTGAGAACTTTATAATTGCATACCAGTACAATCCAAATTGATTAAGTAAGGGAATCCTTAGGATGTATAAGAAGACTATAGTCCTAAGTGTAGTTCTAGGATTTTTTTAAAACAATAGCCCACTATTGGGGCTTGAAAAGGGAATGGTATCTCTAGGAACACTATAAACTAAGTGATCAGACATTGAACAAGTTGGGAGGAACTATCTTATGTAAGAAGGGATTTAGAGACTTGTATTGTGAAAGGAAGTGCAGGCAATCCTATTGAAGGATTAAGTGAAATTGAGAACATTATCAAATTGTAGAAGAGGGAAAGCCAACTACACTTCTTGTTGTGTGCACTCTACACCACTTTGCAACTGAGGGTACAATTGCTAGTATTACACAGAGAGGTACAAATTATTGACTTAGGAGGCACTGCCAACATTTGCAAGCCATGGAATCTTGAACTGAAGATTTACAGGGATAAATAAATTATAGCCTATTACAATGATGGATCTAATCCATCTTCTAACAAAAAAAATTATAGTAGACCAGTTTCACATCTTCATACTATGCTAAATTTGATTTGTAGATATTACCTTGTTAAATAGATTTCTCAACTAGCTTATTCAACCATGGATATGCAAAATAAACATAGATAGAAAAGTAAGTTTCACTATATATTTACCTAGCTATGACTGTAGGCTCCAGTAGCTCTTCCTAAAATTCCATCTAGGATTTGCCAAGCCCTACTAATAGAATCAAAACTCTAACAACAATTGTTAGTAATATTCCAAAGGCATAGAACACAACACTAAAATTACTTGTTTTTATATATTTTGGTTTAATATTTCTATAATATAAATACATTCATAGAAAAGTCTTTAGAAAATTTCATACAAATGCAATTGGAAGATGTATCCAAGGAAGGCTGGGAAACTTTATCTAAACTGAGACATGCTAGTGATATAAGTATTTGGTTATGTTGGGTCCATCTAATCATATTGAAACATGAGTTAGTGGCTTGGGAACATTTAGTAACATTATATTATGTGTCCAAGAGAATTAGGGAATATAGGGAACTTATTTAAGGTGTCTAAAGGTGATTGTCTCAGATTTTGGGAATGAATTTCACAGGGACAGTAAATGGGGCATTGTCTGACTTGTAATGTAAGAAGACTGAGATTGCAATATAATATTACAACCTACTGACAATGGACGAGAGAAACCTCTCCAAATAACTATGAATGGATTAGAAATTCATCTCCCACAATAAATAGGCTGAATTAATTTAGATTTAAGAGAAACTTTAGCCACACCAACATTATGAATATTGTCCACCAAAATAGAAACTTGAAATCAGATGAAATTGAAATTCATAGTTGAAGTCATGACATGTATAGTTGAAGTGTGGATTTAGTTTTGGCATATTTACAAATTCACTCATGGACTCAAGATGTGGATTGACCCAATAACCTACCTATATATTTGGCATTTACATGTGAAAGAAGTGGTTCAAGGGTGAAGATGTGAAACTTAAACTTACTTGATGTGAACCATCCAAGGTCACATAACAGATTGCTAATAATCCCTATAAACTAGATGCATCAAATTACATGGTAATCAATTCAATAGTTAACACAAAAACTTTGGACCATTCCAAAAATTTATGTTGAATTATGAAGATAGTCTAATAGAGTACCAATAAAAAATATAATGCTACACCAAAACACTGCAGAGAAGGTCATGTACGGACATACCAGAAGCCCAATTGGGCATTGCAGTTGTATATCCTATGAGGTCAATGAACTCTTAAGACACATATAATGGAATGATCCTACAAATCAGAAGTCCAGAGATCCCCCAACAAAAACAATCCATATTTGTTCATCAATAGACCTGCAGGAGCCAAGCCTTCATTTCTTAAATGCATGTAAAAAGAATGGTAGGCTTACAAATCTGTATAGAGAATTCATCAAAAATTCAGATAACAATAAAAAGGCTTGGATTCTGCTAGCAGAATCTGCAAGACCAATACATCAAGGAGATTAAGACTTGGAAAGAGACCTGGCTAAGCTAAATTAAATTTGCAAGCACATTATAGACCTAAGTTCCTAGCCAATAACATAAAAAATTATTCAATTAATGTTTGAAAATTTGGGTAATGCTCACAAATGGATATGCCAAAGTTAGTAGTTTCAGATATGCAATTCAGACAGTACAACTTCCTAAGCGAGGAATTTAAGCAACATCTGCAGTAATAACATAGCAACATATATCAAAGTGAATGTTTGGATGGGTAATGCCAACTTTTATGACCAAAACACACTAAGAAAAACTCAAGGAAACTAAACTAACTTCAAACAATACAACCTCCTAAAACTGAAATTTATGGAACATCAAATCTTGCTGGCAAAGCTAAATTAGGCAGTTATGCACTTACAAAATTGGACAACTTCCAGGAAACCTTTTCCTTTTCTTTTCCTTCTGCTTTGGTGGTTGAATTACAACCTTGATCATGACATCAAAGATAGCCTTAAAATTATGCAAACAAAGAAAATTACTAATTTAGAAAGGGTCCATAACTAGAACAGTATTGATCATAAACACAAATTGCACTTTTTTAAAATTAGTGACTACAAACCAACCTTTAATACTACTTAGCTAGTGAACATATAGACAAATGTAGGAAGATTGGTGATGATACATGTTTCAAGATCACTACCTGCTGGATCTTGAGCTGTACTCTATATGTGAAGTAGCTCCAATGTGTTTCTTTATATTTTTTCCCTAATAGTAGACAAACAAGCTTAAACATCATTTGCAAGGCATTCTAATAGCTTACTCAACACAGAGTGCTCAAAACCTGAAGCATTATACAAAGTAAAATAAGAAAATAATTCTTCAAAGAAAGAAACATAGTTTCACAGTTGTTATGGGACTGAAATAGGGTTATCAAAACAGTAATGTTTATCCTCATGGGGATCTGGAACTTAAACCAGGAGCATAATGTTATGGACAGGTGTTACATAAGTTTTATGGCTAAGGAATAAATTGATGGATGCCAACCACTGTTATAAATACATTTTATTGAACAAAAAAAATAAAAGTATAAAAACATAGCAAATATAAAACTACTTGCATCTATATTATTTGCACTTAGATTACATAAATGTTTGTTGTTGTTTCTTTCTTAAGCAATGAAAAAGACAATGTTGAGTTTATACACCTCATACATTTTTCTGGAAGATGCTAGAATGCCTTCATTTCATGATTTTCATGTGGGGTAAAAATTGAATGAAGACCTTTTTGAGAGCCCCATTCGCCCGTATGTTGATCTTGCAGTCTTTGGCAGCATCAAAATCTGCTAGAGAAACATCTCCTTGCACGATCTCTTTAGCACTCAATGGGTGGCACCTACAGAAGACTCTAATGTTTCCTGGAGAGAAACAAAAGTAACTTCAACTTCAGCATTTTCCCCAAGGACCTAATTGTTTTCATGTAGATAATAAGAAACATGAAACTTTTTACATGCCTTTGAGCTCCAGCAATTTGTTATAGAGTTGTTTCCGTTCATTACATTCTTCTACAAAATTTTCTTTTAGTTCAACGAACTGGGCTTTTAGTTCTTCATGCTGATCAACTACAAAATAAAAAATGATATAAATAGCAGTTCCTTGAAGGTTTGAGATGAAAAGTTAAAAATAGTTCAAACATTTTAAAACTTACGTAGAGCTTGCACAACAGAAGTCAATCTACCCATATCAGCAAATGATGAGACATAAGAATTGGCCTCTTATGTTACTTTAACATAGTCACTCTTCAACATCTTCTATCCCTAGAAACAATTCAAAATCATGCTCATATTGCAAAGTTAGTGCATAGAGAAAAAATAACTTTTTGATTATACAAAATATGGTTCTCAGTTCCTACCTTGAGCTTGTCACTCAATAGATGGACTTTAGAGAACCACTGGTGTAGGAGCACCCAAAGAGGAAAACAATGAAGTAAGAAGGTCTCCATGAAGGTATTATGTTGATTTCATAGGCCAAGTGCCTAGAAGGATCAGGGGATCTTTAATATGTAATAAACAGTCCTATTTTGTAAGGCCTAGTAGCCTAGGGTGCACTATAAACCCTATGGTTATCTATGGTCAAAAGGAATTAGGATGGGTAGAGATAGGTTTTTTTTAATTTAGATTTAGTGCATTTGAAGCAATTACACCTTTGTTAGGTCCCTAGAAGGCTTAGAGAGTCATTTTTCTACTTAAGGAAAAAATTGTCAAAAATAATGTTGTCAATCCTCAATGTTGCTGACGACAATTTTTGAAAATTTGGTGTCCAACATTCAAAACCCCCCAAAATCAGTTGGAACAATTTTTTTTTGGTACAAATCGATCAAAAAACCGTCATTGAGAGGTTGTTGAAGGAATTGGAGGAAAATCATCAAAATTCAATAAAAATTCTGCATTTTTCTGAAAAAACAACTGTTGTTTTGCTTGGCTCGACCCCATATAGTTTGAGATTCAAAATATAACTCCATGGAAAGTTATAAATATTCATATCATTCATTTGAAACTGGTTAGAGCAGAACACCGACAATAGAACATCTAGTGCTAGCTGATAAACTGTTCTCCGCAAACAAAGACATGTTGACCCACTTCTCAAGAATTTATTAACCACTTTTTTCCATAAATTTTTGGGATATCATGTTGTCTATCACATATTGAATAATTTTTATGTCATGTGATACCTTATTTAACAGTCTTCTTGTTTGTTGCCTTTACTAGAACCAAGTGCAACTATGAGAAGACTGATTGATATTGTTGTATAAATGTAGATTGGGCTTTCTGTTAGTGTGCTTCTATCTGAAGATTCTAAATAGAGGTGTGTAGTGTGGGCTAAGAAGGAAAAGGGTAGGTGCTATGGTGAAATTTGAGTTCTCTAGAAAAAGGAAAGGCACTCCAATGAAACCTTAGTGCTATGGAAAAAAAATTAATAAAAATCTACAATGAGGTGACATAAATGCTAGCCAAACAGAAGAAGCTATATGGGTACTATGTTTTTATTTAGTCTATTGGTTTGCCTGTATCTAAACAAAAGTGATAAGTGTAGCACTATAGGAAAAGAGGAAGGAAAGGAAGGGCTCTTTAGTAAAACCATAGCAGTATAGAAGAAGGGAAGATACTTTAGTGAAACCTTAGCATTGCTATAAAAAAATTCAGGCAACAAAAGAATAAGATGATAGAAACATTATAACAACAGACTGTAGATGTGTACAAAGTTTTTATTCTTTAAATAAACTAAGCATTTTAAAATTAGAATTCAAAAATGAGCCAAATTCTATTAAAGTTTCAAAATTAGCTATAAGTACTAGGTCAAAATCCAAGTAATGACCGATATCAAAAAAAAAAATCTGGAATTGCTGAAGTCAACCAATCACAAATTTGATGTTTGGAATTAGACAATTATTGCCATTGTTGAGTATAGGAATTGTGATAAAATAATCCTCAAAATAGGTACCAAAGTGACTACAAGTTTTTCTCATAATTGTCACAAGCAAGCCCTGCTAAGGCAACATGAGCTATAGCCCAACAATGGAAGATAGATAAGTACAATTTTTTATTTTTAACATAATTGAGCTTTTTGAATTTTTTTTGTTAAAATCTAAAAAATTAGCCCAGAGCCTTGTACTTGTGAATTTGAAATTGTTTACTTTCTGCTTGTCAAATTATATCATGGTCTGAATTTTTTTTTTTTAAACCTTGGGTTGAAACTCTAGTAATGACTAATAACCAAAATCTGGTGAAGAAAAAACAAAAGATAACAGGTGTGAATTTTAAGGTTTGGTATGACAAAATACCCCCCACTACTGATTGTAGCAACTGTGATAGAACAATCCTCAAAATGAATACAAACTGGACTACATATTTTGCTAATTTGGATGATTGTGACAAGGAAGTCTTTTTTTTTGTTTGCCTCTGATGATTTTATTTCCAAGGTTCAAAGGCTACTTCTATTGGTGATCTTTGGTAGATGCTGAGAAACAAGTATCAAACTTCTAAAAGGTAGAGCCTTGTATTTGAAAAATTTGTTATTTCTCGCAAATGTGAGGGAGGGTGGATGACTTTCTCAACATCATCTTTAGGATGAAAGACCTAAAAGATCAAGTCACCACTATCAAAAAAAAGGTGGATGAGGGTGATACAGTTGATTTTTATCAATAGTCTGTCATATTCATTTGAAACTTTTGTGGAGTCCCTGAAAAAATTAGTTCATGTTTGTTACTACCAAAAGAACAAGGATAAAAATAAAAGATATTGTTTAGTTCTGGACAATCCAAAATAGTACTTATTGCACATTAAATCAGTAAATCAAAGAAAGATTATAGTTCTCATAAACATTCTGAGCACAAAGTCAACCACAACTATTGCCATAAATTCTACCATATAAGAAAAGATGTTGAAAATGTCAACATATCCCACAAAAAGACATGGGCTGAGGCTACTGTGGCAACAAGTATGGCATAGTGAGACTCTGAGGAATATTCATTCATGGCATCTTTTTTAGTCAATAGTTTTGTGACTAGTTGTTAGTTCTTCAATTCTAGTACAACACATCATTTCAGCCATTGTGGACAAATATGAGAATCAGAAAGATAGTGTAGTGTGATGTCTGGCAGAGGTGTGGTCTACTCTCTGAAGAATAATTTTGATTCTTGGGTTCCATTATCAAATTCAAGAAAGGTTACCCCGAGTTTTTGGGACGGGGACCACAGGGGATGGGGGGGTGAGTTTCTGGGACAAGATTTTTTTTTACCAAGGTTGGGGACGGTGAGGGGATAGAAAAGGGGATGGAAAAGGGGATGACTATATAAAATATAGGGAAATTTGAAAATATACATGACATTCCCTTGGTATTAGTTGATAATTGAACATGTATATGGATCAAACATTTGTAGTCTGATGATGGGAGTGAGATTACTTCCAAGTAAATCAAGGATTACTGTGAGAAGGGAGGGTATTAATAATAGTTGATAGTGTTGTACACCCCTAAATAGAATTAGGTGGTTGAGAGAACATAACAATCATGGAGATCATTTGGTGCATGAGAGGTGTGCGAAACAAATAATGTTGTGAACTAGCAGACATGGTGAATCAATCTATAGGCATTTGGTGAATACTGGATAGTCTAATATATCTTACATCCATGCGACCATATTTTTTTTATATAATATATCTTCAAAAAATGTGACCATATTTTTAATATACTGCCAGTTATTCATCATTGATTCATGAATGAGTCCATAGACCATTGGTGGTAGTTTAATATAGCTAGTTTAATATGAGACACAACCCAAGGAAAATGTTGACTTGATCAACATGGGAAAGAGGCAAGCACACCAAAAAGTTCAAGAGTAAATCTAGATTGGGCTTACTCTTCACTTGAGCAGGTATAGGCTTCAAGAAAAAAGCAAGAAAAAAATCAATTAGTATGATCCATTAATAAGAGTGCTGGTTGTCAATACACCCAAGGGAGATCAACTTCAATAAATAAGTTGGAGATAGATTGTTTCACTTTTTAGTAGTTCTCTCTTCTTTCTTAATACATGAAAGCTTGAAGTTTTATCATAAATCAATCATATATAAATGAACAAGAAATTTTGTTGTCATTCCAAATAGATTGAGATGGTCCGATGGAAACAACACAAATGTTGTCATCTCATTGGCCCAATGTCTTTTGGCTGGCCGGCTGACTCTTCGAATATGAAAATGGATATCAAAATTAATGAAAATAATCACTATAGGTGTACAAAGTAATTATCAGTGTTACTACCCACTTTGGTGCAATTTTGACCATGAACAACCAATAAATGACTAGTAAAGGCAATAAACAAGAAGACTGTCAAATAAGGTATCACATGACATAAAAATTATTCAATATTTGATAGACAACATGATATCCCCAATAGTTATGGACAAAAGTGGTCAATAAATTCTTGAGAAGTGGGTCAAAACATCTTTGTTCGTGGAGAATAGTTTATCAGCTGGCACCAGATGTTCTGTTGTGGGTGTATCAAAATATAACTCAATGGAAAGTTTCTAAATCTTCATAACTTTCATGTAAATACTAGTGTGCTTATACCAAAATCATTACTATAGTTTCTCTAGCAACAATAGACTGTCAACAACTACATCCATTAATTTCAAATTTGGCTGTATCTCATGGCATAGATTCCCTCCAAAGATATAAGAACTTGCCAAATATTTAATGTTTATTTCTATTGGCCCTCGGGTATAATTTATAGATCCATTCCAAATAACTAAGCATTTAATGTGTATTGTTGATGCAGAGGCTCTAGGACAACCACAATAATCATAAAAAACCAAGGACTGATTAGATAGTGATTGAATATTATAGATCCTGACTTGATGTGGGAAGTTTTGTGCAACAAATCTAGTCTATATAAGAAGTGTACCCAGATGAAGAAACTCAATGGAGATGGTCTTGTTAGTCTAAAAGGAGAAATATGGGCTCAACATAGGATAATTAGTAATCCTACTTTCCATATTGACAATTTGAAGGTTTGCTCTTTTGTTCATTTCTTTGGTCACAATCATTTGTGTCTTGTTTGGTTAGCTTAGGTTCCTAAAAGCTTTTTGAGGAGAGTTACATTTCTTTGAAAGCATTAATGGTATATAGAGCAACTTAAGTTGTTCAAAGGTCCAATCGGTATATAGAGTAGCATTAGCATTAATGGTATATTGAAATTTTCTTATTGAATTCTTTATTTCAATGCATAATTTTATAATGTTAGGGCTTGGCTCCCATGATGGTTGGAAACACTTCCACTATGTTGGTTAAGTGGAAAGAGATAATTGAGAATGATAAAAATGAGATAGAAGCATGCAAAGAGTTCATAGATCTCACAGATGATATATTTTACCGTATAATGTTTGGGGTAAGCTATGTGGAAGGTAGACATATTTTTTATTTGCAAGTAGAGTAGGCACTTCTATTCTCTCAGGCACCAAGGAGTTTACTCTGTGCTCTAATAAGTAGGCAAGATTATTTTTCTTTCATTGAAATCCTTTAAATAGATTTTGTTTTTCTTTCTTCTTTCTCTTATCAATTCATATTTGATTACTCTCTAAAAGAGGGAATTTATCTCTATACAAGAGCTATCAAGCTAGGATTTTTCCATAAATACTTTCCTAGAAAACAATTAGTGATTCATTTTAATTTCTTTCAGATTTTTCTCTAACCACCGTTTACCTGCACATTCTTCCTTTTACACGAAGATTATTTTTTTTAGTATACAGTTGGATTGAACTAATTGGTACCATTGATTCAGGTTCTGGCCTTCTGGGAAAAAGACGTATATGAGAAAACTAGACAAAGATATTAGAAGCTCCCTAAGGCAGTTGATCGAAAATAGAAAGAAAGTAAGGAGCTCAGGAAGATCCAATGGCTATAGTTGTGACCTCCTGAGCGTGATGACAACAGGCAGTAGAAACAAGGACACTCAACACTTGCAGGGAGGATTCAAACAAAAACCATCATTATGGAGACTGAAGAAATCATTGATGAATGCAAGACCTTTTTCTTTGTGGGCCATGATACAACATTTCTAAAAGTTGCTCGACTGTTGCAACTATGATCCCAATGGCCACAACTAGATTTAAATCAGTTGGGTCAGTTAGGGAGTTGTTTTTATGTTGTTTGAATCCTGTTCAATTGAGAGATTGATAGAGGATACATTCTGAAGCAAGTTCTAATGAAAAACAACTATTTTATGAGCAATTCTTAAGTTGTATAGTTGGGTACGGATCCCATCATCTGATCAAGTGATCCCATAACATTTTTTGATCAATTACCTTTCTTCTACATGTGATTTTGGTTGATTTGGTTTCCATTTCCCTGAGTTAGAAGGAAAATTATGACTACAGGTATGAAAAGCACAATAATTGGGATCTGTGATGAAGATGTGGCCTTAAATTACATTTTCACCATTGTAATTCAAAGCCACTCAGTAAAATGTAAGTTAAGGCAATGTACTATAATATTCCAAAGGCTCAGAGTTGACAGAGTAGATCTGCTGCTTCAAAATTGACGCCCTAGGCTAAATATTTAGTATGTATTTAGCCATCGAGAAGGAGGAATGTGTGCAACAACAATACAAGAGTGAATTGGGACCAATTTGTTGATTGGTTCAAAGAGTTTGAAGACTATTGAAGACTGTGAAGTGACTGCATCTGTACTAGGTACCTATCTTTGGACCATTCTATGAGACCCTAGTCTAACTTGATCACTTAGGCTAGTGTGCTATTGGGACAGTTTGAAGGTGCAGGAATAGGATTTATGAAGTATTTCTCTAGATTATATCATATAAGAGAAATAAATAAAAACAAATTCTACATAAACAGTAAGATAAATCATAAGGCATATGTCTGAGACAACTATCTGACATACAAATAACTCATCTTATAATAGTAGAAAGAAATAATATACTATAAATATCATATCGAGATACAAGAAAATGTTCTTATATCTATTTCATAAAAAAAAGATGCCTAACAGTTAGAAATTAGTAGAACATACTAAGATATTTTTCCTACTCTTCCACTAATGGGCTAATTGAAAATCTTTATGAATAAATTATCCTCTTGAATACAGGATAAAAGTATTTTGATAGAAAATAAATTTCAATGGTGAAAGCTAGAGGTAATCCAAGGTAGGTGGAACCAGGTATAGTGTTTCACTCCTCATCTAGTTTATTTGTTAAAGGGAATTCTTTTATTTTCAAGTTATACAACTCTAAGAGTCTTTTTAACTCTTGGAGCAATCCTTCAAAGAATGAAACTGTGATCAAGGTTTGGAAGTTTGTTCTTCCCTATGTTTGTTGGAGAGTTTGGAGAGATGAGTGAGAGAGTCTTCAGGAACAAAATGGCTAGTGAGAAGGAGGTTTTCTACAAAATTAAGAGAGATATCAAAGAAAACTTAATTTTAAAGGATAGAGCTATAGAACCCCTAAATGAGGAGGACATTACCTTCTTCAATAACTGGAAAATATAAGGGAATTTTAGGAAACATGATAGTAAAGCTAAGAGAGAGGAAGCTAGATGGGATTTCCCTCCTAATGGATGGATGAAAATTAATTTTGACAGTGCTTGAAAGGGGATTGCTGGGTGTGGGATTGTCATAGGAGACAAACAACGATTTTTTAGAGGTATTAAAGCTATCCCTATTGGCATCCAAACTAATCATAATGCTGAGGCTTGTGCTACCCTTCAGGGTCTTATCTTAGCTCAGGAGAAAGGTTGTAATAAGGTGTGGTTAGAGGGAGATTCCCTCAATATTATCAAATGTTTGAATAATGAAACTCCCGCCTCGTGGACTATTTATAACATGATGCAAAAATCTAAAGCTATCATCCATTATTTTGAGAAATGTATTGTTACACATAACTTATTAGAGACCAATGGTGTCGCTGAGTGGGCCACCAACATGGCATGTAAGGTTGAAGTGATGATGCAATGGAATGATGGAAACGACACGCCTTATCAAGACAAATTATTACTTGATAGTGATCGTTTGAGGAGTAGACAGAAAAAAGATCATAAATGCTAAGTATCATAAAGTTTTTTAATGCAGAAGTGATTTTTCATAATTACTCTCTAAGGAGAAAGTACTTAGTGGTGATTACGAGCTGGATGTGGCACAAATTCTGGGTGTATTTGGATTTGTTGAGAATGAGGTGTGGTATTCTTAATGGCTTTCTTAAGAATTATCACAGAGACAGAAAATTAAACTAGAGAGCTAAGATGGATGGAAGTAAGAAGCAAGTGGATCCTATAAACCATGATGAATGGAGAAAAAGGAAACAAGTCTGGAATATTTTGAAAGAAGGTGGGATGGAGGTGTTTCTAGAAAGACTTCATGGCAGAAACCCTTCTATTACTAGGATTTTATCTAAGAATTGGAAAGATGGGAAGGTTATGGTGGGAAATTAGTATATGTAGGTCACTGAGGTGATTATAGTGGAGGATACAAGAATGGGCACGGAGGGAATCAAGTTCTATAGAGACATAATGATATCTAATAAGGCTTGGGAGAATTTCTTGGAGCCCAAAGAAGGGAAGGCCAGACTGGTTAAGGTAGACACTTCCTACCACAATCCAAAGCACATATCAAGGCCATAGAGGTATGTTCCATAAGTGTTTATAATCTATATCATGCTCGGTGGTAGGTTTACCCAAGCTTATGGTCATCATTGTATGCTATTGAATCATTTCAGACACAAGGTGAAAGTTAGTTTGCCCTATTATCTGCTAAGTTTGTTAGATTTCATTATTAATAGTTTGCAGAAAGACCTGAAGGGAGATCATGCCTCTCACCAGGGTCTAATGCTATTAATCTATGAGGTTTTGAAAACTAAAAAAAAAGAAAGACCTCTTTTGAAGAAGAACCAGAGGGATGAGGAAGAAACAGAGAGTGATGAGGATGATAGTATGTATGAAGAAGAAACAAAAGATAATGAAGAAGAATCCAAGCAATACAAAACCCCTAAAAATAATTCCAAAAAGGGTTCCTCATCTAAGAAAATCCAAAAGAAGCTCTTTTCCAAGGGCTCTGATATAGACAAGGAAACTGATGAAGATAATCTAGAGGGGAGTGAAATAAGTAAGAAAAAAGGAAAAAATTCTACTAAGAAGAAGACTTTGGAAGAAGAAATAGAAACAGAGAAGGATACAGAGGATGAAGAGGAGGAGCAAAAAGAGACTAAGAAAAGAAAATGGGGAGAAGTGATGGATAGAACTAAGACCAGCTGGAAAGGTAAAAAACCTAGCAAGAGGAGAATTGTTCTCTCCTCGGATGAGGAAGATGTGATGGAGAAAAAGTTAAATACCAAGATGAACCTTGGGGAGGATGATAGAGGAGAGAACAGGGAGAACAAAAATGATGAAAAGAAAGAGGACGAAAATCCAACTAGGAAAACCAAGGCCAACGAGCAGAAGGAAGAAGAAAAGGCGAAGGAGAAACATGAAAAAAGAACTGAAAAAGAGGAAACAGGGTGAGGAGACAGACTTCCAAAAAAATGAGGAAACAAGTAATTATCATGTGCCTGATGATATTAAGTAGAGAAATGATTGTATTGTGGATTTCACTGGTATGGTGAGTAATATGATTGATGACAATGCTAATATGAAAAATCAAATTGATGTTAAAATGGAGAAACAATTGAAAGAAATCACAGAAAGGGTGGAGGAAGAAGATAGCGCAAGGAAAATCAACTACCTAAAATGGGGAAACAATTGAAAGAAATCACAGAAAGGGTGGAGGAAGAAGATAGCGCAAGGAAAATCAACAACCTAAACATCAAGGTGGAAAAACTTGAGGAAAGGTTCAAAAAATAGGTAGCAATGCCTGGTGAGCCTTAAAGCCTATACTAGACATGCGCAGATCCTGATGGATAAGTTGGATCAGGATAGAGGGGAAAAGGAATGCAGAGAGGTGCAGGAGATCACAGGTGGTGTAGGGAACCTCCCTATTGGATTTTTTTGCATGTTTTTGGTTTGGATTAGGTTTTTTTGTGTGTTTGGTAATAATTTCCAATGGGTTAGATGCAAGGATAGTTTAACTTCATGTTTGTAAGAGCTTTAGTGCTCATTAGGGGTTTTGGGTCATTTTGGCTTTAAATAGTGCAAATTTGCCATTTGAATACAATGTGGGTTAGAAGTGTGTTTTAGGACCCTACATATCTTATTTGGGGTCTTAGATGTCAACATCAATCATCGAGTTGACAAACAAGGTCAAAATGCTTAAAATACAAAATGTTGCTAGCAACTTTGAAAAGTTGCTTGAGCAAATTTTGCAAGAATTAAAAAATGTAGTTAGAACTGATGTAACTACCCCATGCTCAGTATATGAGAATGGATTTGATGCTTTGAAGAGGTTAATGAGATTTTGGTTTGAAACACTTAATTCTGACACCTCTATACGAATGACTGTATCCACATTTGTGTAACCTGCACTGTATCTTTGCTACTATATGACTGTGTATGGATTGGCATAGGTGATCGGGCTCCATGAAAGCAATTGATAGTTTATTTTGAGGTTCATTAGGTGTTAAGTTACAAGTTTTTGAAGGTCACTGGTCTAGCAGAGACAAAACAGTGCTACCTAGCTAGAAATGGCTCTAACCTAAAATCCCTCTGGTGGAATTGACTGAAACCATGGGGGAAGTAGGGTTAGAGTTTATAGATAGGGTTTTGGTTTTATTTTTGGTTGTTTTAGTGGATTTCATAGTCCAGAAGTGAAGCCCTATGGCTGACTGGTTAAACTAGGTGAGCTAGGACAGGGAGAAGGAAGGATTTGATCAAGCACCCATGACCTTTTGGGAAAGACTTAGTGGCATTTGTAGATGCATTAGATAGTCCCCTAAAATTATTTAAAGGTGGAAGGAGGTGAATCAAAGGTTGGAGAAAAGTTTAACAATTTTTCATGCTGATTGGTCTAGAGGCCTAATTAATAGGATATAATCTAGGTCCTGCAAGAAACTTGGGTTTTGGGTGCTTTCAGAGGTCAAGGTTTTGGATTCTGACAGTTATGGGTGATGTCTTGAATATTTTCAATTTTTTTTGTGGATTCATTTGGATATTTTGGGAGCATTTAGTCAAAATAAGTGAAAATAGACCTACTAGGAATTGGGCAATTAGGCATCCTAGTGAATTAGTGACCAATTGGATTGGTAAAGGGTCTTGGAGTATTGGGATGGATGCAGAATGACCAAGAAGGGGTCAAGAAGTGTTTTAGGAGTCTTGGGGAATGTGTGAGAAGATCCTAGGTAGAGGATTGGAAATCTAGGTAGAGTTTTAGTGGAGGAAACTAGGCTTTTGGTTAACTAGTTGGACTAGTTGAGCTTAGAAATCTTGGAGTCTTCTAAAAACCAACTATACCTTGGAGGAGAAGTTGGTAGAGAGGGTCTTGGAGATACTAATTGGAGGAAGATCCAACAAAGAAAAACCATTGGATGGTTGAATTGGTCAAACAAGAACCTAGGAGTGAGGAAAAGCTCTAGATTGTCAAACCCTCTGCATCATAGTGGTATCAGAGCTAGAATAGCTTAAATATTGTGTATGTCCGAGATAAAGTTAACAAAGAAGATCACATAATAGGGAAATGAGAGTGATGGGGATGAAATTCAAACAAAAGAGTCATCAAACAAAGGGAAAGAACCTCCGATGGACAAAGAACAAAATTTATTCTTATATGCCTTCAAGTATTTAAACAAGGATAGCATGGAACACATACCATATTACTGTGGCATCCTGAATGGAGAAGAGTTTTTGGATTGGCTTGAAGCCATTGACAACCAATTTGATTACAAAGAAGTCTTAGAGGAGAAGAGAGTCAGCTATGCTAAGGATAGACTCAAAGGATCTGTATTGGTGTGGTGGGACACGATGCAGGATGAGAGGATAAGTAGTGGAAAGAAAAAGATTAATCTTGGGTGAGGATGAAAATCAGATTGAGGGCACAACTCTTGCCTACTGAATATGAAATCCAAATATATTAAAAGCTACAGAACCTAAGAAAAAAAGAAATGTTAGTGAGTGCTTACACAAAGGAGTTCCATAAACTAAGCCTAAGGGATAGGAGACAAGAAGATGAAATGGAGAAGGTAGCCAGGTATCTCAATGGGCTAAGGCAAGGGATACAAGATGAGATCAACATGATGGATCCTGATAGTATGCACAAATGTTTCCAATTGGCCTTAAGAGAAGAGGATAAGGCTAGAAAGAGGAATGATTTCCATTAGAGGGGAAGAGGTGGAAGCAATAATAGAGGGTTCCAAAGAGGAAGAAGTAACTTTGGTAGGGGACAGAGCCCTAATAGACAAGAATATAATCAGTCCATGGATAATGGTGGGGGAAACCAGTATAGAGGATCTTTCCAAAGGGGAGGATACGGAGGTAGAGGACCACTAAGAGGTAGGTTCCAACCCCAAGGGAGATCTAATTTAGTTTTCACTAGCAGATGCTATAACTACAACCAAGTGGGTCACACAATGGGCAGGTGTCCTCAAAACACTTCATCATCTTCAATGGGGGATAGAAGGAATAAATTGGTACAAGAGGATGACACTCAAAGTGTTGCTTCTCTCATCTCCAAGGCAGGGCCAGTATTGGATGGAGAGAACTTGATGTTAAGGAGAATCTTGTTGAAAGTGCCTAGTACTATAGAGCCACCATAGAGAAAGAATTTGTTTAAAACCACTTGTAGGTCTCATGGGAAGATTTGCAAAGTGATAGTGGACTCTAGATCCATTGAGAATATAGTATCCACAGAGATGGTGGACAAATTGAAACTAAGGAGGATGCCTCATACTACACCCTATAAGGTTTCATGGTTGAATAAGGGTCAAAAAATAGTGGTAGATGAGAAAACTATGGTTGAGTTTGAGATTGGAGGGTATAAGGACAAGGTCCTATGTGTCATACTGCCTATAGATGCATGCCATTTGATCCTAGGAAATCCATGGTAGTATGATGTCAAAGAAATACATGATGGAGAGAAGAATAATTATGTCATCACCAAGCTAGGAAAGAAGTTCCAAATGGATCCATTGTAAGAATCCAATGAAGAGAAGCATGTGGGGACAAGTGTGATGTTATTGAGTGGGAAAGAGTTTCTAAAGGCCATAAAGAAGGAGAAAGGAGTCTATTGTGCAGTAGTGCTAAAAGAAAAGGAGGAAACTAAGGAGAAAGTTAGTTTGCCACCACAGATACAAGCCTTGCTGGAGAAGTACCATGACATAGTAGATAATGGTTTTCCAAGTGCATTACCACCTATGAGGGAAGTGAGTCATCAGATTGACCTCATTCCTAGAGAAAATTTGCCTAACAAAGCAGCATATAAGATGACACCAAGTCAAAATGTAGAGATAGAAAAATAGACTCAATATTTGTTGAATAAGGGGTTAATAAGGAAGAGATTGAGCCCATGTGCTATGCCAACAATACTTTCACCCAAGAAGGATGGAAAATGGATAGAAGATTTGATGGAAAATTTAGGACATTTCTTGTTACTTTTCTAAGGTGGACTTGAAGTCAGGGTATCATCAGATAAGAGTGAGGCTAGGTGATTAGTGGAAGACAGCTTTTAAGACCAATGAGGGTCTGTATGAGTGGCTAGTAATGCCCTTTGGCCTAAGTAATGCACCTAGCACATTCATGAGGCTCATGAATGAAGTGCTAGCAGAGTTCATTGGTAAGTTTGTAATA
>MU223483.1:1845543-1856646 GCA_018584345.1 Thuja plicata
TTTACCTTCTTCTTATCCTATCCATGGTGATAATAAAGGGAAATCCAAAGAAACTTCTCCTAAAACCATTGTTCCACCTTATACAACATTCTCTCATGAGCATCATAATCAATCATCTCCCATAGATTCTATGCAAGATAGGTATACTACTGAATACACTATGGTAGATAAACAAGGTTATAAGGGTTTAGGGCTTGGTGTTAATGAACATGGCATTAAAAACCCGATAAATATATCTCCTAAAAATGATATGCATGGTATAGGTTATTCATCTTCTCAATTTCATGTGGCTAATATTAACTATCATCCTCCTCTTGATATTCTTCTTCCAACACCTACCCTTAGATCATCCTAACACTCCTCAAGATGTGGCTAAAAAGGTGTATGTCCAATTAATGAATTCAAAGAAAGAAAACTTTAAACCTATTCCAAAAAATGCTTTACATAAGTACAAATGTCCTTTCCATAATAGTAATAAACATTTACTTTCTGATTGTGCACATTTCAAATTATATGTTAGAGATAGAGCTTCTCATGGAATTATATCTTATTCCCATGCGGTATTACAATTTATTCATAATTTTGACATAGGGTATTCCCCTTCTTCTTCTACAAGTTAGACTGTGTTTCTCCTCTTCTCTCTTAAACTTGGGGGCAAGAGGTATCCTATTATAGTCTTATAGGATCCATTATACTCGTAGCATGAATATTGTTTTGAGTATAATTGGTTATTATTTCTGCATTCAATTCTTATAACTTTCTACACTCATGATATTCTTTCCAGGACATCTGTTTTGTAGAGATATCTCTTATTTTTATAACTTTGTTGATATAATTTGATATATCCCTTGCCGTCAACTCTAGGGGGCAAGGTATTTCCTCCTTCTACCTCTATCTAAGGATCTACTTTCCTTAGCTTAGTGGCATTTGTTTATGTGGAAAACATTATTTTCCTTATAAATTTCTATGTTTTGACCATTGACACCCCCTTATTTGAGAGGTGATTGTCCTAGGTCATTACCTCTTCTTTATTTTACAAATTATATTCTTTATAAACTCTTTCCCTTGCTTTTTGGTTAGAGTTTGTTATCCTTCATTCCAAGATTCCTCATCCTCTTCATTGAAAGGAGCTTGATGGTTGAATCTTGGGTCCCTCTTGCCTTTCAAAGATGACATTTTATCTTAAGCACTCCTCTCTGGTAGGGCTCTTGTTGATAAGATCTCTTCCTCTTTGAGTATCCTTTTTCCATAAGTGACATATCCATTTCACAATTATCTATGTTTTTGGATGTAAGGGTCAATACTCTTCACTAAGAATATGGTATACATTATTGTTAAGTTGGATATCTCCTTACCTTGTGAAGTAGATATCCTCCCTTCTTCTTCCTTATCCTGCCTAGTGGGTAGCCATGATAAGGAGGGGGGCATATATAGGGTCTCCCTTGTACTATAATTTACATATATTTACATTTTGCAGCATGCTAAATCCTACAGAAGGTAACGCACACAAGTTGCTAAATCCTGAAGAGACACATTTTTACGTTTATGTTTGCTAAATCCTTGGAAGGTAATGCACATAAGTTGCTAAACCCTTAAGAGATATGCACCCTTTTTATTTTTCAATATGCTAAATCCTCAAAAGGTAATGCACATAAGCTTCTAAATCCTGAATGGACACGCATTTTATATTCCATAGTGATACAAGAATGTTGATCTATGGATATTTTTCAAAAAGCCGTCAGAAGACGCATTTACAATTACAAGCACAATTTGTGGGTGAACCTGCTCGGGGCTCTCCCTCCTTGGTGATTCATAGTAAGGTGGCCATCTTACTATGTGAGGTAATCACTATCTCTTATCTTACTTGTGTAGTTATGTATGTTTTCTATGATTGATTTCTCTTTATCTTCCATATATTTATGTATGAATGTTGAGTTAGAATCATTTGTCTAAGGACTCACGTCTTTGACTTAGTGATATTCTACTTTGTTGCAATCCACCGGTGTCTTTCTTCTAACTTTACCATGAGCACATTCGATTTTTGTACTCCCGCTAAAGTGGGGGCTTAATGTATCATCTTAAAATGGAAGCACTTCCATGTTAAGAGCATTTATCCCTCCTTAGGGGACATTTTTTACCCCCACCATATTATCATCCTATTTCTGCATCATCTCATGCTTTTGTGCTAGTTTAGGACCCTGATTGGGCCTCTCCAGGCACCTCCTACCCCACCTGGCATATTTTCTAGGGGTTCTGACCCCCTAGGTCAAGGATGACCTTGACCTTGACCTAGGTCATAGTTGACCTTGACCCTAACCAGGATCCCCCTTTCAAAATAGGAAGCTTGTCGGCTGCCAGGGGTCATCAAAAATTTAGTTTTCCCACTTCTGGGTCGGCTGTTTCAGGTTCTGAAGCGTTGATTCCTAAATTATATTTAATATAGGTCCTCTCCTAGGGGTAAAGGCTTTAATGGGAATTTAATCCTCCTATTTAGGCCTCCTTATAATATTGTGCCCTAATTTCATATGAAAGGAAGTCTCTCTCTCTCATTTTCTCTAAGCCTTCTAAGTGCAAAAAGCTCTAATCAAGATTTTGTCAAGAAGAAAAAGGTTCAAGCATCCATTTCCAAGATCTCAAGGTGTTCAAGTATTGCTCTCAAGAATTCAAGTTCTCCATTGAAGATAAAGGATTCAAGCTCTCAAGCCTTTGAAGGGATTAGGTGCAAACATTCAAGATTCATCATTCAAACCCTAGATCTAGCCATCATGGTGGTATGATCTTCCTTCAAGATCCTTTGTGCATCCTCAAGACTTTTCCATCATCTCTTCAAAGTGGATTTCAAGCATACAATCATAGAGTTTTATGGTTCTTATTGAGTCCATGCTTTCATATTTACATACTTGCATACATTTGAAATACAATTACATATCTATTGATTATCATAGCTTCATTATTAGATTCAATTCTACTACTTGTTAGCATTCTATACTTTATTGATTTCAAGGTTAATTCCTAAATCGGGGTTTGACTAAGGCAAACCCCTCCCCCAAAATAAAAAATCTCCTTTTTCTTGTAGGTATAGGTACAAAACAGTTGATTTGAGACTAGATCTGGATACCCTTTTCGACTTTCTTGCGGACAGCGCGAACAGATTTTCTGTCAGACCTGTGTAGGTCAGGGTTGACATTATTGGGTCAGGGTTGACATTTGTGGGTCAAGGTCGACCTTTTTCATAAGACGACATCAAAATAGAAAAAGATTTCTGAATTTTGTTTGTCTCTGCGTTCCGGTTCGGTATCAACTATCAGTTTTTCCAGAAATAGTCTACAAACCTCAGAAAACAACATTCTTTGATCTACAATATTTCAAGGTTAGTGCATTTCTTCTATTTCTTCAATTACTATCATATATCATTTCCATACTTATATTTAACAGAATTTAAGGTATCTCCTTTATTATTCTCCTTTCCAAATAGTTGATTCATTTGTGCATTAGCCCTTCCTTGAGGTTGATCAACTTGGATCTCCCATTTGTACATTTGAGGATAAAAAGGAACATCTTATCTTCTCATTTAATCACAATTACAATACTTAATCAATACAATTCAATTAAGCTTAAGGGATTCAATACATTCTAGGCAACTTAAAGGACAATTTACACATTAATGCATTACATTCCAAGATAATCAATCAATCATTCTTAATAAACATATCTCTATTTCAATCCCCTTTACATTTTTATATTTACACATTATCAATTACAATATATCATACAATTTTATATTGTACACTAAGATAGGAGGCAAACCAAACCAATCAAAGATGTAACTGCAACCATAAAAAATATGCAATAGTTACATTCATGGATGATGTCTACTACCTTTAGGATGACCTACTGAATCTACTTAAGTGGCTAAAGTAAATATTTAGGAAAAATGTAATAATATCTGAAAGAGGATAAAATATATGCTAATGACCCCTCCTTATACATAAAATAAATAAGAAAAATTATGAGTACTTACAAATGAAGCCTAATGAGGAAACACCTTAAATAGAGAATAGTTCCCTACTTACCCCTTTCCATGTCTAGAGAGAAAGAGTGAGGACTAGCCACCCCCCTAAGATATTGCATCTTGTACCTCTAGAAATCTTTGAATGTAAAAAAAATGCATTTTATAAAGTTTTGTAAATGTGTCAACTGCTTTCTTAGTAGTTGAGTGATGACAGGGATTGAATATTTCTCCATAAATGAGATTTTGAATGCATGTGGACCTTATCGTCTTTACTATAGAAATGGTGGACCAAGTTTTGAGAGATCCATACATTACTTTGGTTTCCATAAAATATGAAATGGCCTTCAATAGAAGATACTAAATTTAGTAAGAATATGTTGGTGCCAAAGGGCCTTAGTGGTAGAATTCCTAGCCCCTTGATACTTTATCTCTATAAAGGAAAACATGAAAGCTAATATATAGGACTAGAACAAAGTGAAAATTTACAATAAAAGGTAGATATTTTCTCTTAAGAATCACCTCTCTAATATAAGTATGTACACCCATCCAAATCAATATTAATGCCTATTACACAGTGAATCATAAAACTATGAGTATCTTGACTGTAGCAGAGTATTCACTTGGTTGGCTTGCAAAGCATCTTATGGGGCTCCTACATAAATTGAGAGGCCAAGATAATGACATGAAATGTTGGGCCTCATATGTGTCAATTAACTAAGCTACCAACAAGTTGTCAAGACAAAGTAGCATCAACCAATGGTTTAGAATAGTATGCCTCAAGATTGACTCAAGAAAGAAAGAGAGTTTCAAAGAAAGGTTTTTAGTTAGTTGTTATTTCTTTTCTTGACTGTTGTTGTTGCATTGAATTTTTTGTTCCTTTCCCTTGACCCTCCAACCATGATAAAGCGTAGGGATTGATCCCTTAACTCAAATTCAACCTTGAGTTTGAGTTAAAACTCCTTCCAAAAGAAAAAGAAGAGGACTAACGTGACTTAATTTGTTGATTAAGTGAAAATAATTAAACAACTAAATGTCCCTTTTGATATATTTTTTAACAACTTTATCAACATGGAGAAATACTTCCTACAAGATAAAATCTATTGGAGTCTTTAAAGTAAAATAATAGACATTGATCTTGATTAGAACTCAATATTGGGTGGCTTATACACCCATCTCGTTTAATTTTTAGAGATAGATAGTGCACTAGGCCTAGCAAAAGGGAAAACTTGTAATATTGACACAAAATCACCATATTGGTCATTTGATAAAAAATATGTACTAAGCTACTAAGATCAAATTTATTTTTTGAGAAAATGATTGTATATTTCTTGCTACTCCAGTCGAATGATCTTTCACGTAATATAAAGCCTATTGGTGTAGATGGATTTCTCACATAATATAAACTCTATTGGAAAATAAGAGATACTGGTGAAATGAGATTATTAGTGACTAACTATTTAGTCCTTTATTTGGTCCTTTATTTAGTCATTTTTGTTAAGGTGACTGATTATTTAGTCATTTATTTGGTAGTGTATTTAGTCATTTATTTAGTCACTTGTATTTAGTCATTTATTTGATAGTTTATTTAGTCATTTATTTAGTAGTTTATTTGGTAGTTTATTTAGTAGTTTATTAAGTCATTTTTATTTAGTCATTTATTTGGTAGTTTATTTAGTCACTTTTATTTGGTCGACCTTGTGATTTTACTTGGTGACTAAATTAGTCACTTATTTAGTCATCATTACTTGTAAATTAGTAGAATATGATCAATTTTAGTCACGTGACCAAAACTTTTAGTGGTTTTACTAAATTTTTTAGTCACATAGTCATATATTTGCCAAAATGTACTAGTGTGAACTTGCCTCATTCTTGGCTCAAACCAATCACACCTTCCATCAAGAAAAAATGTTGGATACACCATATCGACCAATCCTAATGTGACATATGTAACACCCCAAAATTGGCATATTGCAACCCTAACCAATTTTGTTGCATTTGTTATTCTTCTAAATCATCAAAGTCCTATTGTACTAGGCAATTCTGAATTTTTAATTGACTCTACTCGACCTGAGTGTCAAATGTAGAAAATCCTAAATCTACATTAATCATACATCATATTTAATTCCTAAATATCTATTTGGCTAAACAAACCTTATGATCGAATTAATTTAATTAATAAAGTCCTAGCACTTTAATTAAATTAAATTCACCCTCTTTAGCTGAGACACATGAAAAAGGAATTAAATAATATTTAATTATTAAATAAATATCCTCATTTTCAATAATTGAATTTAAATATTCAGATAATTGAGAAAAAGTGATTATGAGGTCATATTTATTTAATTAATTGGATAATCTCTCCAAAAAGCTTTCTTCTGTTCAGAATTGGAAGTTTCTCTTTAATTCTTATTTAAAGAGAGAAAAACAATTAAAATTCAAATAAAACAATTAAATCAAAGAAAGAAAACAACTAAAACAGAGAGATAACAATTTATTGAATTCTTTTCAATAAAGCTTTCTGTTTTTAACTGGCTTTTCTATTTGTTTTATTCTTAAAAAAGGAAACTATCCATTCTAAACAACCTCTGATTCTATAAAAGAACTATCATTCTCTCATTCTCTTCCCTTCCGATTTTACTCATTTTTATGCATTGTTAGAATACTGAATTATTGTCATGCTTCATATAGAATAACTTCATTTTTGCAATAGCATAACTTCAATTTCTAGAATAATGGCATTTAATAATCATGTTTAGATTACCTTGCATATTTCAATTCCTAGCTTAATCTTTCATTGTATTGCATTCATCATGATAAATCCTTCATTCCTAGCTTGGTCCATGGTTGTGAGCCTCTTATCCTGAGAGAAATTTTGAAAACCCCGTCTAGATAGAAGGCAACAGGTCGAATCATGTAGGCAGATAAGATGAATAACCTCATATTCATTCTTGTGTGTACCTGGTGAAGAAGGACTATGTTGAAGTGTGTGGTTGATTAAGAAGGCCAAAATTAACACATACATTTCTGGCGCCCACCGTGGGGTAGGTATATTTCTATCTGGCCTCATTTCATTTCATATTTTTCATTTTTTTGCATTTTGTCCGTACTTTCATATAGGTTCTGTTTTAATGCCGCACAAACTTTCATTTCATATCGCGCAAATTTTCTAGTTCTTCATGTGGCATGAAAAACTAATTTGCACGATCTAGTGTACTTTGTTGCACGAACTTACAGACCAGAGCTTTCAAATTTGATATATTTTACCTCAGTTTTCTAACCACCTGTTGTTTTTGACATCTGTGTTTCTCTGATTTTATCTTTTGAAATAGCATAACAGTGGTTTGCAGGATGCTGAGACAAAGAAAGCCATTATAAACTTCTGACATGTTTGTTGTAGGACGCTGATATGAAGAAAGGCATTACAAACTACTAATGGGTTTTATTGCAGGACGTTTGTCAAAGACATTGCATTTTTTCACAACTTCTTATATCTATTTTCAGTAGTTAAAACACACTTTGGTTGGTGCTTAAAATGAATCATTATCTTGCGTGATTGAAGTGTTTTTTAGATTGTAATCCTAAGAACCACATGAACGTATCCTCTCCCCTTGCCTTTATGGATCTTGGGTGTAAGATAAATTCATGTGATTCTTCTAGAGTGGCTACCTCCCAAGAGCTTTAGCAGAGCTGGTGAGAGTGGATGCCCAACCGGTAACAGGCTAAAGCCAAGCCATTCCAAACCGGTATACAAAAAATGCTATTGTGATTAATGTCACGATAGACAGGTGTGAATTCATTGCGGCAACCAAAATCTCCTCCAGTACCCTAGTGGTGCGTTAAAGTCCTAACATTGTTAAGGTGAAAGCCTTGCTTTGAACGGATTGGGAGAGCCCCCTTTATTGGGAAAATGACTTGATCACAACCACCTGAACGGATGTCCTTACTACAAACTGTTGTTCTAGTTTTCAAAAAACCCTCTATCTGTTGGCGCGGAAGGTCAGAGACCAATTAAGATGCCCCACATTTTTACGGCTTTTAGTAGAGATAACAGCCCTTTGGGAAGCAATTCTTTTGGGGTTCGAAGCTTGGTATGCCTAAGAAGTGAGTGCATATGTAAGGAGGATCCCGTGCTTCAAAGCTTCTAAGTTATCCACTAAGAGTAAGCATAGCTAAACTTTAGTTCAAGTGGGGATTCAACAGATATTGTCCTGGCTATCCTAGGATTGTAATGTGCTTGTTCTGGTATTACAAATATTCTGTTTAATGTGTTTTGCGTGGGTGTATCACTTGAACAATCGAAACTATCATCAAAACACACAAACTGTCAATTTTGAACATGTCCAAAACAATCTGTAACTTGAACTATCTGTCAGAAAATAGCATGATTTCATCTTGGAAAACACAAATTGGTCTTAACAATCTGATTTTGTAAACATCATTTTCACCATTTGCATAGTTTCACGTGAAGTTTCCCAAACTTCGCATCACTCGGTGAAAATATTTGCGCAACTGGTTATACACTGTCATGCAAACTTTGGCATCAGTGCCACTTTCTGTCAGTCTTTATTCTATCGTCTGGTGTCCTTTTTCATGTGAACCAAGTATTTCTTCACACGGTTCGGTGAGAATCTTCGCATGACACAGCATTTTGTCGCGTGAAACTGTAGCTTTTTGTCCAAAACAGTGAGTTAAATTCTGCCAATCGGTTATTCTTCAATCAAATCTGGTCTCTGATATGGGTCTATTTTTCTGCCATCTATCTTCACACAGTCTAAAACTTGGTTTTCTAGGTTGAGAACTATGGATTCTTGCTTAAACTGGTCTTGTCTCATGTCCTTTTGATCTCTCTCATTTGTGTTGTCATGCCTTGTGTCGCAATAGTCATCTCTTGGCTTGTTTTAGCCTTATCTTAGATGATTTGCACCAAGGATACTTCACCTTTTGACACGTTTGTGCAATCTTTGAGACAGTTTCAAGTTTGATCCTAGTTCACTTTCCTTATTCAAAACTTTGTCTATGACTGTCACAACTCAAAGTGGTAAAACATTCCCTTCAATCAATCAAAATAAATCTGTACTTTCCACACCATTACCAGCTACATCTAGTGAGGAATCATCTCAATCTCCTTCCCTGGTACGATGACCTTACATTAAAAGGTCATTTCCTGTGGATCTTAGTAGGGTTTGAAATCCTTTGTTCCAAGAAGACCCAAATTCAGAGGACACTCAATCTTTTCACACCAAGTCTTTACACCTTGAATCCTTGCATTTTGGCAAGATGGCAGATCATGACCAATCAGGTGCTGAGGCTAGCAGAACTGACCTCTTTAGAACTTGGGGTAAGTCACATTCTCAAGACCCCCCTAATGATGTAGAAGTTGAAATCGCTCAAGAAGAAATTGCACAAGCTCGTGCTAATAAAGATTTCTGTAAAATGATGAGAATTCTAATAGCTGAGGAAAAAGAAAAATACATTCTTGAACTAGCCAATCAAGGGGCCAAGTTACCTCCCAATTATGCTATAGAAACACTTATTGAGAAAGAGGAAGAAACTAAAAATTCCTTCTTGCGCAAAGAAATGCAAACCATGCAAGAGCAACTTTCTCAACTCTTGAAAGAGAAAGACAAACCTGTCACACAATTCACACGGGAAAGAATCTATCCTTTCCCATTTGATAAAGATCTTCACATGCCTCCTTTTTCCAAAGGAGTTAAGCTTCCTAAATATGACAAATACTTGGGTACATCTGACCCTCAAGACCATTTGAGAGAATTTGGTGCTCTCTCCATGGAATTCATACATGACACAACCTATCTTATGCATCTTTTCTCATGTGGTTTGGGAGGATCAGCTATGGAATGGTTCTCTAGACTACCAACTGACATTAAGACCTTTGACGAAATTGCCAATTTGTTTCTACAACATTATTCTTATAACATCCAACATCTGGTTCATATTTGAGATCTTTGCAACCTCAAACAAAATAATAGGGAATCTTTCTTGGTATTTCTCCAAAGCTGGAGACAACTGTATACACAATATTCTCGTAAGATACCTGAATCTAAAAAGTTGGACATCTTTCTCAATAATCTTCTCCCTAAATTTGGGTATCAAGTACAACTACAAGGTCCTCTAACCTTTGATGATATGATCAAACAAGCTGTTAGAATCGAGACATTTATGATCAAGAAAGGAGAATTGACCTTACACAAGGAAAATAAACAAGGGTCTTCTTCCTCAAGAAAAGATAAATCCAAATTTCCCAACAAGAACCAAAATGTTGTGAATGATGGTGTTGTAGACAATGTGACTACTAAGCCTTCCAAGGCTACCTTTAGTCTCACTACCACGATGCAAGCGGCCAAAGCCACTGAATAGGCTGCGGCAGGATCCAAACCAAGTACTTCATGATTTTTTGGACCTAAACCTTGGGCTCCTAGACCCAAGCGAGAATTCACGCCTTTAGGAGAACCTCTTGAGGTAGTTTACAAGACTCTTGTAGAAAACAATTTGCTTAATCCATTGGCTAATTCATGACCTTTTGATCCGCAACCAAGACCTCATTGGTGGAATGAATCCACTTATTGTGATTTTCACCAAAACAAAGGTCATAACATATCTTCTTGTCAAAAATTGCGGCATACAATCCAGGACCTCATTGATAGTGAAGTCATTGCTGTGGGAAGTCATAACAAAAATTCTGATCACCAAGCTTTCAAAGATCCATTTCCTCCTCATGGAAAAGGTGAATCATCTAAAGGAAAAAATACTGATGCTAAGGTCAACTATACGTACACCAATAATGACAATGTCATTAATATGGTTGAACCTATGGATACTAAATATTGTAATGTCATCATTATCACAGGAAAGGAAGATACTTCCAAATATAAAACACCTTCCATTTTGCATGGGTCTGCACCTCAATCTTCTGAACAAGGACAATCTCAAGTGAGCACTAATGTTGTTACTCGATCTCATGCTAAAATCATTCTCAAAGGCCCTGAGCCTTCTATATCTACATCAACTCAACCTTCAGACAAAGCTAAGGTTGACTCTGCTACTAAGAATCCCAAAGTGGGTTCCTCATC
>MU223483.1:1856696-1872670 GCA_018584345.1 Thuja plicata
CCTGAGCCTTCTATATCTACATCAACTCAACCTTCAGACAAAGCTAAGGTTGACTCTGCTACTAAGAATCCCAAAGTGGGTTCCTCATCTAATGCTGCCAATTATAGCATTCTTGATCAATTGCAACGTACTAATGCTCAGATAACTATCTTTGAACTCCTAAAAATTTCCCCAGCTCATAGGTAAATCTTGGACAAAGCCCTCATGGAGGAAAATGTCCCAAAAGATCTTGATCTTGACCGTTTCAATCTATGGTAGGTCACTTGACCTCCTCACATTACTTATCTTTCTCTGAGGAAGACGACCATTCTTTGAGTCACCCGCATAATAACCTATTGCACATTGAAGTCATGATTGGTCCCAAGCTTGTTTGTCACGTTCTCATAGATAATGGTGCTGGCCTAAACATCTGCTCTGCTAGTTTCCTTATTGAGTTGGGCTACGGTGAATACCACATTGATACTCACAAAAAGATAACCATTAAAGCCTATGATGAGGAAGAATGTAAATCCAAGGGGCTAGTTGTTTTTCCTATAAGAGTTGGTCCTATTGAGCGTGATGTTATATGTCAAGTGCTTGACATTCCTTTGGCATACAATATTCTGCTAGGAAGGCCATGGATCCATGAAATGCAGGTTGTTCCCTCTACATACCACCAGTGCATTAAGTTCCCATTCCATGGTTTTGAAGTTACTATACCTGCCAATACACGCTATGATTGCAATGCTCTCACTAAATCTACTGGTACCCTTGTGCCTACTAATAGAGAGTCTATTGAAATCCTTGAGGACAAATTAAAAGAAATGGAAAAAGCTTTGACACTCAAAGAAACTGATATGGGTGGATATAAGATTGAGCCTGTGCTATCTCTCACATCTTTGCCATTATCTCCCCGTTCTTATGGGAGACCTTCTGAGCACACTAAACCTTCTACAGTTCCTCCTCCAACAAAATATGGTGGTACTTTTGTACAAGCCACAGTACCATTAGAAGAAGAATCTAAAGACAAAGCTATCAAAGCTTGGATCCATAGAGGAGATGACAATTCTAAAAATATTCCTCCTTATGACATGAAACATGAAACTTATGGCAAAGGTTTGTCTAATATGCAACATTTTGGATACAAAGGAAATGGTCCCATAGGTACGAATCATAAGGGATTGATTGCACCACTTGAATCTATTGGTCGCAGAACACGTGACTCTACGAGTATAGGCTTCCCGAAACTCATGTTCCAGCTGGGAATAAATAAGTTTGTACCTCGAGAAGATAAGAAACCAACACCTGAAGACATAGCTAAGATTGAGGAACCGGAAGACAGCTCTGATGAGGATACTTTTCCTTATCCTATTCCTCTAGACTTGGCAGCATTCTTTGCTGAGCCAGATAAATTTGTACCACAGGTCAGTACAATAGACACTGACAGTGATTCTGATTCTGCCACTTCTATTGTTCCATTAACTTATGAAGAGTGGAAAGAATTCTATACTCTGAATTTAGGTCGTCAAAGTAATTTATACATACCACCACACTTTCAAGAGCAGTTTGACCAAGAATTCCAGTCACTTCTCCTTACACAAGAAGCATCTGATGTTACAAACACTAATGAGGTACCTAAGTCACAAGGTGCTCTTCTAACTATAGCAGAAGTTCTAGGTAAAACTCATCCCAACTGGGGACAAAGGGTTGATTTCACCCATGTTCTTGATATGAGACCCAATGATGAAATGGACTCCCATGAATATGAGTTTGACAGCTTGTCCTGTGCCACTTTTGACATAGATACAGATACAGCTAATGCATATGAAAACCTTCTCCAAATAGGTGAACAGTCTAGTGTAGGGTCGCATGAATCTGACTCCCTAGGTGTTAACATGTCATCTACTACACTCGCTAGGAATCAAAGGAATTCGACTATACCTCTAGATGAGATCACTTTAGGTCTTGACTTGCTTGTCCATGCCTTTGATGATTATACCATGAACGCACTTGAACCCATCACTCCTCTTTCACTTCACCATCCTGAGATTATAGACTGGAACTCTACCTCCCCATCTAGTGAAGTCCTTACATTCCAGAATGATTACGCTCTTGCCTGTTACCTACATGCTGTCAAACTTGTAACATCTCCAACTAGCGAAGCAAGTGTCAACATGACGGAAGCTGACATAAAGTATCTTAGTCACAAAATAAAAAGAAGAAAAAATAGGCGCTCTGATGGTGAAAACCACATTGTGGCAGTATCAGAGCCTAAAATAGTCAAAATAAAAGACGTATCCAAGGGTGAAAACCTCTCCAAGGTGCCCGCAGATGAGATACTTGATGCACTTCCAAATCATTTTCAAGAAAGATCATCTGTGCTTATTGAACCAACTCAACCTATCAACTTGGGTACAGAGGCAGAACCCCAATTTATTCATTTGGTACAATCACTATCAGAGGCAAAGAGAGAGGAATTCACTACATTCTTTAGAAGCAAAAAGATTAACTTTGTATGGAAATATTCAGATATGCCTGGGCTAGACCCTAATCTCATCATGCACCATTTGTCCATTGCACCAGGTGTTAAGCCAGTCAAGCAGAAACTTCGCAAAATGCATCCACACATAGCTTTACTTGTCAAAGATGAATTGGAGAAATTGCTTAAGGCAGTGTTTATCAGAGTAATTGATTATGCCGAGTGGATCTCTAACATTGTTCCAGTGTCAAAACATGATAAATCTATAAGAGTTTGCACAGACTTTAGGGACCTGAATTTGGTATTTCCCAAGGATGATTTTCCCTTACCTAATATTGATATGATCATAGACATGAAAGCTGGGTATGAAATGTACTCATTAATGGATGGTTTCTCTGGCTACAACCAGATTAAAATTGCGCCAGAGGACCAAGAGAAAACAACTTTCACATGTGCTTGGGGCACCTTCTATTGGAATGTCATGCCCTTTGGACTTAAAAATGCAGGTGCAACATATCAGAGAGCAGTTACCACTATATTTCATGATATGATGCATAAAACAATGGAAGATTATGTGGATGACACTTTGGCTAAGAGCACGCACCGAAAGAAACATCTTGCCGATCTAGGTCCCATACTAGATTGTATGGAACAATTCAGTCTCTGACTCAATCCTAAGAAATGTGCATTTGGCGTAACATCTGGAAAATTGCTTGGCTATATCATCTCTGCCAAAGGTATTGAAGTGGATCCTGCAAAGGTACAAGCTATTCTAGAAATGCCACCACCTAAAAATATCAGACAAATGAGAGGACTTCAAGGGCGCCTACAGTCTATCCAGCATTTTATCTCTCAACTAGCAGACAAGTCCCAACCTTTTACCAAGACTTTGCACAAGGGTGTGACTTATCAGTGGACTACAAAATGTGATGAAGGGTTCATGCAAATCAAATAGTGACTTGCAAACCCACCTATCTTGATGCCTTCCTTTCATGGGAAACCACTTATACTTTATGTATCTGCTATGGATACATCACTGGGTATCTTATTGGCTCAAGAAGACCAACACAACAAAGAGAGGGCTATCTATTACATTAGTAGAACACTGGTCTCATATGAAATGAAATATTTTTCTATAGAGAAAGCTTGCCTTGTAGTGGTGTTTGCTTTAGAAAAATTATGGCGCTATATGTTGGCTCATACTACACATCTAATTGCTAAAATTGATCCTCTGAAATACTTACTCAGTAAGGCTACTCTAACAGGTAGGCTAGCTAAATGGGTCATGCTCCTCAGTGAGTTTGATATTCAATATGTGGAAAGGAAAGCCATTAAGGGATAGGAAATAGCAAATCAATTGGCAGAAGCACCTCTAGTCAATCATCAACCATTGCACATTGAATTTCTAGATGAGTCCATATTACTTCTGACACATCGATCACAGACCATGTTCTTTGATGGTTCATTTACCCAACAGGGGTCAGGTGCTGGGATACTATTCATTACACCTCAACGGTACTCATTACCAAAGGCATACAAGATGTTGTTTCCTTGTATAAACAACATTGCTGAGTACGAAGCCCTTATCAATGGCATGAAGATTTCTCTAGAATGGAGAGTAGACGAACTAAAAGTTCTTGGTGATTCACAATTGGTTATCAACCAAGTCAATGATATCTATCAAACAAGGGATGCCAAGTTGATACCCTATAAATAGTTATTTGATGATCTCAAACAATTCTTTACTCACATTACATTTCAGCAAGTTCCAAGGGTAGATAACAGAGCAACAGATGCTATGGCTACTTTGGCCTCTATGCTACAGCTTCTTGATAACAATTTCAAACATGAATTCCTAGTGGAGACGTTACGCTACCCAGCCTATGACTCTCCTGACTCCCGAATGATCTATTCTGTCATAGGACATGACTCATCCCGCTACCACCACATTTTTTCCTACCTACGTGACCAGATTATTCCAGACACCTACTCCCGAAATGAAAAATGTCACCTAATCCGTAGTGCTTCATGGCACGTTATCATTGCTAATGACTTGTATAGACGTGGTCTATATGGTACCCTTCTTAGGTGTTTAGAACCCAATGAGTCCAAAAAAGTGTTAGTAGAGGTGCATGCAGGCATCTGTGGATCACACTCTCACGACTTGACATTGGCCTGTAAGCTTATTAGAGCTGGTTACTCCTGGCCTGATATGGAAAAAGAAGCAACATAGTTTGCTAAGTCCTACAAACAATGTCAATTACATGGAAACCTAATTCATGCTCCAGCCAAGGAGCTCATTTCATTTATTACTTTCTGGCCATTTCAGTAATGGGCCTTTGATTTGGTGGGTTAGATCTACCCTTCGTCCTCCAACGGACATAAGTTTATCATTACAGCTATGGATTATTTTACTAAATGGGTGGAGGCAGTCCCTCTCACTGTTGCCAGTGGAAAAACAGTAGCAATGTTTATTCTCAATTACATCATTTGCAGGCATGGTGTACCCTTAGCGATTATCACTGATAATGGGGGACAATTTAAAAATAAGGATTTACTAGAGCTCTTCTCTAAATTTAAAATTACTGAACACTGGTCTTCCATCTATTATGCTCAGGGTAATGGACAAGCAGAAGCTTCCAACAAAACAATCCTTAAGATCCTGCACCGCACAGTACATAAATCCAGAGGAGATTGGCATCTTTGGATCAATCCAGCTCTTTGGGCATACAGAACAAGTATAAGAACTCCAACAGGGGCTACCCCTTATGCGTTGGTTTATGGAGCAGATGCTATGCTACCTATTGAGGTTGAGATTCCTTCTCTGCGAGTCTCTCTGAAGGGCCTCATTACTGATGAAGATACTAGAATATCTCAGCTACAAGAGCTAGAATTACTTGATGAACATCGCCAAGTGGCATTCGATCACCTTCGAGCATACCAGAAAAGAATGTCCAGAAGTTATAACAAGAAGGTACGACCAAGGGACTTCCAAGCGGGTGACCTCATCCTGAGGGAGAACCCTAAGAATCAGCAACATTGGGTCCAGAAAGGAAAGTTTGAACCTAATTGGCTTGGTCCATATATTGTTACTACAGTGTTTGGGTCTGGTACCTATCAACTCTCTACTACTGAAGGAGAACAACTCAAAGAGCCCATCAACGCTCTTCATCTAAAGCGGTTCTACAACTGAGACATCTTCAGTATGCTCATGTATATATTAAAGTCCTGAAAAAATTCTAAAAATCTGAAAAAAGTCCTAAAAAAATGATCATCTTAGTGAAAACCTAGCAATAGGTGCTTTGATGTATCACCAAAAAAATCATATATTTCAAAAATTAAAAAAAATACAAAAATTGAAAAATACAAAAAAAAAAGAGAAAAAAGAAAAAAAGTGCCATTGATGAAAACCTGGCAAACAGGCGTCTTGGTAGCAAAAAAAGAATTTCTACCAAGAAGGTGAAAACCTGGTAAACAAGCACCTCTTGTTCCAAAAATGCTATATTTATCGCAGCACTGCTTGGCTTCACGCATTTGCTTTCTCGCATTGCTGCTTTCCTGCTTTCATTTGCTTTCAGTTTTCGTCAAGACACCAACTCACATGGATTGAAACTGGTCATACTCTCAGAACAACCCCCCTGATCTAGGGGGCATTATCATATTTAATTCCTAAATATCTATTTAGCTAAACAAACCTTATGATCGAATTAATTTAATTAATAAAGTCCTAGCACTTTAATTAAATTAAATTCACCCTCTTTAGCTAAGACACATGAAAAAGGAATTAAATAATATTTAATTATTAAATAAATATCCTCATTTTCAATAATTGAATTTAAATATTCAGATAATTGAGAAAAAGCGATTATGAGGTCATATTTATTTAATTAATTGGATAATCTCTCCAAAAAGCTTTCTTCTATTCAGAATTGGAAGTTTCTC
The DNA here is from genome assembly GCA_018584345.1 of Thuja plicata. Taxonomy (NCBI): domain Eukaryota; kingdom Viridiplantae; phylum Streptophyta; class Pinopsida; order Cupressales; family Cupressaceae; genus Thuja; species Thuja plicata. The sequence goes on from MU223483.1 coordinate 1,863,097, forward strand.
TTTAATTATGCTTTAAAGAGAGAAAAACAATTAAAATTCAAATAAAATAATTAAATCAAAGAAAGAAAACAACTAAAGCAGAGAGATAACAATTTATTGAATTCTTTTCAATAAAGCTTTCTGTTTTAACTGGCTTTTCTATTTGTTTTATTCTAAAAAAAGGAAACTATCCATTCTGAACAACCTCTGAGTCTATAAAAGAACTCTCATTCTCTCATTCTCTTCCCTTCCGATTTTACTCATTTTTATGCATTGTTAGAATACTGAATTATTGTCATGCTTCATATAGAATAACTTCATTTTTGCAATAGCATAACTTCAATTTCTAGAATAATGGCATTTAATAATCATGTTTAGATTACCTTTCATATTTCAATTCCTAGCTTAATCTTGCATTGTATTGCATTCATCATGATAAATTCTTCATTTCTAGATTGGTCCATGGTTGTGAGCCTCTCGTCCTGAGAGCAATTTCGAAAACCCCGTCTGGATAGAAGGCAATAGGTCGAATCATGCAGGCAGATAAGATGAATAACCTCATATTCATTCTTGTGTGTACCTAGTGAAGAAGGACTATGTTGAAGTGTGTGGTTGATTAAGAAGGCCAAAATTAACACATACAACATATTCATTGATTGGTGATGCACCTATAGTTGGCCATTCAATTAATACATATGGTATTGTATCTAGAATATTAACCCATGAATAGATTAAATCCATTTCTCTTTAAGAATTAGGTGGCCTTGAACTCATTGATGTTGTGTGCTCAATTATATTACCTTCATTTGTCTCCATGACTAGACCCACAAATATGACTTTGTTTGCATCAAAATTAAATTTAATGTGCACTATATTCAATCTGTTAGAAACATTCTCATTAGAATTTATTGGCAAGTCATTGAGAAAATCTTCATCAATCCTAACATTTTTCGTAAAATTTTTCATACTCTACTTTGTATTTCAATGCTCTGTACACATAGTCCCTATTTACAGTAAAGTTATAATGTGTGCCACATTGATCCCTTATGTGATCAATAATGATTGGAAAATGTTCAATTGTATGTGAAAAAAATTTGGATACCCATTTTACAAGTAGGGGAAAACTTTTAGTGTGTCCTTTTTACTTATACTGACCACTATTTGCATGTGTAACTTGTAGTATAGGGCTGACACGTGCAATCAAAATCTCTTCAACCTTAATAAAATTTGTAATATCTTTTAGTTGAGAGCTAGGATCCATATTATTTGTAGTTGAAAACCTATGAGTTCCTCTCTCTTGTCGACACCTGTTGCATATAGGACCTGTTGGAGATTTACTTATGTGCAAATTATTGATTGTATGTTTGTCATTGATGACAACATATAATATACATCAGCGTCCTATAAGAAATTATCAGTACAGATGTTTTGGAGCCTTGTGTGTTTATTTCCATGGTGTACACATGTTTTGGTTGCTATTTGCATTCATGCAGAGTCAGATATGCAGTTTCAGTTGAGTTATGTTAGTCCATTTTGACAGTTACAGTGACTAAAGATTATCTGTGAAGAGCCGAAGTAATTACATTCTTGAGTTGCGCCTATCTTCAGGATATGCATGTTTGTATTCATGTTTAGTTATGAGTTAACGAAAATTATCTAAAGGTGCTAAATGTGTTCTAACATAAACGGGATGATTGAGTCAATTTGGTAGAGCCGACTATGTGAAGCATCGCATCTATTTAGTTTGGGTTGCGTGATTCTAATCAGGTTGTGTGCTTGATTTGGATGACTAAAGAAGTATTGAAGGGACTCCTAAAGGTGACTAAGATAACATCTTTTGGGAAGATACTTATAGTAGTTCATTTGGTGAAAGCTAAGTGTGAATGATAAGAAAAGAGACAGAAAAAGTATAGAACAGAATGTCTGTTGTTTTGGGACATTAGAGACATTTCATTCATCAAGAAAAGATCTATGTGAAGAAGAAGTGGAAGTATACAACACAATGGAACTAATCAAGATAGTAGGTCTACTCAAACATTTCATTTATCAGAAATAGTGCATATCTGTTTTACTGAAGGTTGCAGCCTTCATCATTTTAGCAGTGAGCTTTTTGGACAGTGAGTCCTCACCCCTAACATGGTTATTTGTAAAAGACTCCTAACAGGGTTAAACCCTTAACCAGGTCACTGTACTTATTGCATTGTAATGAAAAACTCCTAACATGGTCACAAGATCTTCTAACAGGGATAATTATACTCAAGTACAGTTATTTGTGGGTGCTAATTCCCACCGAGTTTTTACCTATTTGGTTTCCCTATAACCAAAATTATTGTGTTCTATCTTGTGTGTTAATTGTTAATGTTATTCTGTAATTAATTGAGAAAAGAATTAAACTAGCTGATAACTGATTCACCCCCCCTCTCAGTTATCCCTTGGGACTATTCCAACAATTGGTATCAGAGCCAAGTGCCTTGGAGAGAAATCCTAACAACTTACGGTAGATCAAATGGCGTACTTCAAGAAATAGAGTCCTCAGTTTGATGGTGAGAACTATCTTGACTAGAAGAACAAAATGATAACACATCTTCAATGCATTGGTTTTGAGATCTATGAGATTGCTACTCATGAAATTGATGTTCCCACCTTGAAAGACCTTACAGAAGAAGACTCTGCAAATAAACAAAGAGAAGTATTCACTCAAAATGCAATTGCCAAGGAGGCCCTAATCAGTGCCCTATCTGACAAGGAATTTTCTGAGATCAAAAAGGAAGAAAGAGCATATTCAATACGGAAATACTTGGAAGATATGTTTGAAGGAGACATCCAAGAAAAGAATGCACATAAAAAGACATGGAAGAAAAGATACAATAATTTAGAGATGCTACCTGAAGAGAACATTAGAGCTTACAATCAAAGGATTAATGAAACAATATCAGGTATCAGGAACAATGGTGGAGAAATTTCAGAGGATGACATAAGGGATAAACTAATGACCACATTGACAATAGATTATGAAAGTAAGATTAACATCTTGGAAGAAACCATGCAATTCTCAAAGGACTTCAAAAGAGAAACCCTGATCAACAAAATATCTGCATTTAAGATATCAATATTGAAGACATAACCTAAAATGGAAACAACTTTCAAAGCCTCAGTCCATGGTAAGAAATCTTTAATCAGCTCTAATGAGAAGGAAGAAGTTGATACTGAACTAGAAGAAATCATTTCTATGATTTCCAAGAAGGAAAAAAAAGGTAAAGGGAAATATGAAGGATAGCTACCATTCAAACGTTTTTCATGCAACAAAGTTGGCCCTTTGCATCCAAGTGTCCTACAAGAGTCAAAAGGTTCAGATCAGATTACAAACCCAAATACACTAAGGAATTATATCATGCTAAAGATAGTGTAACTGATGATGATTCAAGACAATATGAAATAGGATTTGTTTTCATTAAAGACATTGAGAAAATTCTTAAGGAGATGGACATTGAAGATGAAAAAGAAGCACAAGAGTTAGCAATAGTTTCCAAAGAAGACATCAGAACAGACTGGATCATAGATAGCGGGTGCTCACATCACATGATAGGTGACAAAGATAGGTTTGTACATCTAGATAATTACAAAGGTGAAATGGTTAGATTTGGAGATAACACTCCCAAACCTATCATAGGCAGGGGTTCTATTACCTTAGATGAAAAGAACAAAATAGATGATGTTCTTTATGTTGATGGTTTACATCACAACCTTCTAAGTGTTGGACAATTACTTGACAAAGGATATCCATTGGAATTCAAAGACAACAAGTGCATCATTAACAAAAAAGAAGGAGACATGATTGCATCAAGCTCAAAGACCAAAGGTAATGTCTTTCAGCTTAACTCTGAAGTAATTTGTTTTGTTGCAAAAGTGGATGACAGTTGGCTATGGCACAAGAGACTTTGTCATATCAATTTTGACAACATAGTAAAGATAAGTAATGTAAAGGTAGTAAGAGACCTCCCTAGTATCACAAGACCAGTTGATACTATGTGCAGGGAATGTGTGATGGGGAAGCATGTGAGGACCTCATTCAGAAGTAAACATAACTCTGCAGAGAAAAAATTAGATTTGATACATACAGACCTATGTGGACCTACTCAAACAAGATCATACTATGGAGAAAGGTATTTTATTTTGTTTGTTGATGATTTCTCAAGGATGATGTGGGTTTCATTCTTAAAAGACAAATCTAAAACTTTTGAGAAGTTCAAAGTATTCAAAGCTAAGGTTGAAAATGAATATGGATTGAAGATAAAATTTCTGAGATCAGATAAAGGAGGAGAATTCACCTTTGACCAGTTTTATGATTACTGTGAAGAACATGGAATCAAAATATAGTTAAGTGCACCTAGAACCTCTCAGTAGAATGGGATAGTAGAAATAAGGAACATGATATTACTTGATACAGCGTGCACTATCATGATTGAAGGAAAGGTTTCTCATACCTATTGGAGAGATGCGGTTAATACATCAGTCTATACTATCAATAGAATCCAGTTAAGGTCAAACACAGACAAGACACCTTATGAAATTTGGTTTGGTAATGTACCCACTGTGAAATACTTCAAAATATTTAGAAGCAAGTGCTACATAAGGAGAGACAACAATATTGGCAATTTTGATGCTAGAAGCGATGAAGGTATTTTTCTTGGTTACTCTACTAAAAGAAAATCCTATAGATGTTTTAATCTAATATTGAAGAAGATCATTAAAATTACTCATGTAAAGATTGATAAGAAGTTTATGATTCAAGAAAGATACTATGAATGTGCTCACGTGATTGAAGATGAACCCAGACCTATAAGTAAGGACACGGTTATTGAAGAAATGTTTGATTGTATTGATGTTTCATGCAACAATCCTGAGCCAAGTCAAGAAGAATAACATATTACAGAAGAGAGTGTCACTCCTAAAAAATCAAATTACACATCTAAATACCACTCTAAGGAAGACATCATTGGAGATCAGAGAGATAAATTCTTGACAAGATCCAGAGAAAAAGGTTCAACCATTGATGAAGAGGTATGTTTACTTTCTCAGATTGAACCCTTAAGTGTTGAAGATGTATGCAATGACTCAGATTGGCAAAGTGCTATGCAAGAAGAATTGGATCAGATAATCAAGAATGATACATTGGAACTGGTTCCTAGACCTCGTGACAATAATGTGATTGGAACAAAGTGGATATTCAGGAATAAGATGAATGAAGAAGGTCTAGTGGTAAGAAACAAAGAAAGAGTGGTATATAAAGGATATGCATAGAGAGAAGGAATAGATTACATTGACACATTTTCCCCTATGAGCAGACTAGAAGCTATCAAGTTGTTTCTGGCCTATGCAACCCTCAAGAACTTCAAAGTATATCAAATGGATGTCAAGTCATCTTTTCTGAATGGTGACTTGACGGAAGAAGTTTACATAGAACAACCTTAAGGATTTAATCTATCAGACAAACCAGACATGGTATGCAGACTAAATAAAGCACTTTATGGACTTAAATAGGCCCCAAGAGCATGGTATGAGAGACTTTATGGTTACTTAACAAAGATAGGATTCAGAAAAGGAGCAGCAAATTGTAACTTATTCATAAGAGAGATAGATGAAGGATTACTACTTGTTGCTTTTTTTTTTGATGACATTATCTTTGGAGGTAATGACAATCTTAATGAAGTATTCGCCAAAGAGATACAAAGTGAGTTTGAAATGATCATGATTGGACCTATCAAATATTTTTTTAGATTGAATGTAAAACAAACAAACAAAGGCATATTTATAAATCAGTCTAAGTATGTGAAGGAGATATTGAAGACTTTCAAAATGGAAGATTGCAAACCAGTAAGCACCCCCATGATAATAGGAAGCAAGCTTTCTAAAGATGATGATTCCACAATAGTTGACAAGATACTATACAAGTGTATGATTGGAAAACTCATATATCTTACTCAATCTAGACCAGATATTTCCAATGTAGTTGGCATTGTTGGAAGATTTGCAGCTGAACCTAAACAAAATCACCTAATGGAAATAAAAAGAATATTCAGATACTTAAAGGGGACTATAGACTATGGTTTATGGTATCCTAACTTAGAGAACATACAACTTTATGTATATATAGATGCAGATTGGGCAGGTTGTATTGATGACAGGAAGAGTACCTCAGGAGGAGCAGTATTTCTTGGAGACAGGTTAGTTACATGGACAAGCAAGAAGCAAAACTGTATCTCTCAGTCGACAGCAGAAGTTGAGTATGTTGTAACAACACTGAATTGCTCAACAATGGTTTGGATCAAATAGATGATTAAAGACTTTGGTATTCAGATTGATTATCCTACTATTATTCACTGTGATAACACTAGCACTATCAACATGTCAAAGAACCTTGTGATGCATGCAAAGAAAAAACACATTGAGATCAAATATCACTTTCTAAGAGAAAAAGTTGCAGACATAGAAGTAAAGTTGGATAATGTGAGTGTGAGGCCTCACCCCAAACCCTATCGTAGCTTTCCTTATTTTTTCTTATGATAGACTTTACACATGATACATTATATTTTGATGCACTACGGACTTTATGGATTTTATGTTTTATGTCTTGGATTGATTCATTTTGGATGTTGGATACATGATACTTTATGATGCACCTTAAGGACTATGTCATGTTTCTATTATGGACTTTTTATTTTGAGACATTTGATTCAAAAAATATTATGGTTATGCTATGGATTATTGATGATATGAGAATTGTTAGAAATGGATATTAATTTGAAATATCATGCAATGTGAATCTTACCCTATGTTATATGCTTAAAAGAAATTATCATTGCTTGTAATGAATTTAGTATGTTGATGTTTCCTTAAAGTTTTGAATATTGGTTATTGTCTTTATGAAAAATATTTTATGTCCTTGGACTACTGATATTTGAATTGAGTGTGCAGGTATGAGACCATGGTATTTAATCCGGGGAACCAAACATAGGTATACGTGAACTCAGTTTAAGCCAAGGTTGCGTCTAATGAGAGACAAGACCTCATTGTATCATGATTTAATTTTTAAACGTAAATGGTTGATTGTTGAAAATTATTCCTTAAATGTATTTTCATACTTATTTTCCTTGTGGTTATGTCTAAGTGGATATGATGTGTCTAGTGATGTGTAAATGTTGGTGTGTGTCACTTGACACTTGTGAATGTAATTAAGACCATGACATGTCAACTTGGGAATGGTTGTCCACCCACCTAGATAAGTACATTAGTGAATCCCCATATGCATACCTTGGTTTGGGAGATGGAGGTGTGGTCATTTCATTTAAATTTCGTGAGTACCCTTGTAGTGGATTTTTGGAGGGGTTAAAAAGTGCCTAGGGGTGTGTTGGGGTCATTTTTAGGTAGCCCACTTGTTATACCAATATGTAAGGGCTATTTTAAGCCTAGGATAGCCTCTGGTTGACCAAGAGACCCTTCCAAAAGTTGGTTTCCTAAGTTGGACGAAAATCAACTCTTGTGAAGCTTGATCTTGGAAAGACCACTCTTCCATTTTGATGCAAAAGACCTAATTACTCACCTTTTTGGAGTTCCTTTTCTAGGATCTATTTTTAGAAAGCTATAAGAGTTTAGGGAAGGGAGACCAATTAGAGGGATTTCCTTCTCCCCATGCATTTTCTAGTGGATTTTTAGTGGGGACTCTCCATGTTAGAGAGTTTGAACACCCACTCTCTAACTTAGAGACTTAGCTAGAGTTGGTGACATTGGAAAGAGGACTTAGGCTAAAAGGGAGCTCTTCTACAAATTTCTTGCCATAAGCTTGGATCTAGGTTGGTGCACATTTTGCATCTCATTTATAGTTGTTTTATTTTTTGTTGCAAGAAAGGTGAATGTAGTGTGTTTTGTGTTGAGTAATGAAATTATGTTCTTGTAATCAAGTTCTATGTTTTGTGAAATATGTGTAGTGATTATTTTCTTGTTAATGGGAGTCTCAAGACTCACTCACCCTTGGGAGGGAAGAGAAGCCTTGGGGATGAAGGATTCTAACAACCCTTGGTGTAGAATCTCTCCTCAAGGAGGAGAGGGAAAAATCATGGAGTATGGGCTCCATGAAGCTATCCTTGGTTGTTGCTTTTCTTGGGGGACATAAGGACATTTTTGATGGATTATGGGTTAGACATTGAGATTGAATTTATCTTCTTTGTAAGCCATGAGAGGGATTGGTTATAGTTTGTTTTGGGATTGGCCTTCTCCCTTGGGTATTTGGTCCACTTCACCCCATTTTAGGGTCTTTGTGTGACCCATTGTGATAGCTTTTGGATTGGGAGTAAAATGTGAGTTTTATTGTCTCCTTGTTTTGTTAATTATTAGTTTGATTGTCACCCACCTTTGTTTGGTTCCCCAAGCTTAGGGGTGGCCTCATAAGAGGCTTGGGTTGGGTGGTGAGCAGCCCATGGTCCCTTGTGTTTCCCCTTTTTTTTGTTTTGCAGATTTGTAAAAACTTGGAGCTACTTGAACTGATAGAGTTGAACTTGGAAGAAGGAGTATTGTTATTTATGTACATCTCTATATGTTCATGTAAAGGCCCTTGAGGCAATGATAGGAAATATGCACTTTAGAGGAAAAATATGAAGAGCCTTGTGGCTGCAAATTTGTACTCTTGAGACATTTGGAAGAACAATTTGTTATAGGCTTTCAGATTTTGTGTTAATGCTCTTGTATATGTAAAGTTCATTACTCATATCTAAAATTGTTATGTAGAAGTCTTGTTGAATTTTCTTTTAAAATAGAAGAGATATTCTAAAGTAAATGCTATTGTTTTTCCCCAAATTGGAATGGTGTTAGTTTAACTTGCTTCAATGCTGAAAATCATATAGAAAGGAGAACTATATTGGAAATGAAAAACTAGGTATCTAGTAGGTTACAAGAAACTTATCGAAGAAATATAAATGTGCATGCATTTACTCTTAGAAATATATCCATTCTACAAAGCTATCTACTTTCTTTACAAACTTTGAAATCTGTAATTTATTTATATATTTAAAAAATAATAATAATAATAATAATACATGCATATTGATATACCTAAAGGTGATGTACAAGTGTAAAAGAAATATATTTAAATCTGTTATTCTAATTTTTTTCAAATTTTTTAAAAAAGGGCTATTATTGTGTATATCCATCATGTATACATACATATATATATATATATATGTATGTATATATATATATATATATATATATATACATACATACATATATATATATATATATATGTATGTATGTATGTATGTATGTATGTATGTATATATATATGTTATATATATTTTGTATATATAAAAATAAAAATAAATTTTATTTGCTACTATATATATATATATACATATAAATATATATATATACATATAAATATATATATATATGTATATATATTATATTTATATTTTAAAATAAAATAAAAACTATAAAATAAAAAAATAAAATAAAATAAATGAGGGGGCGGGTTGAAGCCCACCCCACCCGCGCGTTCCTTTAAGGAACGGCGTGGGGAGGCACAGCCCCCCCCCCCCCCCCC
>MU223483.1:1872716-1919591 GCA_018584345.1 Thuja plicata
GCAGTGGCAGTGCCACTGTCTGTGGTGGCCGTGGGGGTTAGGCCACCACAGAGGCGGTGGACGACCCCCCGCCACTCTCTCTCCCCTCTTTAATTAAACCGTCGCTGCCAAACAAAGAAAAATTTGGTCGGCATGTAATTTTTTAAACCCTACGTAGTATGCAATATATATATATATATATATATATATACTCACAAAAATGTAAGTATGTATATATGTTGAGACTCTTATTCGATCCTTGGCCTCCATGAAACTTGTAGACCTGCACATGAAAACAAAAAGAATAGAGAAAAAAAAAAGGGAGAATCTTTCTTAGGGTTTGGAGAAGAGAAGAGAGGGGAAGGAAGAGAATTTTTAGTTGTTTTAGCCTTCTTTCTTTTTGCCCTAACCCTAGTTTCAAATTAGGGTTAGAGGAATTCAAAAAGGGAGTTGACCTTTCTCTTGGGGGAAATGTTTAATTTTGTGGGGTTGATTTAAAATTAATTTTGAAGGAAATTTCAATCCCTTTTGGGGGTAGACTTTAGGCTAGAATTTAAATTTTATTTTGAGAATTTTAAATTTTTTTAATAGGTTTTCTTTGAGGATGACTTAGGAAAGATAATTTTAATAAGTTAAATAAACTGGATTTTTTTTAAGGGCTATCAATTATCATGGAATTATTTCTTGGGATTAATAACGATATAATATAGTAGACTTAATATGTGGAGTTAATAATCAAATTAATTAAGTTATTGAATAACGTTCTCGTAAAGATATTTAAAGGTCAGTTATTTCCTCTAAGTTGAAAATTACAAAGATTATTATAATCGACATGCGAAATTTAAATTAATTTAAGGATTAATGAAATAGTGATTAATAGTAATTTTAAATCAGATGATTTTATTACCATAAGGTTGGACTAAATTCCACTACCTTGGTAGGAGGGATAGATTTAACTTAAATGAATAGACTAATTATTTTAAAGAAATTTTTTAACTGAGTTTTCCAATACAGTGGAATTTAATACGAATAGACAAAAGTTTAGGATGATACCCAACTCGTTAATATTATTTTACGTGGCCATTATATGTGGCCAGTATAATGGCTATTGTAAAAATAATATTACGGTTGAACTATTTAATGTAAATCCCTTAGAGAGATGTAGGAAGATTAACACAATTAGTAACTTGTTAAAGTATTTAATTAATTTTTTTTAAGCAATCCTAGGGAGAGTTTTCTCTCACATCATCAAACTCTATTAAGACTTTAATTGACCTTTCAAAAAAAAAAAGTTGTGTTTTTGGGCGTAAAATTTTGGGCATGACAATGAGCACTAAAGAACAGTTAGCAGACATTTTTACAAAGCCTTTATCAAAAGATACTTTTGAGTATCTCAGGGAGAAGCTGGGAGTAATTCCCTTTCCTGAGTTTGATTATAATTTTTCACTAAAGAACATTAGTCCTTGGTGACTGATGAATGGTTGACTACTCTACTTCTGGAGCAGTACATGTGCTTCATGATGTTTGGAACCCTTTTCCATTGATGTCAAAGGGGGAGTATTAGTAAGGGGGAGCATATAATCATGAAAATAAAAACACAGTCAGAAGAGCAGTAGCAGTAAACATGAACCCTTGATGAGGGTATTGAGAAGGTTGTAAAAAAGGAGGAGGATACTTTGGGTTGGTGGTTTTTTTCATATCATATGTTGCCATCAATGTCAAAGTGGGAGATTGTTGGAGATTTTCTTCTATGCAAATTGTTGATTGTATGTTTGTCATTGATGACAACATATAATATACAATAGTGTCCTATAAGCAATTATAAGTACAGATGTTTTGGAGCCTTGCGTGTTTATTTCCATGGTGTACACATGTTTTGGTTGCTATATGAATTCACGCAGAGTCAGATATGCATTTCAGTTGAGTTATGTTAGTCTGTTTTGACAATTACAGTGATTGAAGATTATCTGTGAAGAGCCGACATAATTACATTGTTTCTTAAGCTGCACCTATCTTCGGGATATGTGTGTTTTTATTCATGTTTAGTTATGAGTTAAAGACAAATATCTAAAGGTGCTAAATGTGTTTTGACAGAAGCGGGATGATTGAGTCAATTTGGTAGAGCTGACTATGTGAAGCGTCGCATCTATTCAGTTTGGGTTGCGTGATTCTAATCAGGTTGCTTTCTTGATTTGGCCAACTAAAGAAGTATTGAAGGGACTCCTAAAGCCAACTAAGATCACATCTTTTGGGAAGATACTTATAGTAGTTCATTTGGTGAACGCTAAGTGTGAATGATAAGAAAAGAGATAGAAAAAGTATAGAATAGAATGTCTATTGTTTTGGGACAGTAGAGACATTTCATTCATCAAGAAAATATCCATGTGAAGAAGAAGTGGAAGTATACAACACACTGGAACTGATCAAGACAACAGGTCTACTCAAACAGTTCATTTATCAGATATAGTGCATATCTGTTTTACTGAAGGTTGTAGCTTTCATCATTTTAGCAGTGAGCTTTTTGGACAGTGAGTCATCACCCCTAACAGGGTCAGACCCTTAACCAGGTCAATGTACTTATTGCATTGTAAAGAACAACTCCTAACAGGGTTGCAAGATCTTCTAACAGGGATAATTATACTCAAGTATAGTTCTTTATGGGTGTTAATTCCCACCAGGTTTTTACCTATTTGGTTTCCCTGTAACCAAAATTGTTGTGTTCTATCTTGTGTGTTAATGCTTAATATTATTCTGTAATTAATTGAGAAAAGAATTAAACTAGATGATAACTGATTCACCCCCCCTCTCAGTTATCCCTTAGGACTATTCCAACAGCACCTTCATAGGTGTGATATACTTTCATTCCAAGATACGGTTATTGACAAACATAACACATATTTGGAGTCTTCAAACTATCTATCTGATGTCTAAACTACATTTGGAATCTTATAAATTTTTACTGAAGCATACCATTTGGGTTTGTCATTTTTCCATAGCACCTTTGATATCAATATTCATTTCCATATAATTTTCATGTTGTGGTGTTTCTGGAACACGTTCTATAGATGCAGAGCCTTCATTTTCAACATCCAACTGAAATTTTACATTAGGTGGATGGTTATATCTATCACTTGGTTTGGGATCACCTTTTTTCCCTTTACATGTTTCTTCATTTTGAAGGAATTGTTCAGAAGTTCATTGACGGTTGTTTCTTTCTACATTTATTTCATCTCAATTCTTATTTTCCAATTGTTCCACTATTAATTCTGCCCTTCTTCTACCAAACATTTGTCTATCAACTTCTTTGTGTATTATTCTATGTTATTCTCTTTGAGTTGTTGTCATTTGTTCATTTTTATGCCTACGACACTCTCGTCTATATTTCCTTTTATATTATCTTTGATATTCTCTTCTTTCCTCCCCTAATAAAAAGTTCAACCTTGGTCTCACCATAGCTACTATGAAAAATGTTACAGTTAGTAACTCAAATACTCATTATATATTCAATATCTAACAATATTCTATTATTTAGAAAATATGAGTGTTAGATAATAAAATTACTATTATTTTATATGTATACATGTGGAGGCATTGTCTCAAAGTAACACTTTCATCATTTACCGTGTAGAAAAGATCCTTGCAAATTTAAACACGAAAATAGATGGCTACAATTTATTTAATGGTGGTCTAATGGATTTCCCCAACTCTTAATCGTCGATGTTAAAATAGAGCTCATTCATTTCAATTATAAAATGCCTTCGGTATAGTTAATTCTTTTCTATTTTGTTTTAAAATATTTAATATACTAAATAAGCCACTTCTTGGAAACGACAATATTTATTTAGTTTTTCATGTGGTAGGTAACTAACTATCTTCCAAGGATACACATGTTCACACTGTAACTGTTTGTATTTATTAAACATTTGTTTCCATAATGGGATGGTTGACATGAAAAAACTGGTCGGTAAAACGTTAAAACTAAAACTTCAACATCATATGCATTCCAAATCACTATCTATTAGAAATAAATAGCCATTTATATTGATTTTAAGAGCTAGTTTTATAGAATTTGTATTACTTTAATTATTTTACTTTTTTATGATGACATGTAACTAATTGAATGTTTGAAGATGTTAAGCTGATCATCAAAATGTAGAAGGATAATGAAAGACATTAAATTATTTAATGTATTGTATTTTCATTGATGTCAACTTGATATAATCTAATTGGTTATAATCAAAGTGTCAAAGACTTTAGAGAGTCAAAGAGAAAAGTATTATGCTTTTAGTAATGCATAAAATGCAAGAATTAAAAATATGACTTCAAACACTAATGGTCTGTGGACACCGATGGACAGAGATCACCGAAAGTCAAGTCATAGTGATGCCTAAGCAAGAACACTGACGAGAAGAATCACAAGTATAACCGATGGCCAGAAACATAGTGTAAACCGATGGAGAAGCCCGAGGAGAACTGGAGTGTTGACTGAAGCTATCAAAGAGTTAAAACAACGAAATTAACTTGAGTTCAGAAATGACAAAATATCTAGCTGGCAGAGCTAAATATAGACTTAACTACTAGTTATATTTTTTTTCATCGACAAGATAAAGCCAGAGATAAGTAATGTATTTAAAGTTGTTTTGTCCAATTGGCAAGAAGATCTCAATGAGATAAAATAGGAGCTTTGCTTTAAATGTGATTGGTGAGAATTATGGATCATGCCAAGATCAAGAAAATCAAGAATCAAACAATGGTGATATCGTGTCTATAAAGAGATAACCCAATTCATTACGAATTGTGGTGGGTGAATGAATAAAAAGAGGATGCTGAAGAGAAACTAATGAAGAGGAACTTCATACAGTCCTGCTCAATCAAGCTGAGAAAAGAGCTAAATTTTTCTCCAGACACCGACCAACAGATCATAGCATCACCGAGCAGAGTCAAAGTGGAGCAAAGGTATAAACTAAGATATATTGATCAAAATAGTTTTATGAGATTACAATAGATCTGAAAATCTACAAGTATAAGTTATATATGTGAAAAAATCATACTGTTTCAGTTTAACCGTTGATTTAGAAAGTCTCTTAACTGAGCGCGATTTAAAGATCATTTCTATATTGAGATACATCCAAAGGAGTATAAAAAAATTTGATCATGAAGATAGCATGAGATGCCAGATACCTATTGACAGGCCAAGTGAGAGTTTGATCAAGGATGGTAGCATAGAGACTCTTGATATCAAGTGACAAACTAAACTTTTAAATCCTCTAACAAGGTCACACCTAATAGTGTGTTTGTAACCTTTAACAGGGTTGGCTCTTCATAGAGCTCACTTCAAAAGAGTGAAAATTTTGGGTTACCAGGCCCAAGTGGTTTTTCTCTTAACAGTGTTCCACATTAAAAATCCATGTGTCAATGTGTTTATGAGTCATTACTTAAGTGTTTCACATTACACATAACTTAACTAGATAGATTGGTATACTCTAGATAACTTATTGTCTTTCAGTAAATTAATGGACTTATATTCGGTAAACACATAGTAGAAGGTTTTACAAAGAATTTCAAGAAGTAGTAATTTGATAATAGTATTTGGAGGCATTCATCTTATAGGACTGAAGATAACTAGAGGCTTAATCTTGTGGTACTAAGTTTTTGAGTTGATTATTGGAATATTTTTGATGCCACTGATTCACCCCCCTACCCCCCCTCTCAGTTATTACTAATAATTGGTACCAAAGCTTGTGTTCTTAGAAAGGGAGTTTAAAAACTCAAGAAAAATATCACAAGATGAACAAAGGAGATATGCTAAGGTTGAATAAAGACAAATTTGCATCATGGAAAAGAATAATAAGACTCCACCTATCAGGTATTGGAAATGATATTGTTCAATACTTAGATACTAAATATGTGTTGCCTATAGGACCTCACAGTCTTGAAAAATTAATAGTAAAGAATGAGCATAACTGCATGATGATAGAACTTGCATCATCACTCTCTGATGCTGAGTTTGAAGATGTCAAAACCTGTACCTCTGCAAAGAAAATGTGGGATAATTTGAAGCTTGTACATGGAGGATATGCCAATCTACCAAGAGAAAAGGTAGAAAGCCTAAGAGGGAGGTTTGATGACCTAAGGATGAAAGAAGGAGAAAACATTACTTAGTATAACTGCAGAATCAAAGAGGTAGTAAATTCTATCCAAGGAGTTGGAGGTGTACTTGAAGAGGAGACAGTGGTAAGTAAAATCATAAGAACCTTACTGCTTGTATATGCTATTAGAGTTTATTCTATTCAAGAAATGAGAGCAGTTGCAAACAATATAGTTACTCTAAATAGTTTGATTGGTAGACTAATTTCATTTGAGATGAACAACTTTGATAATAGTGTCTTACCTTCTATAGAATCTACATTCAAGACTTCTCTAAAGATAATTAACTCAAGTCATAGACATACTTTTAGAAATGATAGTGACAGTGACAATGAGGATCAAGGACTTGATGAAATTGAAGCACTAATGGCTAGAAGATTGCAGAGAGGCAACGGTAGATACACAGGTAAATTACCACTTGTATTTTTCAATTGTAAAGAGGTTGGGCTCATTGCTACAAGATGTCCAAACTGAAGAAAAGATGACAGAGGAAATGACAGATCATATGAGAAGAAGTTTGATAAAGGTGATAATAGAGATTACCGAAGCAACCGATAATCTTACAAGAGAGATACCCAAGACTACAAGGACAAAGGGAAGAAATCTTGTTACCTAGCTAAGAACAAAGCTAATGACACTAACACTGAATTAGAAGAAGACATCGAGATGGTATTTTTAGCCATGAAGGATGATTCAGATGAAGATGAAGAAAGGTATGTAGAAATTGCACTCATATCTAAAGTTAGTAAAAATGATGTCTGGATCATGGATAGTGGCTGCACTCACCATATGCTCGGTGACAAAAAAAAATTTGAGACTTTTCAATATTATAATGCCGGTTCAGTGACCATGGGAAATGATACACCTTGTCCAGTTGAAGGTAAAAGAACGATAATGTTGAATAACTTGATAAAATGTGAAAATGCCTACTGGGTAAAAGGATTGAATTATAATTTGTTAAGTGTTTCACAGTTGAAAAATTCAGGTCACAGAGTAGCATTTGAAATAAGAAGGCAAAGATCTAAGATGAATCAGGAAGGTTGATTGGTACCGATGAGCAGACAAAAGGTAACCTTTTCTATCTTGATGACACTAACACCACTTGTTTAATGGCTAGAAACAAAGACATATGGTTATGGCACAAAATATTGTGTCATGTAAACTTTGACCACATGATAAAGATAAGAAACAAAAGGAATGTCAGAGGCTTACCAAGCATGACTAAGCCTGAGCATATCATGTGCAAAATTTTTCAAAACGGTAAGATGACCCATACAACCCATATGTAAAACCCATACATCTACAACAATTCTAGAATTAGTCCATACAGATCTATGTGGAACCATGACAACAAAGAGCTACTATAGAGACAGGTATTTTATTCTCTTTGTTGATGATTATTCTAGAGTGATGACAGTCGTGTTCTTAAAAGATAAATCAGAAGCATTTAAGATGTTTAAATGGTATAAAGTAGTGGTAGAAAAAAAAAGTGAAAAGAAATTGAAATGCTTAAGGTCAGATAGAGGAGGGGAATTTACTTCAGAAGAATTCACTGACTATTACAATGAGCATGGAATTAAAAGACAGGTTTCTGCACCAAGAACACCACAGCAAAATGGAATTACTGAAAAGAGAAACAGATCAATTGTTGACTGTACGAGAACATTGATGATTGAGAAAAGTATCACTCAAACTTTCTGGAGGGAAGCTGTAAGTACTATTGTCTAAACATTAAACAGAGTAAAATTGAAGGACACAAAGAAGACACCATATGAGCTTTGGTATGGTTATACACCTAATGTAAGTTACTTCAGAATATTTGGTAGGCAATGTTATATATTGAAGGATGATAGAAATGGAAAACTTGACTCCAAAAGTGAAGGTATCTTTCTAGGGTACTCAACCAAAAGCAAGGCCTATAAATGTCTAAACAAGTCATCTAACAAAATCATTAAAAGTGCAAATGTGAAAATAGATGAATTTGCAGAAAAGAATGATAAGGAAAGAAAAAAAAGGAACCAGAGGGATACAACAGGTTTGTTTATATAGAACCTGAAACTCTACCCGAGAAACAGTGTGTCACTCTCGAGCACCAAAACATTGCACCCGAGCATTAGGCTAAAATTACCAAAAATCAAGAAAATCCTCAAGATGATGTTCCAAACAATGGACATGAGAATGAAGGTGAAAAAGATGATCAAAATGAAGAACACAAAGCTGAACCAAAAATTTCCAAGTATGTCAGAATAAATCATCCATAGAATCAAATCATAGGAGACAAAAGGGCTGGAACAAGAATAAGAAGTCACTTCACACCAGATGTTTACTTTGTGATTTTGAGCCTAAATTTGTTAACAATGCACTTGAGAATGAAGAATGGGTCAGTGCTATGAATGAGGAAATAGAAAAGATTGAGAAGAACAATACATGGACACTAGTACTGAGACCAGATGACAAGAATGTGATCAGTACCAAATGGATATTCAGAAACAAGTTGAATGAGAATGGAGAAGTCACTAGAAATAAAGAAAGATTAGTATGCAATGGATTTGCACAAGAAGAAGGTATTGATTATGAAGAAACCTTTTCACCCATTTCTAGACTAGGAGTAATAATATTACTTTCTTATGCTACATTTAAAGGATTCAAGTTATACCAAATGGATGTGAAATCTACATTCCTAAATGGAATACTAGAAGAAGAGGTATACATTGAACAATCAGAAGGGTTTTTTGATCCAGACAAGAGAAACATGGTATGTAGACTACATAAAGCCTTGTATGGATTGAAACAAGAACCAAGAGCCTAGTATAAAAGACTTCACTCATATCTCATTAGCATAAAATTTGTTAGAACAAGTGAAAATAATAATTTTACTTAAAAGAAGATACCGATGGTAATATTCTGATTGCTGAAATTTTTGTTGATGATATTATTTTTGGGGGAAATGAATTGTTATGCTAATCATTTGCAAATGAAATGAGCAAGGAATTTGAAATGTCTATGTTTGGGGAGATCAAATTTTTTCTTGGTCTACATATTCTTCAATAAGATGCAGGCATATACATCACTCAATCCAAATACATCAAGGACATGTTGAAGATATTCAAGATGGAAGATTCCAAACTAGTTGGAACACCTATGGCTACCAGATGTAAGCTGACAAAAGAAGACAAATCCAATGAGGTAAATTTGACCTTGTATAGATTAATGATTGGAAAACTAATGTATGTTGTTCACACTAGACCAGATATAGCACATGTAGTTGGTATAGTTGCAATATTATCTGCTAATCCTAAAGAATCACATATGACTGATGTCAAGAGAATTCTAAGATATCTGAAAAACACCGAGCACTATGGCTTATGGTACAAAAAAGAAGGAAAATTTGAGCTACAAGTCTATAAAGATGTTGATTGGGATAGAAACATTAATGACTAAAAGAGCACAACTGGAGGAGCATTCTTCATGGGTGACAGACTTGTCACATGGATCAGCAAGAAGCAAGGATGCATCTCTTATTCTACTACAAAAGTAGAATATGTGGCTGCTGCTACAAATTGCTCCAATATTGCATGGATCAAAAAATTGTTGGAAGGTATGAATATGAAGATCCTTGAACTAGTAATTATCTATTGTGATAATACCAGTGCAATTAACATTTCTAAGAATACACTCATGTATTCTAAGACTAGGAATATTGCTATCAAGTATCACTATCTAAGAGAACAAGTGCAAGCTAAGGAAGTGACATTGGAATATATTAAATCAAAGGAATAATTATCTGACATATTCACAAAGCCATTACTGAAGGATACATTTGAGTACCTGAGACAAAGACTAGGGGTCCAACCCTTGTCTATCGTCCAGTAAGTTGTCTAGGAGGTTCCATCAGCCTATACCAAATCTGAAGATCAATCATGTTGATACAAACACTGAGATGAATAGCAATAGATATATATGTACATAGCAAGGTACATATCTGCACTGAAAATTATAATATTGTATTGCTGATGGATAGGGAAATTCAAGGAATATATTATGTAAAGGGATAGAACATGATATGGATGATTAATTTTTTTGGCATTGTTGTCAAAGGGAGAGAATGATCTCATTATCATACAAAATGAGAGATGGTCATAAAGGGAGAGATTATAAAATTTTCCATAAGGTGAAGTTCCTGAAAATCAGAAAGAAAGAGTTAATCAATATTCTAAGGGAGAAAAACTGATTACATATGAAATATCCATCTAAGAGAGAGAAGTAACAAAGGGAGAGAGTTCAAACAAAGAGAAAGATTGTTGTCAAAGGAAAAAGAGATTATCAAGAAGAGGAACAATCAAGGTAGAGCACATATCAGAACAAAGATATCAGATGGTACATCTATCTAGAGAAGGGATTGAAGATTGAAGACAACCATTCTGCATGAAACAAATCTAGGCTATTTTTTTGAGCTTACCGAGAGACAGACATTTGTAATATTTACATTAGGAAAGCTTGATGAAACAGTATATTTCATATTGTATTAGTGATAGTATAGTATGATAATGTAGTATGTGTATACACCCTAAAATGGTCATCTAGACTATGGGCCCCCATTCTTTGATTTATCAAATGACATAATCAATTTATCAAATTTCCTGAATCAATGCCTTGCAACATTTTAATTCAAATCAATTACCTTGATCAAATCATAATTAATTTAATTATTTCAATATTTCTTAAGGTTTGATCATTTCATTAATTATCTTATTTAATTAAAATCTCCATTTTAATTAAATAAAATACTATTATTTAATTAAAATGAAATCCCTCTTCTAATTAAATAAATAAAATCCCCACTTAAATCCCTCTTTGTGTTGAAAAAGGAAATAAATTAAAAATAAATAAATAAAGCTCCTTTTTCTTCACACATATTCCTAAGTGGTGGGATTTTTGCCTCTTAATCATAGCCTTTGATTTTGCCTTTTGAAGATATGAGCACATGGATCAACCAAGATTCAATCTTCACCATTGCTCATTTCTTTTTACCTCTTAATCTCTACCGCCCATTGCTCTTGAGGATGCTTTCCTCTCCACACTTTCCTTTATAAGGAGCCCTCTCCTTCTCATTTTAGGGATCAATAGATACACTTTTATGCTATTATTATGCTGCATGTTTGGAGAGCAATTTTGGAGGAGAATTTGAGCATTTGAGCTTGGACCATGCAGTTCCTTCTTCTTGTCTTCTTCTCTCATACATTCATGGCAATCCATTTAGAGTAGATTCATGTTAATTTAGATGCATATTTCCTTTCAATAGATTAATCTTGCATATTTCCTTTCATGCATTGTTATCATATAGATTAGTTTCCTTCCATGCATTGTTATCATATAGAATAGCTTTCATTCTAATTTTCAATGCATATTTGGTGATCATGGAGAATAGCATTCTTGCTCTTTCTCTTTGAATCTCTCATTTCATTGTGTACTTGCATGGGCATAACCAGGTCTAAATTGAGGGCCTCCATTACAAACCCTTGCACTCCATGAATAAGGAGCTATGAGTTTCCATTTGAGACCTCATCCTTGAGACCTCATCCTTGAGCAATCTTGCATATAATGACTCATAGAAGTGTGTCACATTTTCAGCACACATTTTTGGTGCCCACTGTGGGTAAAAATCTCTCTGGGGTGCCTAAGGATGAGGTACTTGATCGTCTCCCTAGCTACTTTCAAGACAGATCTTCGGTACTTATTCAACTAACACAAGAAGTCAAATTGGGTACAGATGAGGGTCCACAGATGGTATACTTGGCTGAATCTCTGTCACCACAAGAAAAAGAAGCTTACACTAAGTTCTTACAGAAAAAGAAGATCAACTTTGCATGGACTTATTCAGATATTCTAGGGTTGGACATTAATCTTATCATGCATCACTTGTCCATAGCTCTGGGTGTCAAACTAGTTAAAAAAAAATTGAGAAAGATGCATCCTCACATAGCTCTCTTAGTCAAAGAAGAATTAGAAAAACTCCTTGGTGCAGGGTTCATAAGAGCTATTTCTTATGCTAAATAGATATCAAACATTGTACCCATTTCCAAACATGACAAATCTATTCGAGTTTGCACAGATTTTAGAGATGTCAATAGAGCATGCCCAAAGGATGACTTTCCACTTCCCAATATAGACATGATAGTGGATATGACTGTGGGTTATGAGATATATTCCTTGATGGATGGTTTTTCCAGATACAATTAGATTAATATAGCTCCTAAAAATCAAGAAAAGACTGCATTCACTTGTGCATGGGGTACTTATTGTTGGAACGTTATGCCTTTTGGATTGAAAAATGTAGGAGCCACCTATCAACGAGCTATGACAACTATTTTTCATGACATGATGCATAAAAACATGGAAGATTTTGTGGATGACACCTTGGCCAAGTCTAAAAAGAGAGACACACACTTAGATGATTTGGAAGTCATTCTTGATCGCATGGAACAATTTCAGCTAAGGTTAAATCCTAAAAAAGTGTGCATTTGGAGTCACCTCTGGAAAACTACTAGGATTCATCATTTTAGCAAGAGGAATAGAGGTAGACCCTGAAAAAGTCCAAGAAATCATAGATATGCCACCTCCTAGAAACATTAGTCAAATGAGGAGTCTTCAAGGACGTCTTTAATCCATAAGGAGATTCATTTCACAGTTGGCAGATAGAGCTCAACCCTTCAAAAAGAACTTGCACAAGGGATTCAAATGTGTTTGGAATGAGGATTGTCAAAAGAGCGTAGATCAAATCAAGAAATACTTGGCAAATCCTCCCATTTTAATGCCTCCTATCCCAGGGAAACCACTTATTCTATACATTTCAGTGAGAATTACTAGATCAACTTGATGAACATGGGAAAGAAAGAGCAATATACTAAATTAGTCTTACTCTTGTTTCATATGAAGTTAACTACACCAGCATTGAGAAAGCTTGCCTTGCAATTGTGTTTGCTTCCCAAAAGTTGTGACATTACATGCTTGCGCACACTATACACCTTATAGAAAAAATATATCCATTGAAGTATTTGCTAGGTAAGGCTGCCCTCATAGGTGGACTTGCTAAATGGATGATGATATTTTCAGAATTTGACATAGAGTACATTGAGCATAAAGAAATAAAAGGACAAGCCATAGTAGATCAATTGGTTGATTTCACAATACAAGACACTGCACCTATTCAAGTTGACTTCCCAGATGAGCACCTCATGTATATGACTGAAAGAACATGGAAGATGTTCTTTGATGGATCTTTTATGAAAAATGGTTCAGGAGATGGTGTCTTGTTTGTTTCTCCTCATGGGTACACGATTCCTAAGTCTTACAAGTTATTATTCCCATGTACAAACAACATTGTTGAGTATGAAGCTTTAACAAATGGACTTAAGATGGCCATAGAATGGAGAATCATAGAGTTACACATCTATGGGGATTCACAATTGGTAATCAACCAAGTTAATGATGAATATCAAACAAAAAAAGATAAATTGGTACCTTACAAACAAATGGTTGATTCCTTGAAATGATACTTCACATTCATCACATTTTAACAAATCCCTAGGGAAGAAAACAAAGAAGCTGACACTATGGCTACACTTGCTTCACTCCTTTAGTTAGAGAAAAATGAGTCTAGATTTGAATTCCTGGTGGAAGAGATACATCACCCTATCGATGAGTCCCAAGAAAGCCATCTCATTTTTACCCTTGTTGGCCATGATTATCCCGTTATGGTGCCATTTACTCATACCTTTATGATGGAATTATACCTAAAACCTTTAACTGATCTGAACGTAGAAACCTTACCTGAAATGCCTCTTTCCATTCCCTTATCTCTGGTGATTTGTATAGGAGGGATCTAGATGAAACACTTCTTAGATGCTTAGAAAAGGAAGAATCTGACCAAGCGTTAGTTGACATCCATGAGGGCATCTATGGGGGACATTCCAATGGTCTTTCCATGGCCAAAAGGTTGCTTAGGGTAGGGTACTATTGGCCTACGATGCATATTGACGCAGTAGATTTTTCAAAGTCCTGTGAAAAGTGTCAAAAACATGGTAACCTGATACATGCTCCAGGAAGGGAGCTCATTCCTTCTATATCTCATTAGCCATTTCAACATTGGTCCATTGATCTTGTTAGGCAGATTCATCCCAACTCATCAGGTGGACACAAGTTTATTATCACTCCTACTGATTACTTTACTAAATGGGTAGAAGATGTCCCACTTTCTAATGCCTCAGGAAAGATAGTCTCTCTATTCATTCTGAACCATATCATCTATTGATATGGAGTGCCTTTTGAGATTATCACTAACAATGGTGGCCAGTCAAAAAATAAGGACCTTAAACAACTCTGCAAGAAATTTAAGATTAAACAATATTGGTCCTCCATTTAGTTCCCACAAGGAAATGGTCTAGGAGAGGCATAAAAAAAAACCATTCTTAAAATCTTACATAGAACAGTTTATAAGAATGGTAGAGATTGGCACTTACAGATAAATCCGGCTTTGTGGGCCTATAGAATAAGTATTTGTACTCCTAATAGGGCTACTCCTTTTTCCCTTGCATATGGTGCTAAAGTAGGGTTACCTTTGGAGGTTGAGATTCCTTCACTTAGAGTTTCCCAAAAAGGTCTAGTTACAGATGAAGACTACCACACCATGAGACTTAAAGAGTTAGAACTTCTAGATGAAAAACATCAAGCATCATTTGACCATATGAGGGTTTATCAAAATTGCATGTCCAAAGCCTTCAACAAAAAGGCTCACCCTAGAGAATTCCAAGTGGGAGATCTTGTCCTATGTGAAAATCCTAAGAATCAACAACATAGAGATCAAAAGGGAAAATTTGAACCTAATTGGCTTGGACCTTAAATCATTATGGAAGCTTTTGGGTCAGGTGCTTATTTATTGTCTATAGCAGAGGGAGAGAAGCTCCCTGGTTCTATCAATGTCTTCCACCTAAAGAAGTTCTATCCATGATGCCCATTCTATCTAGGGGCATCCTTTGTACATAATTATTGATCCTAAAAAAAATCCAAAAAATCCAAAAAAATGATATATTGTCAAAAAATCCTAAAAATCTAAAAATGTCCTGAAAAAATAATCATCTTAGTGAAAACCTAGCAATAGGCACTTTGATGTATCTCCAAAAAAATTATATATTCCAAAAATAAAAAACCTGGAAATAGGCACCTTGGTAGCAAAAATTTGTAATAAAATCCAAGTGGTGAAAACCTAGAAATGGGTGCTACTTGAGGCCTTTGCACCCCTATTTCTTAGCATGTGTCCTCGACACTTAGCCTTTCTCCATCATGCCTTGTCCTTGTTGCCTTGGTCTGGAATTAGTCTTTGTCTTTGTCTAGGGGGCATAACCGTGTTAGCTTTGGTTTCTTGGATGCGTTAGTCTTTAGGACATCTCACAAACGGTGTTTTTCAACACCACCCCGATTGTATTTTTCAATACAACCCCTGGCATCGCGTATTTTTCAACACTTATTAGTTTGGTCTTACCCAATTTTGTCATGTGATTTTACCTGCTTGCAAGCATTTGATCCTTATCCTCAGAACTCAGTATCAGTTAACACACTTAAATTTTTAAACACAACACTAAATGCTTGAGCTATGTCATGATATTTTCTTTGTGTGCTGACTGTTATTGATTTTTGTTTGGTGTCCTTGTCTAATAAGTCTCTTTGGGATCCATAGCTAGAGGACTTGGGGCATGGGACATGTTTTTATTTCCTAGGGCTTGAGGGTGTGGTGTTGAAACTCTTGAGTGTCTTTTGTTGTTCCCTTGACACACTTAGGATATTTGAGGCTTCATCCTTGACTGTTTTTGCACAACCGTTCTTCTGGTCATCCTAGCATCTATGACTTGACGCAAGCGTGGTTTTTCTATATTAAATTGGGTAAGATAACATCAAATTCATCTTGACCTTTATGTCTTTGATGCTTATGTTAGAATCTTTCCACATTCCAATCCGATATAAATCACATTCATATCTTCATAGTTGCGCTTGTGAATAGTGATGATTGTGTGATTTTCCAATGTTCATTAATAATAGTCCAATGATGAAAATAATTTCCTTAACATTCTCTTATGAATGATGAACACAAAATACTATGTTACAGTTGCTCTATTGCAAGTACACCTTTTCATTTTCATGTAGCTTGCATTGTTAGACCTCATGTTAGTTTTCATTTTAGGCTGCATTATGAGTTTGAGAGGGTTTCCTTCATCTTTCTTGTGGACTTTTAATCAAATGTGGTCATGTTTTGATCTTCATTTCCTTATCTTCTTTCGTGATCTCAATCAAAATTTTCTATCTTAAACAATTGATTGATTTTGGGGATCCAGAGAAGGGATTGAAGATTGAAGACAACCATTCTTCATGAAACAAATCTAAGCTATTTTTTTGAGCTTACCAAGAGCTAGGCATTTGTAATAGTTACATTAGGAAAGCTTGATGAAACTATATATTTCATATTGTATTAGTGATAGTATAGTATGATAATGTAGTATGTTGCTAATAATTCCAAAGGGAGAGATTGATGAAATGTAACTGATTGAATGTTTGAAGATGTTAAGTTGGTCACTGAAATGCAGAAGGATAATGCAAGACATTAAATCAATTAATGGATTTTATTTTCATTGATGTCAACTTGATATAATCTAATCGGTTATAATAAAAGTGTCAAAGAATTCAGAGAATCAAAGAGAAAAAAATTATTCTTTCAGTCATGCATAAAAGACAAGCATTCATAATATGACTTCAAACACTGACGAACAAAGATCACTGAAAGTCAAGTCATAGTGATGCCCGAGCAAGAACACTGATGAGCATTACCGATGAGTACAATTACAAGCATAACCGATAGCCTGAAACATAGTGTAAACTGACGGAGAAGCTCGAGGAGAACTGGAGTGCTGACCGAAGCTATCAAAGAGTTAAAACACCAAACTTAACTTGAGTTTAGAAATGACAAAATATCTAGCTGGGAGAGCTAAATATAGACTTAACTAGTAGTTATCTTTGTTTTCATCGACAAGATAAAGCTAGAGATAAGTAATGGATTTAAAGTTGTTTTGTACAGTTGGCAAGAAAATCTTACCGACATAAAATAGGAGCTTTACTTTAAATCTAATTGGAGATAATTTTGGATCACACCAAGATCTAGAAAATAAAGAACCTAACAATGGTGATATCATGTCTATAAAGAGACAACCAGCCAGTTCATTACGAATTGTGGTGGGTGAATGACTAAAAAGAGGATGCTCAAGAGAAACTGATGAAGAGAAACTTCATACATTCCTAATCAATCAAGCTGAGGAAAGAGCTAATTTTTTTAGTGGACACTAAGAAACAGAGCACAACATCACTGAGTAGAATCAAAGTGGAGCAAAGGTATAAACAGAGATATATTGATCAGAATAGTTTTACGAGATTACAATAGATCTAAAAATATGCAAGTACAAGTTGTATATGTGAAAAAATATACTGATTCAGTTTAACCATTGATTCAGAAAGTCTCTTAACCAAGTGGGATTTAAAGATCCTTTCTATATTGAGATAAATCCAAAAAAGTATCAAAAATTTTGATCATGAAGATAGCATGAGATGTCAGATACCTATTGACAGGCCAAGTGAGATTTTGATCAAGGATGGTCGCATAGAGATGCCCGATATAAAGTGATAGACTAAACTTTCAAATCCTCTAACAAGGTCACACCTAACAGTGTGTTTGTAACCTTTAACAGGGTTGGCTCTTCACCGATCTCACTTTAGAAGAGTGAAAGTTTTTGGTTACCGATCCCAAGTGGTTTTTCCCTTAACAGGGTTTCCATGTTAAAAATCCATGTGTCAATGTGTTTATGAGTCATTAATTTAGTGTTTTGCATTACACACAACTTAACTGGATTGATCGGTATACTCTAGATAATTTACTCTCTTTCAGTAAATTAACAGACTGCTATTTAGTAAACATACAGTAGAAGGTTTTACAAAGCATTCCGAGCAGTAGTAATTTGATAATAGTATTTGGAGGCATTCATCTTATAGGACTCAAGATAACTAGAGGCTTAATATTGTGGTACTAGGTTTTTGGGTTGATTATTGGAATATTTTTGAGGCCACTTATTCACCCCTTCCCCCCTCTCGGTTATTACTAACATTCTATTATATAATAAGTTATTAATTGATAAAAATTAAACAAATTCAAATATAGATAACTAAGCTCTCAAATAAATAGATTTGATTTAGTTTGTTTGTTTAGATTTGTTATTTAAAGTTCTTTAAAATGATTATTTTTAGTAAGGTTAAAATTATAAATTGAATTATTGGAGTTCATTTGTTAAAATTATATTAATAGAGCATTGTAGCATTATATGTAGTCTATATATAATATATAAATGTTTAAATGTTAAGTTACTTGATAGCATTAAGCTATTTGTTAATTTTATAACATATAACATTATTATGTTTGAGGAAATTACTTGTTGCTAGAAATGAGGATATTAAATTAATGTAAGAGGGACTTAGATTTAAATTTAAAGCTTGCAATAAGGTTTATAACAAGTTAGTATACACTTTTTAGTTTAAAATCAATTTGTCAAATATTATTCCTTTCAGATTAACTTATTATTTTGGGTGGAATTGATTTAAAATATATCGACTTGACTACAATCAATGGATTTAAAATGATTATCCGTAGATTTAATATAATGATGCATTAGCCTAAGTGACTAGGAAAATAGAGATAATTAAGTAAAGATGATATAAATTGATTTAATTTTTGACTTCTTCCATAAGCATAAACCTAATGTAGTTAAATTAAAGTTGCTAATCTTGTAAACATGATATATTGACATTAAGGATCGTATACTCTTTATATGCCTAGTGGACACGCTTTAGTCAACACAGTCAATGAATGTCCACTCAAACCGGTTAAAGGATTCCAAACTTATATCCACGTACCTCGCTAGTAGACAACTAGAGCCATGTGTATGTGTTTTCATAGTTAAATTTAGTCTTTAGATATAATGTTGTAGTTGTGTTTTGCCTAACTTTTGGGCTTGACAATTTATAACCGACCCAAATGAAAAATGGTGTTTCAAGGCCTAAATGGGAAAAAATGTGATGTATAGGTCTAGTATTCCATATATAAATTTAAATTTCGGTAAAAAATTTATATACCATTACAAGATAAAGATGGCATATTTTCTTAGGTGGTTAACACATGTAGGTGGTTCATAGACATAGATGGCCCTTACGATATCATTTTTTCCTCTAGTTTGTTCATTTAAGATGCTTATAAACTGATGTAAATCAACATCGACCCATTCATCTATATCTAAAAACACTGCATATTATCTTCCATTTTCATTGTTGAACCAAAACACACCCACATTCTCTTAGCCTTCACTGGTTATTTTTCATGCTTTACAGTTCATACACGGATGTCCATCATTATTTCCCTCTACAAGACTGAATGTCTTTAATTTCATATTCCTTTCCATGAATCCTATGACATCAACCTATTCTTCCCAAAACAACTTAGATTCATACTTTATCTCTATTTAATCCAACAAAAATGTCTCTCCATTCCCTAAGACTATCACCATGCCAAAAAAAACAAATAAACAGACACTATCAACATGTCACTTACTGGTTTTGTATAGACCAGTACTCAAGTGGCTGTAACTTTTGAACAAGATCACTTCGTTGGGGAGAAGCATCATTAGGTTATGAGAACCATATCCCAAATTCAATAAAATCAAATGGCTGGTTTGGGATATACTGCCCCCACAATGGACTATATTTCTGAGACATTCGTACCCTTCCAAGATACCAGATTACCAACTTTCCATTTGAAATCATTACAAGATTTGAATAATGGTTCTTGATAACCATTTATCAAATATTTGTTTATACATGGTAACAGATTACATACAAGACCATTAGCATCAATAATGATGACTACATTCACAAATTTGCTAACAACACGCATAAGACTCTTGAATCGGTCTTTCTACTCGAACTAACCCGATATCTAATGCTTGACAGAAGCAAATATAACAAAAGAAGCCACCACTCAACACTAATTCAGGAATCTGCAATAAAAAACTTCAAGACATATTAACCATAAAAGATAGAGAGGGAACAACACGATGAGAATTGAAAACACCATTTTATTGAAGCCGTTACATTGAAACTTCAAATGCATACATGATAATAATGGCTCTCTAGCTGAAGGCCAGAGAGCCCAATTCCTTCCTCACTTTTCCTTCTTACACTAAATCTCGTAATCTCCTCTCTATCGACTCCCTTTTGATTATATAAAGATGTCTATTAAAGACCATTTTGGACAGTTACAACCGTCCACTTTCCATGCCCTTTGTGTGCCTATCCGATTACAATATTCTCTTATTATAGAGATGCTAGGATAGTTTTAGAACTATCCACATGCCCAATATTCCTATCCAAATAATCCATTAAAATACAATTTTAAAGCAATTAAACCAGTTCACAACATGGTTCCATGAAATTTTAAATAACTTAAACATAACAAGACTTTACAATGTTATGAAATTTTCCATAATGCTCTAGGGTCGAGGTGCCACTGCATCATACTCCTGGACTTCAAAGATTTCCATGTCCCTATGGAAATGTTGAGGATAAATTTGGAACAAAAATTATTGGGCACGCTTCTGCTACTCGCTCTGATGTTGTAGTGACTCTGATCATGGAAGTAAATACTGGTTGCTATCCACCACTTTGTCATGCTACTACTTCACCCCATCACCTTATTGCCATCTTACCCACACAAGATTCTAGAAGATGCTTCCCACCCTTTACTTAGTGGTTTCTTTCTTGCACCTTCTACCCAGCTTTATCTAGGTGGAGACAATACCAAGACCTCGACTGAGATCTTCACGCAAGAACAACTTCGTCCTTCTGCAGCTTTGATGGAATCAACTCGCAACCAAGAACCCACACTACTGCCTGGTGTAGTTTGCCTTCTACATGATTAGAATCTTCTGAGCTCTGATACCATTATGATGTAAATCAACATCGCCCCATTCATCTATATCTACAAACACTGCATATTATCTTCCATTTTCATTGTTGAACCAAAACTCACCCACTTTCTCTTAGCCTTCACCAGTTATTTTTCATGCTTTACGGTTCATACACTGATGTCCATCATTATTTCCCTGTACAAGACTCAATGTCTTTAATTTCATATTCCTTTCCATGAATCCTATGACATCAACCTATTCTTCCCAAAACAACTTAGATTCATACTTCATCTCTATTCAATCCAACAAAAATGTCTCTCCATTCCCTAAGACTATCACCATGCCAAAAAAAACAAATAAACAGACACTATCAACATGTCACTTATTGGTTTTGTATAGACCAGTTCTCAGGCGGCTGTAACTTTTGAAAAAAAAACTATTTCATAGATCGCTTCAGTGGGGAGAAGCATCATTAGGATATGAGCAACATATCCCAAATTCAATAAAATCCAACGGCTGGTTTGGGATATACTGCCCCCGCAATGGAATGTATTTCTGAGACATTCATACCCTTCCAAGATACTAGATTACCAACT
Organism: Thuja plicata; assembly: GCA_018584345.1. Lineage (NCBI taxonomy): Eukaryota > Viridiplantae > Streptophyta > Pinopsida > Cupressales > Cupressaceae > Thuja > Thuja plicata. The sequence goes on from MU223483.1 coordinate 1,894,486, forward strand.
TTCCATTTGAAATCATTAAAAGATTTGAATAAAGGTTCTTGATAACCATTTATCAAAGATTTGTTTATACATGGTAAAAAATTACATACAAGATCGTTAGCATCAATAATGATGACTACATTCACAAATTTGCTAACAACGTGCATAAGACTCTTGAATCGGTCTTTCTACTCAAACTAACCTGATATCTAATGCTTGACAGAAGCATATATAACAAAAGAAGCTGCCACTCAACACTAATTTAGGAATCTGTAATAACAACATGCAAGACATATTAACCATAAAAGATAGAGAGGGAATGACATGATGAGAATTGAAAACACCATTTTATTGAAGCCGTTACATTGAAACTTCAAATGCATACATGGCTGAAAGCCACAGAGCCCAATTCCTTCCTCAGTTTTCCTTCTTACACTAAATCTTGTAATCTCCTCTCTATTGACTCCCTTTTGATTACATAAAGATGTCTATTAAAGACCATTTTGGACAGTTACAACCGTCCATTTTCCATGCCCTACGTGTGCCTATTCGGTTACAATATTCTCTCATTATAGAGATGCTAGGATAGTTTTAGAACTGTCCACATGCCCGATATTCCTATCCAAATAATCCATTAAAATACAATTTTAAAGTAATTAAACCAGTTCACAACATGGTTCCATGAAATTTTAAATAACATAAACATAACAAGACTTTACAATGTTATGAAATTTTCCATAATGCTCTAGGGTCGAGGTGCCACTGCGTCATAAACTATAAAAAAACACAGGAGGAATGCGTTGTGGTCCACATAGTGAACAATTATCTAGTATTAAAAGATTATTGCTTTCAATGTTTGGTTTACAGCCAAAACCTTTCTCAAGACCTTTTATTTCCTTTAACTTTGTTGGTGTCAACATCATTTCCTTCACATGGATCCCAGACCCAATTTTTTTTGGATGCCACCCTAAGGGGCCAAGTTGGCAACCCCAAAGAACAAGTCAAGCCCATTTGGCTATTATTTTCCATGTTTTTGGGTCTGATTCATCCAAGGTGTTTCCTTCATGGCATTTTAGTTCCTCGACCAAGATGTGCCCGTGCCNCCCCCCCCCCCCCCAAAAAAAAAAAAAAAAAAAAACTTGTTTACCGTGTTGACAGGATGGAGTGGCTGCTTGGCATTCCATCACATGGTCACCCAGTCCACCACCCCTACTTAGATTACTTCTTTTGGCCACCTTACACTACAACATTATAGTGGATAATTTTTTAAGTGTTAAAATTGGTTGCAACGATGTCATAGTCACCTAAAATGGGGAAGAGAAACAAAGTTTAACACTAAAAAAGGGAATCAGAAGATTGCAACTCATAATTCACACCTGGTGGCCAAGGTAAATTGAACTTTCTATTTTTATTAGTTCAAATATCTACTTGCACCAAAAGGCTTGCATTTATATAGCAACATGTAGCAGTATTTACTACGCGTCAACTCACCTTACATTCGGCTAAGGGTACGCTTATTCACATTACAAATCCATTCAATATGCTAAAATCCTCGTAGATCAAGCCATGTGCCATTCCTTTTTATCATGCCCATTTGTGAGTGTTCGATTGTTTAAGAGCCAAAACATGTTTGGTTAGGACCAACTACTACATAGTGGCATATTTTAGGATATTTTTTTGAGAAAATTATTCTTTTGTCTTCATCTTCTCATATTTTTCTAAATTTTTATTGTTTTAAATTAAAATATTTATTTTTGTGTGTAAACAAAAAAATAGACAATTCTTAAATAAACTAAGTAGAAAGGGAAATTAATTAGGTAATGAAAAGAGATGGAAGACTTTTTGGAATGCAACAGCTAGGGTTTTCGCTGATGCAAGAGCAAAATTTCCAATGTGGTTTAGTCCACGGGTACCTCAGCCTTCACTAGGATGATCACAAAAATGACCTGCTGGATTGACAACACAAAATAATTGGGATTTTTTAAACCCTTGAGAAGCATTGACCCTTCCTCCTTTGCACGCTCTATGGTTTCGTCTACATGGATCATTGTTCAATTGTAGACAGAAATTGATAATCACATCTCTATAACGTTCAACACTAGATTCTTGCTCATCACTACCAATCCAGCCAGGCCGATCCTTAACATGGTTTCCTCCTCCACATATTTTCTTCTATTTCCCTACTTCTACCCTGATCTATGGGGACTCTCTGATTCAGAGGTGTGGGTAGGTGATGTTTAAAATTGTTTGTGTTGGCTAAGATTTCTTAAACTTAAGTTGATATTTTCAGCCCCAACAAAAAATTTTTGTCGCACACCATTCATAGGAATTTAGGTAAAATATCTTCCAGAAGATCATCGTTTCATCACTAACTAGAGAAAAACATCCATTATGAATTCTATTGTTCATGCTAATTCTGTATAAATTATATCGTTGGGTTTTTACGAGTCCATCAAATAGATGCACACATTTGTCTAGTACGTTTCACTTATACACAACATTGAAAAAAATATGTCGATAACTGGTGAATCTTTCAAACTCATAAAATATTTAAAGAATGTGTTAGAGAGTTAGAAAACAATATTCTAGAAACATGTTAGTTTTAGACATCATCCCCAGTGGTATCATGCTTATTTGTGAAAGTGATGCAGAGGGTTTAGAACTCTAGTCTTCCCTTTACTCAATATGCTTCTTTCTCTCCCCTAACCATCCAATGGTTACTTATTTTTGAATTATTCTCCAATTAGGATCTCCAAGACCCTCACTATCAACTTCTCCTCCAAGGTATAGTTGATCTATGGAAGAATCCAAAGTTTTTAGGCTTAACTAGTCTCACTAGCTCTTCATTCACCTAGGCTTCTTCACTAGATTTCCTCCTAGAATCCCAAACTCCTACTTAGGATCTTCCCATACATTCACTTAGGCCCTTGTCAATATTCTTGGCCCATCAAAATTCATTCTGAACCCTTTCGAACACTTCTAGATACATTACCAATCTAATTGGTCTCAAATTCACTAGGAGGCCTAATTGCCTAATTCCTAGAAGGTCTAAATTCATTGTTTTTGGGATATTGCTCCCACATTATCCAAAAAAATCAACTAAATACATTTAAAATCTTCATGGTGTCTATCAAAACTATCAAAATCCAATATCCCAACTTCTGAATGCACCCAAAACCCTAGTTCCTATCAGGCCCTAGTTTTCAGCCTATTAATTAGGCCTTTGGACCAGTTAGCACAAATAATTACAAAATTGACCTTCAACCTTTGATTCACCATCCACCACCTATTTAATCTTCAAGGGGACTATGTAGGGCTTCTGAAAATGCCTCTAAGTCTTTTCCCCAAGATCATGGGTGCTCATGTCAAATCCTTCTTATCCCTATCTTGGCTCACCTGTTCTTAACAGTCAGCCATAGGGCTTCTAACTTGGTCTTGAAACCTCGTTTAAAACACAAAAATGAAAACAAAAACCATATGTATAGACTTTAAACCTACTTCCCCCATGGTTTCAGTCAATTCGACCAGTGGGTTCTTAGGTTAGAGCCATTTCTAACTCTGCAACACTGGAAGGTCATTTGCAGACCAGTGACTTACAAAATCCTACAACTTTACACTAAATGAACTTGAAAGAAAAATAACTATTTTATATGAAATCTAATTGAAATCTCTACACCCCCATGGGGTCTGATCTTCTCTGCCAATCCGTACACAGCCGTACAAGAGCAAGAAAACAATGCAGATTACAATAATGCAGTCTCAGACATCCGTACAGAAGTACAAAACTTAAGTCTTGCAATCCAAAATTTCATTAACCATCCCAAATCATCAAATCCATGCTCATATACTAAGCATGGGCAGTTACAACTTCTCCAAATTCATTTTGTCCATTTCTTGCAAAAGTTTCTCGAGCAACTTTTCAAAGTTGCTAGCAACTTTTTGCATTTTGAGCAATTTGACTCATTTTGTCAACTCAATGGATAAGTTTGACTTCCATGACCCTAGTTAGGATACCTAGGGTCCTATAACACTCTCTAAACCCAAATTACATCAAAATAGAAACTTTCACTATTTTAGGCCAAAATGATCCTAAATCACCTAATGAGCACTATTGGCTCTTACAATCATGAAGTTCAGAAACATTGTATCTTACATATTGGATCTTATTCCAATCCACACAAAAACACCTAACCAAACCCTAACACACTTCAACACATAAAAATGGGAGGTGCTCTACACCAGAAAGAGTGCCTATATTTTAAGTAGCTCACTAATTAGTGAATTTCAATTTTACAAAAGTCAGAAATAAAATTTTGTGAAGGTAGATAACATAACATAATTTTCAGGTTCCCTTGCAGCATTTAAGAATCTTTAAGGAAATTAACATTCTGAAGGAAAAATTTCATACTGCAAAAGTAAACAAGGTAGTATAACTTAAGAAATTAGATAAAATGAATTAGATGAACACTCTTTATACTGAAATAAGAATATTTGAGAGAAATTGAACTAGACAATTAAAATGGTCATGATAATTCCCTATTAGTTATTTCCTACCCTAATGGTATACAAACATAAATTTGCACACCCATTAACCTTTTAAGATCAAATTTAATCAATCTTAGTTGGTTTCCAATACTAGAATTATTAATGTAGAAAATGTAGCACATGATAATAGAGCTACTCATTCTTTGCCCTTCTATGGCAGATCTGTGGAAGAAGGGCTTGCTACTTTTACCCAAATAATTTTCTCCCATTTTAATCTCCTCTATCATTTTCAAAAAACTTTACTCTCTTAATTAAAAGAGAGAGGACCTTTCATTTTAATCTTCTCCACTTTAGAAAATTGTTGTCCCTTCTTTGATGGGTGTGGAGAGAAACTCTCTTGGATGTTTTCTTTGTGGCCACTATTTTCTGCCTTCAAACTTTATCAAAATAAAAATACCTCTTCAATTATTTCAACTCTGGTTTCAAATTTTTACTCAAATATGATATATATTTTTTGGTTTCTATCTTTTGACCACCAGTCTCAAGATCACAATTTTTTTGACCAAAGTCTCATAAGTTGATACCATGCAATACAATTTTATGGATATCAATGTAAGAAAATTCAAGAAGAATCAACAACTATTGCATATTTAAATCACTCATCCAATTTTTGCTACATCACAAGTTACTTATATCTAAAATTTATCTAGACTTGGCTTTTCTACAATTACTACAAATCCAAGTGAACATACCTTTTACTAGGAAAATGCCCACAAGGTTCAAAATGCCCTTGTATGATTTTCCCATGAAAATCTATACTTACGCAAGCTTTTGAATCCCTCACATTTTTTTCCCACTCAAATTATATTACAACATCCCCAACCATCTATATTACAAATTCTCAGTATAATCCCCATACCTCTCTACATCCTAATATTGATATTATTTACCTATATGCTATCAAATTAAGACCTTTAGAAACTATGTAGGGAGTTTAATTATTTCCCTTTACCCCTATATTTTTTTAACTCTACATTTTATTGGATCTCTAAGGTAGGAAATATCCCATATTTTCTCACTGAACTATTAATAGAACAAGTAAAAGTTCTTCAAAGAACTATCTGCCTCTCTTAAGAAGGTTTAGTCTTTCAATGCCAAGAACCCTTAGATTCTATAATGATATCCACCCGTCAAAGATTCCCATCTTTACGTTGTCCAATTTAATATAAAAAATGATTACCTTTGAAATACACCTTTCAAGAACATCTAGTCTTTAGTTGGAGCTTCCCATATTTATTGCACATCTGAAGAACGTCTGGTCTTTCAACGTGAAGAACCCTTAGATTCCACAATGATATCCATCTGCCAGAGCTTCCATCTTTACACTCTTTCTAATTTAATTTTCTCTTGGAAAGGAATTGATCCCATTTAAAATGAACCTCTTGAGAACATTGTCTATTATGTCAAGAACCCTTATACTCCACATTAAATTTTTCACTATTCGTTGATTTGGAATCACTTCTGTAATGTGTTCACTAGATAAACATAGTCAAAAACATTTTTTACTAAACTTGATGATCCCTGAATATTTGTTTTTCTCCTCTTCCTTGTTTCTTTATTTTACTTGCTTTATCCTTGGGACCCTATGACCCTCTTTGAGCGTTGGTGTCAAAGATTGATTTTTTAAGAAAATCAATATTTCCCTAGGCTTAGAAAGTGAATGTCATAGTTAAAAAAAGATATCATATAAGAATAATTATCATCACCTTATAACCTAATGTGCAATAAAAAAATTCTGAATTTCAAGTGAACTGGAAAAAATGAGAAATTAATACAATAAAATTAGAATAGCGTAGTCAAATTAGATACCTATAAAGAATGTTTATGCTAACAAGATAAAGGAGAAACCTTGTTCTTATTTTGTATTGCACAATTTCCCAAAAATTATTTGAATTTATTATCCATCCAACAAACATTGGACTAAAGTTTAGGGATGAGGGATGCATTATCTAATGCAATGCCCAATAAAAGACCATAGATTATAAATAAAATAAATTCTTATCATCCAAGTGCAAGATACAATGTAGTGATATGGCAGACCATTTTCCATGATGTATTCTCAAAATGTTAATGCATGTGTAGTAACACAAGAGGGTATGGATAAACTTGGGCAAAAATCCCACATGACATGACTTCTTATGTAAGGTGCATAAAACTTTACTATTTCAATTCTATAGAATTTGTATTTATTAAAGAGAGGTTGAGTTCAAATTTGGAAGGGTGAGGTATGCACATACTCATTTGTAGCATAGTTAACTATTTATCACATAAATTAGAAGGCACTACCATATATTATAAGCTAACTATAGAGCCAAAAATAGACCACCTAATATTGAGGACTATAAAAGAAGCTATTTCCATTTTCATTTTTGTTTGCATCTGTTAAATTTAATGTATGAAGAATGCTTTACATTTTACTATAAATAAATCTTATAAATTCATAATGATTCAATAATAGTGATTACATTGTTTGGACTCAAAGAAATGCATTTGTTTCTCTACCTCCCATTCCTCAAAGCCAAGTCTGATAATGATATGTCATACAGAGTAGAATAACCTTACAAATTTTCTCTACCATTTCAAGTTTCTTCCATAGTAGTCCTTGACAATGGGAGCTTCATATTGCAAATGGATCTAAACATAATACATAGAATTCATTGCAAGTAATTTAACCCTCTTAAACAAGAATAAAAAGATTAATTGTAGTTATTAATTAGATTTCGTATTAATCACATGTTGTGAGTCAAGGCAGAAGGCTCCATCTTATGCTCCAAGATGGAGAAAAATAATTTAGTCCAAAGAAAAATGATGAAAAAATCATTTTGAGAGTTTGTTACATGAAAGCAAATAGTTATTCTAGACTCTTCTTATTTTATGGTAAATATTTTTTGTGACTTCAAATACTATTAAACAATTTGAATCATTCACAAATAAACTACTATGTAAGAGATCAATGTAAAATTTAAATCATGCAAAGGATTTTTAGTTGGTTGATATATTTCAAGGATTTTTTTTGGTGCTGATCTATTCCAAATGTACTTTGTAGAGGACACACTTGTATATAATGATTTGTGGGGGGATTCCTGATTAGATTTATTGTTTCCAATTTTTCAACTAGTTGCTTGAATTGTAAAATTGAGTTATTCTTTTGGAGAGTGGAATCAAAGTATAACATAGATCAAGTGGGCATCAATGTTGAGCTTAGTGTGGAAAACTTTATAGGAATATCTTATTGTGCATTTTGTGTTTTATATCAAATTTGTTTATTATAAAAAGTATCCTAACAAGGGGGTTATCCCTTACAAAACCAAGGCCTAAAGGAATAAAATCAAACCATCAAAAGAACATATACAACACAATAAGTGCTGACTAGAAAGATTAAAAACATAGTAGAAAGGCTAGAAGCTCGTCGAAAGAAAGAAAAAACTCACACCGCATGAGATGATGAGTGCAATTTTGAAGAACAATTCTTTCTACATTGATAGAAAACTATCCAATTGATTCTATCCTTAGGCTCCCCAACAAAGGAAAGTCTGCTAGGGAAGCCAACCACACCAAGGCTAGAGAGATGAAGAGGTAGTGATGTAGTCAAGCTCGAAAGATCCAAGAATGGATTGTGCAAACTTGCAGCTAACAAAAATAAAACAAAAAAAAGATAAAAACACCAGAGATATATAAACTTATATCAATTTGTACTCAGATATAGATACAATTACACAAAGCAATAATAAGATGATTATCATTGACCAAACATTACAATCAACATGTCGGGTTATAACACCTTCTTGGTTTTTGCCAAAGAAAATAATAATTTAACCAGATCTCTTAGGATCCAAGATTACCAAAATACCCTATAGCTAAGTGGAAGAAACCAGATCTAAAATTGTGCTTGCAAGCCTCCAAGAAATCTTCCCATTTCTATCTACTCACTTACAACTATCTATGATAGATGTGACCAAGTGTGCTTGCACAAGCTTCCTAGGACCTCCACTATTCCTATCCTTCTCAAGACCCTATGCTTCCTCTTAGGGTCTCTTTAGTCCTTACTACACTAGTCTTTGACTAATCCAATACCACTATGAGAGTAGGTAACTATTGTGCTTCACAAGGAGACAACTATCACCAAATTGCACTTCACTCATTCACTCCTTCTTGGATGGTTCCAAGTACATTTTAAACTTCCCAACTCCATAAGTGTCTTCAAGGATACTTCTCATGTTCAAAAAATTCCTAGGCTCCATATGATCCCATTGGTAACAAGGTGAGATAACTTTTCCAAACGATTTCTCAATTTACCTTCAATCTTGGCTTTTAGGCCTAATGCCTCTACTAGTCCTATCTGACAGGTTTTTCCCAATTCTTGCAAAATAACCCAAAACAACCCCAAAAAAAAAAAGTGGATTTGGATACCATTTTCCAAAACTCAAATTATTTTGTAGTTCTTAGGGTCCTAGGGTGTCCGGACAAAGGATTCCTAGAATTTAGGACAGGGCTAATTGGGCTAAATAAGTGTAGTCAAATGATTTATGCTTGGAAAAGTATCCAAATGGATTGGTGGAGCCTTACCCTTACTAGGAGGGTCTGTATGACCTCTATGTTTACAAAACCTTTCTTTATTTTCTTCTCCCAATAGTATCCTTGCAATCAAAGATAATTAATCACTAGCAATCTCCTAGCCGGGTACTCCATTCTCGTCTAGGGATTTCCATGAAAATTAGCCAAACAACCTTCCTGATCCTCTCCTACTATATATACACTATACAGAGGCTCCCCTTTTATATTCCTCCATTTCATGATGAAATGCACGATGGAGATTTATGGGGGAGCTATTTTTCACAAAACTGTCTAGACAACAACATCAACCAGTCTACTTACAAAATATTTTACAAACCTAATCTAATGAACACACAAAAAATTTCACACTTAACAAAAGTTTCTCAAATATACCTCTACAACTCGAATCCAACACTAACTTGTACTATTCAATCCATCTACTGATGCTCAAACACATAAATGCTTGACTGTATGATAAAATAGAAAATAGAGTTCTTCTTGCTATTCAAAAATGTGCATTACATCACCACTACCTTGGGAAATGGGGTTCATGGTCTCTAAACATGTCTTCTCCATTTTTTTAGGCCACTACCATTAACTAAATTTTCCACTCACTGAATGGAATCAAACTTGACAATGTTGTAAGTTGCAAACTATTGTCAAGCAACATTTTAGCAACTTTTACATCTTTGCTAAAAACTTAGTTTATTGACCTCCAATAATTATGAAATGATGTAAAAACATCATAAAGGCCTTCTTAGGAAAAAATATAAGGCATGTTAATCCTTCTAGGATTTTTGACCCCAAATTCCCAATTTAGGCTAAATTACACTAAACACACTCAAAACCTTAAACATCTAGTTGGATTGATCCTAGTCTAATCCAACTAGGTGAAAATATGCAAGACCTTCTAAGGTCAAAAAGTAAACAAATGACTTGGCTAGGGTCAGTACAAGCCACAAAAAAAACATAGGGATTGGATTTAGCTTAGGTTCTCCTGCACCATCCTCCCCATTGGATTGAGAAATTTTGAATCATTGCCAAAATTCTTAAGTATGCCTCCCTGATCAATGTAGCCTCTACATCATCTTTTCCATGCCACATCACTAGATGTTCTTTGTAATCCTTCTTCCTAGTCTGTTTATAGACTCTTGAATCTAGTATTTTCTCTGCTTTCTTGGAAGGTATAGAGGGTAAGTTTAGTCCCTCCACTTCTTCTATCACCTCAATGAAACTCTGAACTAGATCTGGCATAGGACCTCTATATGAAACCAGATCTTCCACATTGAACATAAGAGATAAACCTACATCCTCTGGAAGTTTTACTTTATATGCATTGGTGCCATATTTGGCCAGAATGGTACATGGGAAAATTATTCTCATTTGTAGCTTATTTGGCACTCCTGTCAGCAATATTTCCTTATTCATATGGATCATTACTAGATCCCCTATTAGGAATTGTACATCCATTTTTCTTTCATCCACTTTCTTCTTTATCTTCTCTATATTCTCAGTCAAAGTCTTCCTGACTGTCTCATGCACTTCCTTCATAGATTGTGCAAAATTTTTTGCATAGCCATTCCCTTGGCTCCATCTTTCAACTCCCTGAGTTCAAACATCTTTTAAAGGGGCTTCTCCCAGTGGTTCTATTGACAGTATCATTATATGCATACTCTGCGTATCCAATGAGTTGGTCCCAAGCTTGACCATACTCCTTAATTAAGAACCTTAGGAGATTACCTAGACTCATATTAACCACCTTAGTTTGACGATCAGTCTGAGGGTGATATGAAGAACCAAAAGTAAAATTGGTTGCTAGCTTTTTCCATAGTGTCTTCCAAAAATGGCTTATGAACTTTGTATCTCTGTCTGACACTATGCTCAATGGTAACCCATGAATTCTGACTACCTCCTTGAAGAATAGGTGAGCTATTTGACTTGCATCATGGACTATCTTGCAAGGAACAAAATGGGCCATCTTGCTAAACCTATCTACTATGACATATATACTGTCCAATCCCTTTTTGGTCCTTGGTAACCCTACAAAAAACTCCATACTTAAGCATTCCCATGGTCTACTTGGCATGGGAAGAGGTTGGTAAATTTTTGCATTGGAGGATGTGCCTTTGGCTTTCTAACACACTACACAACACTCCACACACCTCCTAACATCTAAGTTCATCCTTGGCCAAAAATAAAACCTCTAAACTAAATCTTGGGTGTTATTGACTCCAAAGTGACCACTAAGTGCACCATTGTGCTTCTCTTGAATTAGATTTTACCTAATTGATCCCCTAGGGACACATAATTGACTCCCTTTAAACAATAATTTACTCTGAAAAGTGTAATCATAAAAATCAACATGGAAGTGGTTCTTATTCTCCTTACATACCTTTTAGATCTTTGTAAAGTCTTCATCCTCGACATATAGGTCCTTAAAACTTTCAATACCCATGCTCTGCAACTATACTTCTTGTACTATTAGTAGCCTTCTGCTTAAAGCATCTGCTACTTTTTTTTGCAGTCCTTTATTGTGCTTGATATTGAAGGTATAAATCTGCAAGTACTCCACCCATTTCATGTGTTTGTGACTAAGCTTGTCTTGGGAGTTTAGGAAACTAAGAGCCTGGTTGTCTGAATACACCAAAAAATCCTTAGGAAACAAGTAGTGCCTCCATTTCCTTAATGTTTGGACTAGAGAATACATCTCTAAGTCATAAGAAGAGTACTTCTTCTTAGCATCACTAAACTTCTCACTGTGAAAATCAACTTGTCTTCCCTCTTGGCTGAAAATAGCTCCAATGGCCACATTACTAGAATCACACTCAACTATGAATAACCTCTCAAAACTTGGTAGTGTTAGGATTGGTTGAGTGGCAATCTTCTTCTTCAAAAATTCAAATCCATTGTTATCTTTCTAATTCCAAACAAATTTAGTTTTGATCCCTCCTTTGATAGTATCCAACATAGGGCCACGGATAGCACTAAATTTCTTAATAAACTTTCTCTATTATTGGTCCAAACCATGAAAACTTCTCACCTCTATTGTAGTCCTTGGAGCAGGCCAGTTAAGAATGGCTTCTACCTTTCTTGGATCCACTTTGAGGTTTCCTTGAGACAATAAAAACCCAAGGTAAACTAGCTCCTTCTTCATGAATTCACTTTTTCCAAATTTATCATTAGCTCCTCCTTATGCAACTTCTTGAAAACAATCTGCAGGTATCTGAGATGCTCCTCTTTAGTCTTTCCATAGATTAGTATTTAATCTAGATATACTACCACAAATTTTCCAATGTAATCTTTTAGGACTTCATTCATAAGTATCATGAATTTAGATGGGGCATTAGATAGCCTAAATGGAATCACAATCCATTCATATAAACCTTCTATATTTTTGAAGGCTATCTTCCACTCATCCCCTTCATTGACCCTAATTTGATGATACCCACTCTTTAGGTCAATCTTGGTAAAATATTTTTCTTCTCCTAGATAGTCCATTAGGTCTTCTATCCTAGGGATAGGGAACCTATATCTAATGGTAATCTGGTTTATTTCCCTTGAATTAGTATAGAGCCTCCAATTTCCTCCCTTTTTGGGTGCTAAGACAGTGGCAATGAAACAAGGACTAATACTTTTCCTAATGAGACCTTGGATTATGAGTTCTTGAATTTGCTTGGCAATTTCCTCATTTTGTTGAGGGGTCATCTTATAGGCATCCTTATTTGGAAGGGTATCTCCTGGGATAAACTCAATTTGATGACTAAAAAATCTCTTAGGGGGTAGGGTGGATGGTTTCCCATAACTTACTATGCTATTATACTCCTACAACAACTATTGTACTTCTTTTGGTATCTTTGTCTTCTTATCTGACTTGTCTGCATTTTCTTCTTTAGGTTTCAACACCAGTGAAAATCCCACTCCTTCTCCTTCATCTAAGGCTTCTATAAAATCCTTTTCATTTACCATAAGGAAATTAGGGCTTGAGGACTTCTTTTTTCCTTCTTCTAATAGTGATTGGATCTTAAAAGTCACATTATCTTTCTTGAAATAATATGCATTCTTTGCTCCATCATGCATGGCATGTCTATCAATTTTTCATGGTCTACCAAGTAGAAGGTGACATAAATCCATAGGTAGGATGTCAAAAAACACCTTATATTTATAAATTCCAACGGAGAAGTCTACCCATGCTTGTTCATTCACAAGGACATGTTGTCCTTTGTTCAACCAAGTAACCTTGTATGGGTTACTATGTGGAATTCTCTTTATCTTTAACTTGCTAACTGCCCTCTCTACCACTATGTTGTCAGTATACCCTGATTCTATAATGAATCTACATAATTTTCCCATCATCTTACATTTCACTCTAAACAGTGACCTTCTCTGGCTTGGTTCCTCTTTCACTGGATCCTTGATTAATGTTCTTCTCATCATCAAGTTCTCTCCTTATTCAGACTCTAAGGGTACCTCAGGGTGTTTATTTCCACCACTAGATTATGTTAGAATAGTCCCAAAGGATAACTGAGAGGGGGGGGTGAATCAGTTATCAATAAATTTAATTCTTTACTTCTTTAACTTTAGAATATAACAAAGTAAATGCTTAATCAGATAACATTGTACACAACACATAATTTGATTATGGGGAAACCAAATAGTAAAAACCCCAGTGGGAATTAGCACCCACAATGAACTATACTTGTTTATAGTAATCCATGTTAGAAGATATCTCAACCCTGTTAGGAGTTGTACTTTACAATGCAATAAGTATAGTGACTTGGTTAAGGGTCAGACCCTGTTAGGAGTCTTTTACAAATAACCCTGTTAGCGGTGATGGACTCACTGTCCAAAAGCTCACTGCTTGATGGTGAAGGCTACAACCTTCTGTATAACAGATATGCACTATATCTAATGATGAAATGTAGAGTAGACCTACTATCTTGATCAGTTCCAGTGTATTAAAATCTTTCACTTCTTCTTCACATAGACTCTTGATGAATGAACCAACTCTGATAATCTGCTTTGTACATCTTTCTTCTCTTTTCGTATCATTCACACTTAGCGTATAACAATTGACTTGATATAAGTATCTATCTCAAAGTATGAGATCATGGGACCTATAATACAACTCTTCATATCATCCTTGTCGGTTCTACTAAGCACGCAAGCATAATTACAACCGCGCAAGTCTAAACTGAATAGATGCGACACTTCACTAAGTCGACCTCACCAAATTAACTCTAACTTTGCAATCTTCTTGAAACATGTTTGGCACCTTTAGATGAATATCATGAACTCATAACTAAACATTAATATACACATGCATATCATGAAGATAGGTGCAACTCAAGAAACACATTATATACGTCGGCCCTAAACAGTTACACTTTCAGAACTGTAACTGTCAATAACATAATTACATAACTTTACTGAAACATCATATCTGGGTCTGTGTGTATGAACATAACATAATAAACATGTCAAAAACATGTATCTAACCACACAAGTCTTCATATCATCATTCTAATAAGTACATACAGAATTACTACTGTGTATTATATGTTGTCATCAATGACAAACATACAATCAATCAACTACTCAGAATCAAATCTCCAACAGATTCCTCTTGAACAAAATTTACCCTCTTGTCATTTCCATGAGAAGTAGATCCTTTCTCTAGACACCTATATGCAAGGTTTCCCATTTTTTTGCAGTGGTATCATTTCATGTTTGTAAAGTAGGAGCCTCTCCCTTGACTATTGTTTCTTCCTCTTCCATTTTTATTAGAGCATCTTCCTCTGTTGAAGCATCCTTTGCTTGAGCTCCCTTCTTTTCATTTAGTAAGTTTGGTCTCTCCTTGAACCTTTGTGTATAAAATTCTACCACCATATCCAGCTCTTTGTCCTTTATTGTCTCTTTCTCTACCTCTACCTATGGTAGTGCTTGATTCTTGCTTCTTTCTTAACTTCTCTTCCACCTTAATTGCAATTTGGTGGCATCTCTGAATAGTATCAGGGGTTAAGAGACTCATCTCATCTTGAATAGTCCACTTGAGACCATTAAGGTATCTAGCTACCTTCACCCTCTCATATTTTGCAACTTGAGACCTTATGCATAGTCGTTGAAACTCTTCAGTATAAGAGTTCACATCCAAGTCTTTCTATCTCAGACTTTGTCTCCTTTTATGCATCTGAATCTCATAGTCTTTAGGTAAATATGCATCTCTAATTTTTGTTACCATAGCCTTCCATGTGGCTATGGGATTATTTCCCTCCTTCTCTCTCTCATCTTGTTTAAACTTCCACAAAGTGAGTGCAGACCCTCTAAGTCTTTCCTTAGCTACCTTTAACTTTTGAGCTTTTGTTATTCCATCACACTCAAAGTGATTCTCTATTCCTTCTATCCAAGCTAGGTCTATCTCTGGTTCCATCTTTCCAGTGAAGATAGGAAATCCTTCTAGTGCCTTACCACTCAAAGACTTTTGGGATTTTAAGAATGGTTCTATAGTGAGGATAGGGTCAGGTTCAGGGGCCTCATCGTCTAAGGCAATCTCCTTACTTTTTACTTCAACCTTATCCTTCACTTCCTCAGTCTTTTCTTCTACTTGGTCCACTTTGTGTTCTAATTGTGCCTTGATATTTCTTTGAGCATTTTGTTATCTTCTTATTTCTCATCCAATTTCTTTTCTAGCTTTGCATTTTTCATCATTGTAGACTCTCCTACTAACTTTTCTGGTTGAAACATTCACCACAAGCCAAATCTTATTGGCTCTGATACCAATATGATACATGTGACCAAGTGTGCCTGCACAAGCTTCCTAGGACATCTAGTATTCCTAGCCTTCTCAACACCCTATGCTTCCTCTTAGGGTATATTTAATCCTTATTATAGTATTATTTGACAAATCCAATACCACTCTAAGAGTAGGTAACTATTGTGCTTCACAAGGAGACAACTATCACCAAATTGCACTTCACTCATTCACTCCTTATTGGATGATTCCAAGTACATTTTCAACTTCCCAACTCCATAAGTGTCTGTAAGGATACTTCTCATGTTCGAAATATTACTAGGCTCCATATGATCCCATTGGTGACTAGGTAACATAACGTTTCAAATGATTTCTCAATTTACCTTCAATCTTGGCTTTTAGGCCTAATGCCTCTACTAGTCCTATCTGACAGGTTTTTCCCAATTCTTGCAAAGTAACCCCAAAAAAACCCCCAAAAAAATTGGGGATTCAGATAACCTTTTCCAAAAATCAAATAATTTTGTAGGTCTTAGGGTCCTAGGGTGTCCGTACAATAGATTCCTAGAATTAAGGACAACTAGGGCTAATTTAGCTAAATAAGTGCAGTAAATTGATTTATGCTTGGAAAAGTATCCAAATGGATTGGTGGAGCCTTCCCATTACTAGGAGGGGTATGTATGATCTCTAGGTTTACAAAAAATTTCTTTGTTTTCTTCTCCCAATGGTATCCCTGCAATCAAACACAATTAATCACTAGCAATCTCCTAGCCGGGTACTCCAGTCTCACCTAGGGCTTGCCATGAAAATTAGCTAAAAAACCTTCCTAATACTCTCCTACTACATATACACTATAAAGAGGCTCCCCTTCCATATTACTCAATTCCATGACAAAATGCATGGTGTAGATTTATGGGGGAGCCATTTTTCTCAAAACTGTCTGAACAACAACAACAGCAACAACAACAACTAGTCTAGTTACAAAATATTTTACAAACCTAATCTAATGAACACAAAAAAACTTGAACACTTAAATTTTTTTTTCTCAAATCTACCTCTACAACATGAATCAAACACTAACTTTTACTATTCAATCTATCTACTAATGATCATCAAACACAGAAATGCTCAATTGTATGCTAAAACAGAAAATAGACTTCTTCTTACTATTCAAAAACTTGCATTACATCACCATTACCTCAGGAAATGGGCTTCATGGTCTCTAAATATTACTTCTCCATTTTTTTAGGCCACTACCAGTCACTAAATTTTTGACTCACCGAATGGAATCAAACTTGACAATGTTGTCGGACAACATTGCAAAGTTGCAAAATATTGTCAAGCAACATTTTAGCAACTTTTACATCTTTGCTCAAAACTTAGTTTAATGAACTAAAATCATAATGACATGATGTAAAAACATCATAAAGCCTTCTTAGGCACAAATATAAGGCATGTTAATCCTTCTAGGCTTCTTGACCCCAAATTCCCAATTTAGGCTAAATTACACTAAACACAATCAAAACCTTAAACATCTAGTTGGATTGATCCTAGTCTAATCCAATTAGGTAAAAAAATGCAAGACCTTCTAAGGTCAAAAAGTAAACAAATGACTTGGGTAGGGTCAATACAAGCTACAAAAAAAACATAGGGATTGGATTTAGCCTAGGTACTCGTGCACCAATCTACATCAACTTTCATTCTTTCATCTTATCAGCTTATCTCTTTATCCACTCTCTAACCCCCTTCCTAAACATCAACCTAGAATCTCTTTTATACAAACTTGCCAAAATTCATCATTACAATTGAAATAAATTAAACACACAACAAGTTGGCACCAAGAACACACAAACAACCTATTATGCATCAGTCGGCCTCCAACAATCATTAAATCTGCATAGGGGAGTGAACCAAACAAGATATAGGTCCTCTCATCTCCCACACACAACCACAAATTAAATGCACCAGTCGACCATCCCAAACAGATAGCATAAACCTTGTTGGTGATCAAGAACATCATAAATCAACCACTTGGTGAGAGACACAATCGAGCCTAAAGATACCACTAAGCAACAACACACAACACCACTCGATAATTGAGACTAAGAAACCAGTCACTAAGACCGAGCCACAAGTAACTAAGTCAACAGGTAACTGAGCACACCAACAAGGAACTCCAAGGCAGTTACCGACTAGACCACTGATCTCCCAAGCAACAAATAAAAACCAAACCAAAACATATTTTTGGTGACATAGGATTTCCAATTACCCTAGGATGCTCTTGCATCAAACTCCCCAGGTGCAAAAAGATGTTCTCAATAGCTAGACAAATATCTATTGGTATTTAACACATCGATCCCAAACTGGTTCTTGATATACATGTCCTTTGATTCCTCTCCTAACACACTCTTGACTCAATTCTTCTTCTTCTTCCTTTTCCCACTAGTACTCTTTGAAGTGCTTTCAAATATTTGAACTTGAATGTCTACACCAACCCCTGCAACCATCTCAAATCTGGTACCAATGTTCAAGTTCCTCCTACCAAGATCTACATCCTTCAAAGGAATTAAAATAGACTTATGCCCATCTTTCAGGATAGTAAAGGAATTTCTCTTACAGTAATGAATAGCCTCCCTATCATACTACCAAGGTCTCCCAAGTAAAACATGACAAGAGCTCATCTCCACAATGTCACATAATACTTCATCCTTATAAGAACCAATGTGAAAACTTACCATGCATTGCTCCTTCACCTCTACAGCATTATCTCCTTGTAACTAACTTATCCTATAAGGTTAAGAATGTATCATCCTCCTCAAACCAAGTTTCTGAACCATCTCCTCAACAACTAGGTTTACAGTGCTTCCTCCAACAATAATCACCTTACAACATTTACCACCAGAGTTACACATAGTCCTGAACAACTTCTTCCTCTGACAAGAATCAGCTCGCTTTGAGGGCAGAAATCTTCTCCTAAGAAAAATATTCACACCTTCCACCTCAGGTTCATTCTCAACAACTTCATTCACCACAACATTTTGGTGACTACCGACCTTCTTATCTACATGGGGATATTCAAATGATCGATGTCCTTCTTCACCATAGTTATAACAAGTGCCTCCGAACACACCTCTACCTATCCTTCTCCTTGGTTCAACAACTTTTGGTTCATCGTCAACTCTTGGTTTATCCTTTACTGACTATTATTTCTTCTCTTTTCCTCAGAAATTACCACTATGTCTTCTCTTCAACCTATCTTCTACCTTCAAAGTGTATTGATAAGCATCCTTTACCGATTCAATCTTCAACATACCAATCTCATCCTAGATATGGAATCTGAGACCATTAATATACCTACCCACCTTTTCCTTAGAAATTTCTCTATGTCCAGACTGAATAGTCAACTTGTAGAACTCCTCGGTATAATATTCCATAGTCATCTCCTTTTTTTTTAGATTCTGCAATTTCTTAAATAACTCAAGTTCATAGTCAGCTGGAATGAACTTAGCCTTTAGCTTTTCCACCATCAACCTCCATCGATCGGTTTTCATCTCACCTTCTTCTCTATCCCTCGGCAACTCTTTCCACCATAAAGCAACATGTCCTTTCAACTTAGTCTACGCAAATCTCACTCTAAGTGGATCTTCAATGTCTTCCAGCTCAAAGTGGTCTTCTAACTCACTGATCCAATCAATCAGATCCCCAGGTCTTAATGTTCCTAAAAAATTGGAAACCTCCATTCGGTAACTTGTACTCAACCAAGCTCTAGATCTCTGAAACCGATCAATTATGTCATCTCCACTAGATCCATCAGCTTCAATGTCTTCAGTAGCTTCTTTATAACCATCATATCTTCTTGGAACTCTCTATAATCTAGCATTTCTGATACCCTCTATGATTTCATTCTTCATTGCCACCATCTTGGATCTAAATCTTTCTCTCATCCTCACTTCCACCTCCTCTAAAAGATTTGCAATCGCCCTAGGGTCCAATCTTCTTGGAGGCATCTCTCTAGATCTTTGAGAACTGTATGCTCCATAAGAAATGAACTAGCTCTGATACCACTTTATGCAGTCAAGCTCGGAGGATCCAAGAATGGATTATCCAACAAGAAAACAGGGAAAAAATAACAACACCATAGATATATTAACTTATATCAATTTGTACTCATATACAAATTCAATTACACAAAGAAATAATCAGATGATTATAATTAACCAAACATTACAACCAACATGTCGGGTTATAAGGCCTTCCCAATTTTGGCCAAAGAAAACAATAATTCAACCAGATCTCTTAGGATCCAACATTACCAGAATACCCTATAGCTAAGTGGAAGAAGCCAGATCTAAAATTGTGCTCACAAGCCTCCAAGCAATCTGCCCATTTCTATCTACCTCTTACAACTATATGCACCAACTTTCATTCTTTCAGCTTATCATCTTATCTCTTTATCCTCTCTCTATCCCTCTTCCTAAACATCAACCTAGACTCTCTTTTATATAAATTTCCCACAAGTCGGAATTACAATTGAAATAAATTAAATACACAACAAGTCGGCACCAAGAACACACAACCAATGTGTTATCCATCAGTTAGCCTCCAATGGTCATTAAATCTCCATAGGAGAGTGAACCAAACAAGATATAGGTCCTCACATCTCCCACATGCAACCACAAACTAAATATACCAGTCGTCCAACCCAAACCGATAGCATAAACCCCATCGGTGATCAAGAACACTGAAAAATGACCACTTGGTGAGAGAAAAAACTGAGCCCAAGGATACCACTAAGAAACAATGCAAAATACCACTCAATAACCATGAGCGAGCAACTAGTCACCAAGACCGAGCCACAAGTAATTGATTTAATAGGTAACTAAGCACACAAACAAGGAACTCTAAGGAAGTTACCAACCATATCACTAAGATCCCAAAAAAAAAATTCAAAACCAAACCAAAACATATTTTTGGTGACAAAGGATCGTCAACTACCCCAGGATGCTCCTGCATCAGGTAGAGTAGTGTCAGAAAAAACTTGATGTAGAATAGTATAAAAATTAGTAGAATCAGAGTGGGCCATAAGGACAATAGGGGTTGCACCATATGTATTAAGGGAAATGTTATACACTGAATTTGTGCCTCTGATCTCAAGCTCTCTTGGTCTTGATAATCCAGTATAACAAGGGAATCATCTCAAGGTTGTGGTACCTTCTGCTAACCGAAATGAGACCTCCAGATTCTAGGCTGGTTCCTCTTGGATAATCACCTTAGCTTTCTCTTTAAATAGGAAAGTAAACTTTGGAGGGAAAGGGATAGAAGGAGTGCATGAAAGGGAAAATACATGAAAGAAAACTACCTACTAGGTGATGCACCAAAATTAGGGTTTGGATCTCAGTATAGAGGGATGAAACCAATGGAGGAATTAGGTCCAATAAGTCACAACTCACTAGATAGGATTTCATAAGTATTTCATAGGAGGGTCTGAACAAAGGACTCAACCTATGACCTGCAAACAAACATCTTTTTCTGCAACTAGGTGTAGGACTGAGACAAGACTGCTAGGGGTTGTAGTATACCCACTAAACATCTAAAATCATATCAGACGCAATAACACACAAAATCATAGAAGTGAGAGGGACTAGGAACCCCAATTTCCATTAACAACATTCATAAACTTCAATCCAATAAGAGATAATCAAGATAGTGAAGACAAGGATGAAACAAATATCACAAGTACCTCAAGAATGTCTTAATCATCAATGGGAATCACAAATGAAGGAAACCACAAGGGCAGAAAGATTGCAACAAATTGGTCTCTGAGAGAAAAAATCTCTTTACAATTTCCTATTCTGAGCACTAAGGCTCCCAAAAAAACCTTTAAATACAACACTCAACTGCACGCAGGCAGGAGTCCCAAAAACTTAACCAGGGTTATAGATTTTACAATAGAATAATCTACCCTAGAAAAAATCCAATCTAGTCAAAAATGTGCTCCAAAGATGAATCTCAATCAGATCATATTTTTTCCTTTGCGCCCATCCCTGTACTTGATCATGCCCGTAGACAAGCAACCCGGGTCCATCAGTTCTACTCTGCAAATAGGCCTTGCCATGAATGCTCACCAACTGATCATACATTCCCAGGACAAGAAATTACCCCTGACGGCCATCCAAACCTCTTCATCAATGAGTTCCCAACTCATAATTATGCCAATTAGCCAACTGCATTTTGGAGAGCAATAACTTCCTGATCGGATTCTGGCCTGTCCAGCCACCGCTTAGCCCCTCAAAAGTCTGCAAAAATGCAACTGGGCTCTGAAAAATGAAAACACGGTGAATGCAAAAGGAATGTACCATGAACCTTTGATAGCCATCATTTAGAGTACACAGCTCATAATTCGGAAACATCAGTTCTGTCATAAATTTGACATGCTGTGAACTTGAACAAAAAACTAGCTGTAGTTCCTAAGCTTAACAGGAAATCAAAATTTCAAAAAATGAATCCTCGAAATGATCCAACTGTATTGAAAAGGGCTGACATGTCACACTGTGATTCATTTTCTGTAGTCCATCTCAGCTACTCCTTTTGCACAGTGATCAGAATACAAGTCTGTGATTGGCTGCTAGGAGATCTACTCTGTCACATCAAAAAATAGCCGCCACCTTTTAAATCTTTGGATTAGGCAATTGCGCGACTGCATGAAATCAAAGTCACAAGGAGTTAACACTAACTCATCATTCTTTTCCAGATTTTGTGACTAACTATTTCCTTTGACCTCCTGCAGTTATCGCCTTGTCACTGAATGCTTTCTCTCTGATTTGAGACTACGCGACAATGCCTAGTCACCAAGTCGGGAGATCCAAGTCCTCAGCCTTTGACTTTACCATAACAGTTTGTATATGTCCTTTTTTAGCTTCTACCAACTACACGACAAGACCTTATCACCAAGTCGGGAAGACTTTCTCCGTAGGGCACTTTGCTTCCCAGACTTAGCGACCACCATTGGATCTTTTAATCTTTGCATCTGACGGTCGTCGCCTAATCGCAAGATGTCTAGGCATGCCCTTAAATCTTTCTGAGACTCTGCGACTGAAGGCAAAGAACACTTATTCTCGTAGTCACAGAACCCATTCATCTTCTTCTGGAAATCAAGCGACAATCCCTCAGTGTCCATCCGCCATATGACACATGTCATACATCCACTGGTTTACTTTCTGCACACTAAAGAACTGAGTCATCACCCTGCTCTGGCAACATCTCGACTGAGGATAACTGCATACCACAGACGGCTAGTCGTGGAGTCTCGATTGAAATCTCTTAGCCACTGTTTACTCTGGAGACTACGCGACTAACTGCCTAATCAAACCATTAACTGTGACTGATCAGGCAATCACATGACATGAAGTAGTCGCTGAGTCTGAGAACATTTCCTTAACCATCAAGATCCTCTCACGATCACCCGACTGAAGGCTTTGCTTAACCGCTAACCCTGGCTTGATCTGGCGATAAAGTGACCAAAGGTTATCGTGAAGTCGGAAGATGTCTCCTTAACTGTTGCAAACTTCACGCGATCACCCGACTGAGCAGTGGGTCCCATCTTTACAAAGGCTTATAACATGGCTATTCTACGACTACCTGACTAAAAGGAAACGCTAAGTCTGAGAACACAGAAGGAATATGTTGTTTCATTCTGAGACTACGTGACACAATGAAGACGCAAAGTCGGGAAGGCAAAAGGAATGTTCAGCCGGAGTCACGTGATAAGGCGATTGAAATTTAACATATGCCTTAAGTGGATAAAAAAGGTAACAACAAAATAGAAGTGTCGTGACATAGGGTTTTAATTCAGTGCTTAACGCTTGGAAGACAAGGGTTTTCAGGGTTTTTGTGAATTGAACAAGGCTTAGACTTTGAACACCTGACACAGGGCAAACCAGGCCAAATTGCATATGATGGAAAATTTGGGCAACATTTTGGTGACTTCTGCGGGATGTCAGCCTACTAGACATGAAAATTAGTAGCCTGAACAATCCATTGGGCATGGAGTCATCTCTTGAGCACAAAACCTGACAGGGAAAAACTGTGCACGTGCACTTCTTGGAAAACATGGAAACTACACTAGAAAGAAGGAAAAGGAAAAAATAGGGAACTGCTTACAAGAAAACAAGGACCTACAGAGAGGGATTAACCTTAAAGCAAGGCTTCAAGTGGAAACCATTCACTGAGATTGGCAGGGCATCTTTGTTAAGAGTTGAAAGCTGGAAAGCGCTAGATCCTCTGCACTCTGTTATAACAAATGGTCCACCCCAAAAGGAATCAAATTTTGTGTGCCTGCTAGGTCTGGACCTAAACTCATCCCACTTGAGAACTACATCTCCAACCTTGAAGTTCCTTCCCCTAGCTCTTTTTTCAAACCTCCTCTTAGTTTGATTCTGATGGAATTCCATATCTTTCATAGATTTGTCTCTGATTTCTTCCAATTCCATCAATTGAGCATACCTGATCTGTAGGGGATCCTCTTCATCAAACAAGGCATACTGAGTGGCTAAGTCTAGAGCTGGTAATTCTATTGAAATGGAAAGTTCAGCCTCTCTGCCATACTCCAACATGTATGGAGAATTACCAATGATCTTCTTTGGGGTAATTCTGTCTAACCACAAGGCAGACTTAAGTTTTGTATGCCAATCCCTTTGATTGTCCTGAAGAGTCTTCCTAATTATTCTGATCAGGTTCTTGTTTGTGGATTCTGCCAAACCATTACCTTGGGGATAATAATTTGAGCTGTTATTCAGATAAATGCCATTCCTAACCGCCCAATCTGAGACTTTAAGGCCTGTAAATGCTAGTGCATTATCTGAAACAATTGAATCAAGAGTGCCAAACCTATGAATTAAATCATCATAAAAGTTTAGGACAACACTCTCATTGGCCTCCTTTAAGGCCACTGCTTATGTCCATCTAGTGAAATAATCTGTTGCAGTGATTATCCACTTGTGTCCTACACTAGATGGAGGGTTAATCACACCTATGAAATCTCTGCCCCACTTCATGAAAGGTTGGTCAACTTTGATTGATTGAAGGGGCAGAGCAGCGAGCTTTTCTTTTCCTGCAAATAAGGCACACTTGATGCACTTCCTAACATAATCATGACTGTCCTTGAAGATAGATGGCCAATAGTACCCGGCCCTCATGATTTTATAAGCAGTAGTCCTAGGAGAAAAATGACCACCAGCTGGCCCATCATGGAATTCAAACAGGACATCCGCTACCTTTTCTGAAT
>MU223483.1:1925263-1935535 GCA_018584345.1 Thuja plicata
CTTCAATCCAATAAGAGATAATCAAGATAGTGAAGACAAGGATGAAACAAATATCACAAGTACCTCAAGAATGTCTTAATCATCAATGGGAATCACAAATGTAGGAAACCACAAGGGCAGAAAGATTTCCACAAATTGGTCTCTGAGAGAAAAAATCTCTTTACAATTGCCTATTCTGAGCACTAAGGCTCCCAAAAAAACCTTTAAATACAACACTCAACTGCACGCAGGCAGGAGTCCCAAAAACTTAACCAGGGTTACAGATTTTACAATAGAATAATCTACCCTAGAACAAATCCAATCTGGTCATAAATGTTCTCCAAAGATGAATCTCAATCAGATCAGATTTTTTCCTTTGCACCCATCCCTGTACTTGATCATGCCCGTAGATAAGCAACCCGGGTCCATCAGTTCTACTCTGCAAATAGGCCTTGCCATGAATGCTCACCAACTGATCATACCTTCCCAAGACAAGAAATGACCCCTGACGGCCACCCAAACCTCTTCATCAATGAGTCCCCAACTCATAATTATGCCTTTTAGCCAACTGCATTTTGGAGAGCAATAACTTCCTGATCGGATTCTGGCCTGTCCAGCCACCGCTTAGCCCCTCAAAAGTCTGCAAAAATGCAACTGGGCTCTGAAAACTGAAAACACGGTGAATGCAAAAGGAATGCACCATGAACCTTTGATAGCCATCATTTAGAGTACACAACTCATAATTTGAAAACATCAGTTCTTTCATAAATTTGACATGCTGTGAACTTGAACAAAAAACTAGCCGTAGGTCCTGAGCTTAACAGGAAATCAAACTTTCAAAAAATGAATCCTTGGAATGATCCAATTGTATTCAACAAGGCTGACATGTCACACTGTGATTCATTTTCTGTAGTCCATCTTAGCTACTGCTTTTGCACAGTGATCAGAATACAAGTATGTGATTGGATGCCGGGAGATCTACTCTGTCACATCAAAAAACTGCCGCCACCTTTTAAATCTTTGGATTAGGTGATTGCGTGACTGCATGAAATCAAAGTCACAAGGAGTTAACACTAACTCATCATTCTTTTCCAGACTTTGTGACTAACTGTTTCCTTTGACCTCCTGCGGTTATCGCCTTGTTGCTGAATGCTTTCTCTCTGATTCGAGACTGCGCGACAATGCCTAGTCACCAAGTCAGGAGATCCAAGTCCTCAGCCTTTGACTTTACCATAACAGTTTGTATATGTCCTTTTTCAGCTTCTGTCGACTACGTGACAAGCCCTTATCACCAAGTCAGGAAGACTTTCTCTTTAGGGCACTTTGCTTCCTAGACTTAGCGACCACCGTTGGATCTTTTAATCTTTGCATCTGATGGTCATCGCCTAATCACAAGATGTCTAGGCATGCCCTTAAATATTTTTGAGACTCTACGACCGAAGGCAAAGAACACTTAGTCTCGAAGTCGTAGAACCCATTCATCTTCTTCTAGTGATCAGGCGACAATCCCTCAGTGTCCATCTGCCATATGACACATGTCACACAGCCACTAGTTTACTTTCTGCACACTGAAGAACTGAGTCATCACCCTGCTCTAGCGACATCCTGACTGAGGATAACTGTAGACCACAGACAGCTAGTCGCGGAGTCTCAATTGAAATCTCTTAATCGCTGTTTACTCTGGAGACTACGAGACTAACTGCCTAATCAAACCGTTAGCTATGACTGATCAGGCGATCACGCAACATGAAGTAGTCGCTAAGTTTGAGAACATGTCTTTAACTGTCAGGATCATCTCGTGATCACCCGACTGAAGGCTTTGCTTAACCGCTAACCCTGGCTTGATCTGGCGACAAAGAAACCATAGGTTATCGTGAAGTCGGAAGACGTCTCCTTAACTGTTGCAAACTTCACGCGATCACCCAACTGAGCAGTGGGTCCCATCTTTACAAAGGCTTATAACATGGCTATTCTGCGACTACCCGACTGAAACAAAACGCTAAGTCTGAGAACACAGAAAGAATATGTCATTTCATTCTGAGACTATGAGACACAATGAAGACGCAAAGTCGAGAATGCAAAAGGAATGTTCGGCCAAAGTCACGTGACAAGGTGATTGAAATTTAACACATGCCTTAAGTGGATAAAAAAGGTAACAGTGAAATAGAAGTGTCGTGACATAGGTTTTTAATTCAGCGCTTAACGCTTGGAAGACAAGGGTTTTCAGGGTTTTTGTGAATTGAACAAGGCTTAGACTTTGAACACCTGACACAGGGCAGACCAAGCCAAATTGCATATGATGGAAAATTTGGGCAACAGGAACCATTTGGAGTTTCAATAGGAGTAGCTATCATAAGAAGATTCTGATTAGCAGTATTAGCAATGTTTGGATTTTCAATAGGGGTCTCCTCATCATAAATATATTTTGAGTTCTCAAAATACAAATTTGAAGAGAATATAAAGCATTTACTATCTAATGGTCAGCACTTGTATCCCTCCTACAAGTAGTAGCTCCATTTCGTCACACAAAAGAATAATTAGTAAACATGTGCATTGTAGAGAAGCAATGCTAACAACAAAAGGGAAGGCTCTCATAATCCAACAGTTGAGTTTGTGGCCTCTCCCCGACCATGAACACCACATCCCCTAGAAGAAAAGTAGATATATCCATATCAACCAAAATTTGAATGAAATTAGAATGACCCAATGTAGAAATATCTTCATCCACCTTTAAGAAATAGCCATCAGAGTTACGAATGACCTCAAAGCAAGACATCTCCCAAAAATGGAGTGGGAGATTAGGAAGGTGAACACATATTGAAAGCACAATAGTTACTTCACTAAGAGTGTTGAAGGATTTTGTCTAGGGTTTGGTAGAAAGGGAATGATTCCTGCAAACCCATAACATGTTAAAAATTAACCCGTGGTCTTTAGAAGAGGAAAAATATGCAATAAAAAATCCCTTTGCACAAGGGTAGAGCTCAATATCACAAGAGACTAAGGGTCTCCAAGAACTAGTTACTCAACAATGTAAATATAGAAGTAAAGCTCAAAGAGCTACAAATCTACTGACCAAACCACAACTTTGATAGAAATCCACATTGTCCATTACATTTGGGCCACAGACCACCACAGGCCTATTTACTTCTTATCAAAGGATGTATATCATAAAACAAATCCTAATATGAATATTAATATGGAGTAATCAATTAATATTATATATAATTGGTCTTTTTATCAAGATTAGGGGAGGTATATTCATAGGTAATAGGCCTATATTTCACCCTTGAAGGGATGGTAGCAGCAGATTTGGCAGCTCGAATGTAGCTCCTTCAACCATTAGTAGTATTTTCTTTTTTTTTTTTTTTTTTTTTTTTGGGGGGGGGGGGGGGGGNTTTTTTGGGGGGGGGGGTGGGGGTTAACCCCATCCTTGATAGACCTAGGTCCAGAGCCACCAGAAGCAGCCCTAAGAACACCCAAGGTGAAACACCCAACACCCCTAGCCCTAATAGAAGAAATCATTAATCTAGTGGTCAAGGAAGTAAGAACATATGCCGACTCAGAGAAAAAAAATGTCCTAAGAGAAGTATACGACGTGCACGAATGAAGCCCATTGGAAACACTCATCAAGTATCCAGGATCAAAGAAAGCAACAAAAAGGGCCCCACCGGGAGCATGGCCCCTATTGATGTTAGGTATAGGAATGAGGCCTCTTGCAATGGCCAGCAATGGGATGAATAGTGGGAGAGGGAGCCGTTATCGCCATTCAAATTCTCCATGGTTTATACAAAATGTTTAAGTAAAAAATTACTTAGGTTTTGATGTTCAGAGCATTGGCTGATAGGCGCCCAATTTATACATTATTTGAACAAGACATTCATAAATCATTAGAAAAATACATTATAAGTACATTACTACTCATGAATGTCATTATTCATGTTTGGAATACACAAGGTCTACTTTAGGGTTTTTCTATCATAGATATAATATGTTTCTACTTTGTTGTGGTGTATATCAAAATGATTATTTGTACAACTTTTTCATGATAATTCAAAATATATCCAATATTTTATTTATATAATTTCAACAACTCAGCTATTTTTAATACAAGTGTTGCATTCATTGTTAGAAGACTTATTGTTATCTTATGTAGAAATGGTTATCTTTATGTAAGTGTCTATTTATAATAAAACCTTCATTGTTGTAGAGTTGAAATTATGAGAAAAGATATGTTCGAATATTCAATACTAATCACTACTAATATAGATTATTGTAGTTTCTTCAAGGGCTTCTTGTTTGTGATGGGGGATTATAATTTTCTTGGATATTTATTGGGTATGACTGTCACATTTTGATTCATACACTATGATAGATATGTGTGCAGAAAACTATGTTTGGTTTCACATATATTTAACTATGTACTCTGGATAGACATCAGCTATGATATTGATTGAAACTTAAAGGTTGGTTTCTTTGTGTAGTTTATTTCTGTCAGGGAAATTATGAGCAAGATTACTAATGTTTTAACTTTTTGAAGACTAGCTTGCTAAAAGGTTTTGATTGACTATGTTTTAATAGAATTTTAAGTTTGAAGCTTCTAAATTGTATATTTTAGATACTTTGGTACTAGAAGATTACTTGATTGTGAGAACAAGGGTTTCTCATAGAAAAAACTCTTCTTGTTGTATCTCATATAATTGTTCAATAGAAACAATGTATCTTTTCTCTTTTGAAAAAAATACACAAATATTATGACAGGTAAAATTATTGCAGACATAGGATCATTGCTTCATGTTGAAAAGCCAACCACAGGGACCTTGACCCTTAATAAAGTTGTACTACTAATTGATGGGCCCGAGAGAGAATTAGTAATTGAAAGTGCCAAAACATTTGTGACACGGTCTCGCATACTTCTTGATCTCACAACATATTTCATAATAATGAAACAACTTATCAATATAGACACCTTCAACTAGGAGCAAATGTCCCCCGGCCCTTCCTATTATTCAACAATGTCATGGAACATGTCCTGCCAGTGCCCCACATTCCTAAAATTTGAAGGAAGTCACCTAGGCACCTTCAATTGGAAATTAATTTCCTCATGTCATTTTCCACCATTGAAGAATGTTATGGGATATGTTATGTATGATGAACTATAACTAATTGAATGTTTGAAGATGATAAGTTGATGATCACCGAGCTGCAGAAATTAAATGCAAGACATTAAATCAGTTAATGTATTGTATTTTCATTGATGTCAACTTGATATAATCTGATTGGTCATATACATATTCTCATAGACTTAAAGAAACCAAAGAGATAAAGTTTATGTTATCAGTAAACATAAAAATCCAGTGTACACTGAGTGACAGTAAACATCAAGGGATAGTGCACACTGAAGGACAGAGAATCCCGAGCAGTCATAGTGTATATCAAGCATTGCAATGCCGAGCATAACAGAAGTGGTCACCAAGAATAATTAAAGTTGATGCCCGAGGACAAATGGAATCAATGACCGATAAAACTAAGAGTTGATGACTGAAATCAGCTAGACTTAGAAAATGACAAAACACTTAGCTGGCACGAGCTATATTTAGAGCTTGACTGATTGATTTCTTTATTTTCATCGATCAGTTGAACTAAAGAAAAGAAGATTTTTATTCACAGTTGTCAAGGAGAAATCTATGGAATAACACTAGAAAATCTTTAAAGATTAAAACCAATGCATGACAAGATTTGTGGATCAAGAAGCAATCTACGTCAAAGAACAAGAAAGACAAGGAAATTGAATGGTGAAATCATGTCTATATAAAGAGACAAGTAATTCATTATGAAGAGAGGAATTTTGAGTATAATTCTGGTGAAGTTAGAAGTCTTCGTGCTGATCTGATCATACTAGCTAAAGAACAGAGCCAAGAATTTTGCAGATACCGAGCAACTGAAGAAAGAGCATTCACCAAGAAGAAAGAACAAAGAAGGGGAGCAAAGGAATTGAAGAGAACATTGATCAGAGAGGTATTATGGACTAACAATAGATCTCAAAATATGTATGTTAAAGTTGTATTATTGAACAGATCATTTACTATTTCATTTTAACCATTGATTCAAAAAATCTGTTAACCGAGTGGGATTTAACCATCCTTATTGTATTGAGATACTCAAGAGTATCAAAATATTTTCATGTTGACAGCATAGTGAATGCTAGGTCAAATGAAAAATTGTTAGTTTTGAATCCTCTAACAAGGTCACACTTAACAGTGTGTTTGTAACCTTTAACAGGGTTGACTCTTCACCGAGCTCACTTTAGAAGAGTGAAATATTTGGGTTACTAGTCCCATGTGATTTTTCCCTCAACAGGGTTTCCATGTTAAAAATCCATTTTTCAAATGTTTATATGGTTCATTTATTTGATATTTTTCTTTACACATTACTAAAACAAGATTAGTCAGTAAACACTAAGTTTAAATGTTGTTATTCAGTAAAGCTTAAGAATAAGATAAACAGTATATTCACCAAGAAATATATAATTTCTAGAATTACATAAGGCATACATCTTGAAGGACTGAAAGATAAATAGGGGACATTAAATTTGTGATATAATTTTTTGGTTGAATATTGGAATTATTTTTGAGACCACTGATTCACCCCTCCCCCATCTCAGTTATTCTAACAATTGGTATCATAGCTTTGGTGCTTGGAAGAGAGTTTAAAGACTCAAGCTAAAGATCAAAAGATGAGTAAAAGTGATGTACCTAAGTTGAATGAAGACAACTTTGCATCATGAAAAAGTAGGATAAGACTTCATCTATCAGGTATTGGAAATGATGTCACACAATACTTGGATGTTGAATATGTTGCATCGATAGGATGTCTAACTGTTGATCAATTGAGAGACAAACATGAACAAAAGTCTATGATAATATAACTTGCTTCTTCACTATCCGATGCTAAATTTGAAGATGTCAAATCAGGTACCACTACAAAGAAAATGTGGGTCAAACTCAAGCTAGTACATGGAGATATAAATGTACTGAGAGATAAAGCTAAAAACCTAAGAGGAAAGTTTGATGACCTAAGAATGAAATAAGGAGAGAACATCACTCAGTATAGTAGAAGAATCAAGGAAGTTGTTAGTGCTATCCGAGGAGTAGGAGGTGTACTTGAGGAAAAAATAGTGGTAAGAAATATTCTGAGAACCTTACTGCCTGTTTAGGCTAATAGAGTATCTGAAATTCAAGAAATGAGAGCAATAGAAAATAACAATGTTACTCTTGATAGTTTGATTGGTATACTTATTTCTTTTGAGATGAATAACTATGACAACAGTGTCTTACCAACTATTGATTCTGCATTCAAATCTTCTCTGAAAATAAGTAAATCAAGTCATAAACACACTATGAGAAATAATAGTGAAATTTATAGTGATGAACAAGAACTTGATGAAATTGAAGCGCTAATGGCTAGAAGATTTCAAAGAGGAAAAGGTAGGTACAAAGGTAAATTACCATTGGTCTATTTTAATTGCAAAGAGATTGGACACTTTGCTGCTTAGATGCCCTAACAAAAGAAAAGATGAAAGAAATAATGAAAGATATTATGAAAAGAAGTTTGACAGAAGTGATGACCGAGACTACCGAAGCAATCGACAATATGACAGAAGAGATAACCGAGACTAAAAGGACAAAGGAAAGAAGTCTTGTTACCTAGTTGAGAACAAAGCTGAAAATATTGACACCAAATCTGATGAAGATGTTGAGGTAGTATTTTTTTCTATGAAGGATGCTTCAGACAAAGTTGAAAGGTATGTTGAAACTGCACTCATATCTAAAGTTACCAAAAATGATGTCTGGATTATTGATACTGGTTGTACTCACCACATGACTAGAGATAAGGAAAATTTTGAAAATTTTGAATATTATAATAGTGGATCAGTTAGGATGGGTAACGACTCACCTTGTCCAGTTGAAGGAAAAGGAACAATCATGTTGAATAATCTGATTGGATGTGAAAATGAATATCGGGTGAAAGGAATTAACTATAATCAATTGAGTATTTCAAAGCTGAATAACAAAGGAGACCGAGTTGCATTTTAGAACAAAAAGGCAAAGATCTATAATGAAACAGAAAGGTTGATCACTACTGGTGAACAAACAAAAGGTTACCTATTCTATCTTGATGATATTAAGACCACTTGTTTATTGGATAGTAATGAAGACATTTGGTTGTGGCATAAAAGGTTATGTCATGTGAATTTTGACAACATGGTTAGGATAAGAAAGAAAATAAAATTAAGAGGCTTATCGAGTATGTCAAAACCCAACCATGTCATGTGCAAGAATTGTCAAAAAGGAAAAATGACAGTATAGTTTCAAGAGAAAAACACACACATCTAATGTTATTCTAGAGTTATTCCATACTGACTTGTATGGACCGATGAGAAGAAATATCTATTATGGTGATAGATACTTTATTGTATTTGTTGATGACTTTTCTAGGATGATGACTCTCATGTTCTTAAAAGAGAAATCAGAATCATTTAAGATGTTCAAATGGTATAAAGCTATAGTTGAAAAGCAAAGTGGAAAAGAACTTAAATTTCTAAGATCAGATAGAGAAGGAGAATTTATTTCTGATGAATTCACTAACTTTTTTGATGAGCATGGAATTGCAAGACATGTTTCTGCACAGAGAACAACACAACAAAATGAGATTGATGAAAGAAGGAATAGATCAATTATTGATTGTGCCAGAACACTAATGATTGAAAAGGCATCACACAAACATTATGGAGAGAAGTTGTAAGTACTGTTGTCTATACACTAAACCAAGTTCAATTAAAGAAAGACACCAATAAGACACCTTATGAGCTATGGTATGGATACACACAAAATGTATGATAATTTACAATTTTTAGCAGTCAATGTTATATATTAAAAGATTACAGAAATGGGAAACTTGAATCTAAAAGTGATGAAGGAATATTTCAAGGATATTCTACCAAAAGCAAAGCTTATAAATCTCTTGACAAATCCTCTAACAAAATCATTGAAAGTGTGAATATTAAAGTGGATGAATTTTTTGAGAAAAATAATGAGGAAAGAAGAAAGGAATCAAAAGATTACAAAAGATTTATCTACATTGAATATCCTGACACTCTGTCTGAGCAACAGTGTAACGCTACTGAGCGACAGAACAATGCAACCAAGTAACAGGTTACACACACCAAGAATCAGGAAAATGCTCACAATGTTGAACTCAGCGATGATGAAAATGAAGGTAAAAATGAGGATCAGAATGATGAACAAAGATTTGAACCTATAATTTCCAAATATGTCAGAAAACACCATCCACAAGACCAAATCATTGGAGACAAAAGAGCTGGAATGAGAACAAAAAGTAAGTCTCTTAACACTAGATGTTTGATTTGTGATTTTGAGCCTAAATCTGTTAATACTGACTTGAGAGTCAAGAATGGGTTAGTAGAATGAATGAAGAGATTGAATATATTGAGAAGAAAAAAACATGGACATTAGTACCTAGACTGAGTGAAAAAAAAGTCATTGGTACCAAATGGATATTCAAATTCAAACTAAATAAGAATAGAGAAGTCACAAGGAACAAAGAAAGACTGGTATGCAAAGGGTATTGTTAGCACTTTTTCTTGTATCTCAACCTCAAACTGATTATACTTGAATGAAAACTCCTTTGGACAAGAGAAAGGCTAATTGCTAAGGACTGGATAAGGTCCTTCTTCGTTTTCGAGTTCCACAACTACACAGGCAGGTTTTAACTTTAATGATGGTTGTTAACACAATATTTGTTAATGTGGACACTGATTTGTCATGTATCTCTAATGAACAAGCTTATAAAATACCTTGTAAATGACCAAGCATAATCATATACAGGATTTAACCATACAAATCATAATCTCAAATATGACAAGAAACCAGTGATACAAGGATTTCAATCCTTCTTCCTTTTCTTGATAGGAGGGTTAACCTAGTTGATTCACTCTTCAAGGAATCAATATCATGGACAGTGTCCTGCTGACAAAGGTCCTTAAACAAGTTTAGCTTATGTGTTCTTGGTAACAGAGTATTTAAAATTGATTTGGTACTTGAAAACTTAGAACACATGTGACAAAGATAGGTATTCAAATAGATTTTTGAACCAGTGCCTATCCTTTGGGCTGCAGAGTCAATAATAAGCAACGAAATTACATAAACAAGATACACTGAACTGCCTTACAGCTCAAACAATTAGGATAATCTGCCTTACAAACTATCTTGTTAC
>MU223484.1:60231-80071 GCA_018584345.1 Thuja plicata
TTGTGCTTTATGACCATATTTTTGACACTTGTAACAATAACCATTGAATCTTGGTGTGGGAGGTGCATCATTTGCTTTAGCCCAACATTCATGTGCTTTATGTCCAAACTTCTTGCAATTAAAATAGTAACCATTGAACTTAGATTTAGGATTGGACTTACCTTTCTTGCTTCGGTAAATGTTTGTTGTATGACCTAGGTTTACACAGTGGTGGAAAACAAGTTTGTTGTTCTTTGTCTTTGCATTCCTCCTTTCACCATTCTTAGATGATTCTCCTTTTTCAGTAGATATCTTTGGTTCAGTGTGAATTAATCCAGAAGAATCATTTGGTCTTCTTGATGCTTCCATCAGATTCTCAAAGTGAGTCAAAGCTTCGTTAGGTTTATTCAACCTTTCATTTAGTTCCTTCTTAGATCTCAAATCATCTTTCAATTGATTGTTCTCGGATCTCAGATTCATCATTTCCATATCTTTCCTACTAATCTCCTGATTTGCAAGTAGTAGTTGATTTTCCATGTCAACCTGATTAATTGTCATCATTTGCACATCATGTGTCCTTTCATCACTTTTGATAGTTATCACTCTTTTATGTTCTTCTAACATTGCTTTGTCATCTTCAGCTTTCTTCTTTTGTTCCACTACTTCACATAGTCTTACTGTCTGCATTTGTTGTTCTCTTTTCAAGTTCCTAACTTCTCGACACAATACATTGTTCTTTTCTTGTAGATCTACAATTGCTGCATCATTTTCAGTAGAATCTCCATTCTAAAATATATTTGCAATGTCATCTTCCTAATAATGAGTATCATTCATTTGTTTGGCCAAATCTTTCCTGGTTGTCAATGATTTCTTCAATTCTTGTCTTTCTATCTCAAGCTGATGTAATGCTAGCTGAATCTCGATCTTTTGATTCTCAATGACTTTACCCAACTTGTAAACCTCCATCTCAAGATCTGTACTCACAAGCTGATTAAAAGCTTTTATAGGAGAACTGTACTCTGATACCAATTGTTGGAAGTACAATATTGGGAAAGCAAGATACTAAGAGGGAGGGTGAATCAGATCTTAAAACATAATCACTTAAAAAAAATGATCCACATTCATACATATATGAATTTAACGTAACATTAGATACCATTCACAACATGAAACATATAAACCATAACACAGAATTCTGGTAACCCAAAAACCCAAATAGGTAAAACTGTGATGGGGATGACACCCACAAAATCGTCACTACTACAGAAATAAAGTGTGCCTATTAGAGCTACAAGAGTTTTGATTACAAAATGCAATCTACCTGGTTAAAGGTCTGTTCGGTTAAGAACTAAAGATCATTACAATCTACCTTGTGAAAGGATTTTAAATTACAATAAAGTAGGCACTCAGCTAAGAGATTTAAAGTAGGTCTATTAGAACCAATCGATTAAGATATTTCACCTAATACACCTGTTAGAATGTTCCAATTAGTAATCCTTCGTTATGCACTCAAATGCTGATGACGGTTCGTCTCTTTCTAATACCTTCTGTCATCTCACAATCTGATATGTCTTTACTCTTCTATTCACTACTCTATCCTTCTGCTTGATCTAGGCTTCTCAAAATAACTCATTGTTCATCTCTCATGAACACACAACACCTTCTTTCTCTGTGTATATCTCTCTTAATAATAAGGTTAGAAGCAATGTAATATGTCTTTACGGATCTGTTGGCGAGATCTAGATCAACGATCAAGATCTAATATTTTTGCCTCCAAGGCATTCTAATTTTCTAATTGGCTCCATGCCATGCATAGGATAAAACAATTAAATACGTAAATAACTTCATAGATAAATATTAAATGTGTACATATGTTGGGCCAAAGATCATACAAGTCGGCCTAAACATTTTACCTCAAAGTTTTAATCAATCCTGACATGTATGCAAAAACTGTTCTACTCGGCAGTTAACATCTCTGTCTCTTGGCACTTAAGTATTGTACTCAGCTTGGCATGATGTAACTCGGCAACCTGTATTCCTGCTTGGCAATGTTGCTTGGCCTTGAATAGTTTAGCTCGGCCACAGTGATAACCAACTAAAAATGCCTAAGTAAATGACTAAGTGTAGGTCACTAATCATCAACAAAACTTAGGGATTAACAATGACATCACCTTAATACCTCCCCTTAAGACATTAATTAGGCTACTAATGACATTAGTTAGATTACCTATGACATGTTAGTTCTAGATTACTTAGATTACTTGTGGTTTTAATATATAACTGTATCTATGATTTTGTATACTTGAACTATATTACTTGATTAATAATGTGTTACTTGATTATGTATATATAATCTAATCTATTCAAAGAATATAGATCTGAATCAAATTTATATCTATGTATAATCAACTAGAATCAAAACATATATATGTATAATCTTCATAAATCACATTATCTAATCAAATCAAATCATAAATACATAAACATGTCTATCTATATCTAGATACATGTCAAACATAAACACATGTATAAATCATCTAGAAGCCAATAATATATCTATATAATGTTAAATCATAAATCATATAGAGATATGTCAACCATAAATGTTTAACACATAAATCATCTATGTCTAGGTCTGGACAGCATATAAATATATGTCGCGAATCATAAACTGAGAATATCAAACATATAATAATGAAATACATAATTAGTCTCAAAATATCTTTACAACATGTCCTAAACTAGGGATTCATCCAGGCACATACGAAGATAGTGACCCTTCAGCCAAGGGTCGTGAGCATACTCCACCTATGAAGAAGAAACTGACCCCTAAAAATTTAGTATAAAAATTTGTTATATACATGGTCATATTATATATTATAAAAAGTACTTGAAATATATAAATACACAAGTGTACACATGCATGTTTAAACTTACATATATTTAAAACTTACCTGACCACTAGTAGGTGTCACATCCATTGAATATCTCCTATGAAGATGATCCGGGCCCACACTAGAGGTAATGTGCTCTGCAAACTGTGCCTGCAAAATATTATACATAGAATAGACATAAATAAAGATATATACAATTAATTATTCACTAAAAATCCCAGAAAATAGAAAACATATTTTATATACCTGGGTCTCAGGAGTAGGAGTATCATCAACACATTGCACCATCATATCGTCAACAAAAGCTGCATCACCCACACCACCTTTGGTTCTAATCATCTCTAGTAATGAAGAGTGTAGGGGTGTTTGTAGCTAGGAGGGGAGTGTTGTAGAGTCTAAACCTCTAGGATACAATAACAACTCCACATATGATCCAATATTAGTGCCAATGTGCACCTAACACAACCCACAAAGTTTCTCATCAAATGTGTCTAGGTCCTCAGTTGTGATGCATACATCTCCACCCATATGCATGGTTGTGGAGATGTAGATTGATCCTTGGGTGAAGAGTGCTCTGTATAGTACTATGAACTATGTTGTGTAGGACTAGATGGTGTGTCCTGGGTCAGTGGAACTACAAGACCCTGTGAAGGCCTAATAATATCTCTGGCTGACTATATCAGAATCATCTTCATGTCTACAATATAATACTATAATTATAGGTGATCCTCCAATAAGTAAAGTGCCACATCCAAATGATTCTAATGTCTAGAAAGTGTTTATATCTCTCCTAGTGGAGGAAGAGTTGTAGCTCTATATGTTTCATCTCTGAAACTTGCAGCAGTACTAGATGAAGCCTCAGAAGACAATATTTCTCATCTTGGTCTTGTCAAAATGTATCTTCAAAGTGTGTCTAGAGTGATGGAGTTGAATGCAAATACAACCCCCCTTATCCTATAAACTACTTCCCTCTAGGAAGCAATGATCACTCTATCTGCAGTAGCAGCCATTACCAATGCCACTGCCAAAGTCCTTTGCCCAACCAACTGTCTATGAATATGTACGACTTGATAAAACCTATGATACTAATCATGGCCTGAAAATATACCATACCCCTGACTGAAATATATTGGAAGATCTAAATAGTTTACCCTTAGGCACAAACAGAACTCAGTGTACAACTGTTGGGAAAAATATAATGGAACCTGGTCGTGATTAGGATACTGACCATGTGTTATGTGAAATTACCAGTATATCGTGCATGCTATCTAAGGAATCACACATTGTGTAACCTGATAAGCCCTTAGCTTGGGCCTCCTATCATAAGATGGGAAAATCTCTCATTTAATTATTTCCTTAGGGACACTACTCTAGACTTTCTCCAAGGAAACATCTCCCGATACCTTAACTTTAACCTCTAAAAAAAAAGTATCAATAATCTATGGTGTAAAAGAAGAATGTGACCTCAATCTCGCAGTCAAAT
The DNA here is from genome assembly GCA_018584345.1 of Thuja plicata. NCBI lineage: Eukaryota > Viridiplantae > Streptophyta > Pinopsida > Cupressales > Cupressaceae > Thuja > Thuja plicata. The sequence continues at coordinate 64,588 of MU223484.1, forward strand.
CCTAAAAACTCCTCAATATAGTACTAAAAATGTCTCTATACAACCCAGGCTCAGATGTAATGATGGAGTCTCTAATTCGATTGATCTCTATCAGAGCAGTCTTAAAATGCTTGCAATATTTGGAGTGTGAGGTACATCTTGAGCTGATACATCATGAGGTGCATCATCTCTAGAATCGTGTGTGGCCCTCTAGGTGTAACATGTGTTAAGTGTAACAAACAATTAAGTACAAGTGCATGTAAAATGGAAACTAATATCTGAATGTAAAATTAGACGTAAATACAATACTAAATGATGAATATGTAATAAAATAAAAATTTTAAAACAAGATCTAACTATACATAATATTTAAAAAATAAGGGTTGTTAAGGAATCTTATGTCTCAAATGGTCCTAATAAGGGGTCCTAGGTGTCTTAACATTTTAACATGTTAACGAATCTTATGTCATAAATGGTCCTAATAAGGGGTCCTAGGTGTCTTAAAGGGTCCTAAGGGTTTTTAAAGATTTTTATGTCACAATAGGTGTTATTAGGGAATAAAGGTTCTAATAAGGGGCCCTAGGTGTCTTAAGCGGATCTAAGTGTCTTAAAGGGTCTTAGGATGTACTAAGGGGTCCTAGGACAATAATTTAACATCTAACTATACATGGATAACATTTACACATAACTATAATATATATACACACACACACACAGAGAGAGAGAGAGAGAGGGGGGGGGGGCGGGATTATACTCTATTTATTATTGAACAAAAGAAACATAAGTACATTCAAGATGCAAAGATTGATATATTATGAATTCACCAAAAACAAAGAGAAAAGGAAAGTATAGTAAATGTCATGAGCCTATGCTTGAACTTAACAAAAAACATTATGTCAGAAGAATGCCATGAACTTATAACAGAGTATCAAATGTAGAAAGAAAGTACCATTCAATTCATAACAGATAACTACAAATATTGGTGGATCAATTACCATGCATTTATATCACAATCCATAGTGTTCTTATGCAATGAAATTCAGAGTTAAAATAAAGGAAAGCAATTGAATATTGATATCAAAATGCTATGTGAATATAGTGAGTACATCAAGTCAAGATAAGCAACATTGAAAATCAAGTATTTGTTGATCAGTAATGTTGTTATGTTAATGATGCAAACAGTGGATCTAAAGAGCTTCCAATATAATAGTAAAAATTTAGATTCATTTATGTTGATGCCAATGATAATACAGAGTAAACAAGAAAAAAGAAAGAAGAATTTCTAACAGTAGTATGCATGAACAGAATAAAAAATAAAAGTGCAATTAAAGAGTAAATAACACACAGAGTGCATTTCAAGTTTTGGCCATTAGATGCATGAATACAGTCATATTAGTGGGTTTCACAAGCCCGTGCTCGAACCCCACAAACATTATTTCCTTCTTAAAGCATGGATTTAAGATGGAGTTTATTCTCAAGTCGGGTATTGAAGCCAAATATGTACACACTTGCCAGTATCGACAAAATCAAACAAGTAATGTTTTCAGACATTCTGACAAGCAACTACCCAACATTTACAGGGTAACAGAATGAGGGAAAGTGTAACTTCAGAGATCCTTCAGAGGATACCTGTAGTGTTTCAAATAGAGGATGAAAAAACAGTCAAAGTAGAAACCCCAAGTTCAACTTAAGTATTAGACAATAGTAACTTCAGATAAAGCAAAAAATAAGCAGTTAATGATGGAAAAAATGAAAAAAGAGGAGCTTAACGTTTATGCCAATAGTTCATCTTCCAAACAGATGTCGACAAACTATAGTTAAGGCAACAGAAACCCAAAATATCGAAAAGTATTGTGGAAGCATTAAAAAACCAAACAACACAAGTAAACTGGAACAACAAGTTCAAAGGTAAGGAGAAGAAAAGAAATGTAACTTATCTCATGTTAGGCTCAAGATACCCAAAATCATCGCCATAATTTATGGAGAGTCAAAGCCGGATCCCCAAATTAACCGAGAAGCTCCAAATCAACAAAGCCAAGTTTCAGTTCAACAGCCTGAGCCTCAGTAAAACAAAGAAAAACCCCAAAAATCTCCGCCACAATCATAGTTTATTCACCTCCACTACTAGGGTTTCAATTTTTTTATTTTGTTAATCAGTTGTTTGAGAGGTTCCAATAACCGATTCAAAACATAAACAAAGCAAAATGATATTTTGAAGTCTACAGTACATGGAGTAGTGAATGCCCTTAAAGATTGCAGTGGTTGACAACATAACCTTGGGATTCTCATCCTCCTAATTGATAGATCAAAACATGTGTCACTAGGGTTGCAATAGAAATGACATTTGTATATCATATTTTAAATATTTTGCATTAAGACTAATTGCTAGGGGCAAAATAGAATATGTTAGTTGCCTAGGTGATTTTCATATTTGTGACATTGCATCCACTTAAGCATAGATCAAGGCATGTTTTATGCCTAAGATTTACGATTTTAGCTTGATTGAAGGAGTGTTTTTGGAGGGAGAGATCATTTTTGAATAGGCTTGGGGAGCCACTTTTGTATATATCTAGTTTTGAAAGGTAGTTTGAGGGGTTCAGATTTTGTTGTAGAAGTGTGCTAAAGTGAATGTTGTTATTCCTTGGCATATTTTGCATCATGATATGTATCCAACCCTATATTTTGAAGAAATAAAGCAAGTGTTGAAATCTATTGTGTTTTTCTAAGTATTGTTATTCAATCCTATTCTTCATTTGTCCAATTAGTGTTAAAGTGTTTTGACAACAAATTCAATGAATTATTTCAATTCCTTATTAGCTATTTTCGCATGACCTATTTGCAGAAAGTGTATGTATGTTGACAAGTTATTATTTGTGGTGAAAATCCTAGTAATAAAGCATTTATGTTAGCCTATATGTTGAATAGTGAGTGTCCCATTTTCAAAATCTTAGTTTTCCATACCATATTTTAGCCTTTTTAAATTATGATTAAGTCTGAAAACATTTGGTGTATCACCCCCCTTTTTAGTTTTGTTCAATTTCAAGTTATCCTTTTCCCTTTTCCCTAATGAAGAAAGTCAGTTTTAGGTGATAAACCAAATTATAAAGGAACTGGCCTAGAATATAGAGATTCCTTCCTAATCAGAGGTACCCACAACTCAAGAAGGTTTCCATTGTTTCAATGAGATGTAATTGCACCTTGATGCCTGAGTTAGGGTGAAAATTTATGTACTTAACATTTTTTTGGCATGCCCGATGGGACTCCTTGTGATACATGAGTAGAATCAAAACAAGGAGTGTAAAAGAATTTGAGTATTTATACTTGTCACACACTAGGATAGACAAAACTTTACAAAGAATGCCTAGGGATCAGTAAGTCTTTTCCTTTCATCTTTTAGTGACGGGTAGAAATCCAAGAAGACCAAGGAAGAAAGGATCTGAAAGGATTTCATCTCCTCCATCCTACAGTACAGAATTACCATATTCAGATCACAAATCCTCTACAAGTCCTCCTGCAGTTCAGATTCATATTGTTCTAGAACAACCAATAGAGGCAAATCAATCATTACCTTCTAGTTCTTCCTCAGTACATTTGAGAATGGCTAGAAGTTTTCAATTTGTGCCTTTTGATCAGGACAACACTTTGAGGATTTCCAATCACAACAATATTCCATTGGCAGCCTTGAAAGGGTTACCATCTTTCACAGAAGAAGGACAAACAACTGCTATAGAACATATTAAAGATATTTCTTCTCTTTCTAATTTTCATCACATCACAGAGGAGGATGCATAATTGAAGCTCTTGGCTGCATCATAGAAGGGAAAAGTGTTAGAATGGTTCAAGACTCTTCCAGTTGGATCTATTGCTACATGGGATGCACTAGGTGAGGAATTATCAAAATTATTTGAAGACAAATCTAATAATCTTTCTTTGGTGCAACAACTAACAACTATCAGAAGAGCTCCGTAAGAAAAAAGGAGTGATTTCAATCTACATTTTTAGAAAAATTGGAATAGAATCCCTTCTATAGTAAGACCCTCTGTTGACTATGCATTTATGTACTTTCTTAAGAGTTAGAATAGTGATATCTCAGTTATGATTCAGTCAATGGGGGGTAATTATTTGCCTCAAGCTTTCGATATTTATATTAGAGAAGAGAATAGTCTTGTTCAAGAAAGAAAGATAGCTCCCAAGCCACCTATGCCCTTATTTCCTAGAAGTCAGTCTAACATGCAATTGATAACCAGTGAAAATTTGAGAGTTTATTGCAAACCTTTGTAAATGAGATGGTAAACCTTAAGAGGCAGAAAGCTCAAGGAAATCCCATAGTTCAACCTCAAAATAAGTTTGCTAGCTCCTCATCACCGTATCCTAACCAAGCTATTTATCAAGGTAATAAATAACAGTACCAAGTAAACAGCAATTCAAATAGGCAAAATTGGAATAAGAGGCCTTATAGACCTTACAACCCTTCACCTCTTAATGCTATCAAGGATATTGTACCTAGCCAAAATAACTCTTCTGCTAAATATGAATGGTGTTATCCTTGTGGTCAGCCTCACAATAAGTCAAAGTGTACCAATGGAGTACTTAATCAAGTTTTAATGGTTCAGAGTGTATTTGGTGCACAACCAGATATACCCATTGAAGAGATTCAATAGCAACCAGATTCAAGTACTTTGGATACTAATTTTCTAAATTGTAAAGAAGAAGAATTATGTGGGGTGAGTAATGACTCACCTATATCAGCAAACACTAGAGCCAAGAAAAGAACTCTAAAAATATAGCAATCAGCTGCTAAGGTTTATGCTACAACTAAGTCAACAACCACCACTCCCATTTCAATATTGAAAGAAAACACCTCCTTCCCAATCAAGGATCAGCCTCAGAAGTATGCAGATGTGGCCACTATCAAAGCTCCTCAAAAGGGGCATTTTGTTGTTCCTTTAAATATTGTTAATAACATGAAGAAAATGAACGTCTCTATTTATATGTGGGATTCTCTAGCCATTCCAAGACAAGCATAGTTACTTAAGGAAGAATTATATAAAGGTACAGTGAGTCTAGAGAAAGCTTTAAAGCGGCCTTCAAGGACTATTTTAGCTAATAATGACGCAGCAAAAGTTAAAGGAACAACAGTAAAGGATGGTAAGAAAGTTTCAAATGTTAAACCACCTCCTTTTTATGTGTCCTTGATAATTGATAACAAGTTAGTACATAACTTCATGGTTGATAGTGGTGCAACCAGCATAGTTATGCCTAAGAAAATTACAGATTTTTTTGATTTGAAGTATGAACCTCTTGAGAAGGTAGTGATTCAGTTGGATGGTTCAACAGTCAATACTATAAGAATTGTCAAGAATGCAAGTTTTACCCTTCATGCTTGCCCAAACTTCTCCATTCCTCAGGAAATTTATGTCATTGACTTACCCCCTTATTTTTCCCTGTGTATGTCTAGGGATTTTACAGCAAACATAGGTGGATATTTTTCATCAAATTAGTCTCATATGTTGTTTAGAACAAGGTATGGTACAAAGGTAACTAAAAAATTAGAGTTATTGACAAGGAATCACATAGAACCCTATGTACCAAGCCCTATCAATGCAAGTTGTGTGATTTTAGGCTTTGATGGGGTCAAAGATTTTCCAACCTTTAACACTCAAACTGAGGGAATTCCTGATATATTGTTGTATGAGTGGGCAACTGAGAATGCTTTTAGTAATCAAGACAGTGTTATTTATGATGCTGGTTTTGGTAATTATATGATATCTAAACCTGATTTTGCTATGCCAAAGTTGATAAAAGGACATGAAATTGATTCATAATATCATAATCATCTTTGGGACCTATATTTTCATGAATCTAGAAACAATAATAGAGGTGGTGCAGGGGTTATGCTTGTCTCTCGAGATGGTGACAAATATTATGCTGCATTTAGGTTATCTTTTTCTTGTTCTAATAACATGGCTGAATATGAAGGTTTGATATAGGGCTTAGAGTGGGCAAGGAAAAGGAATGTCAAGTGTTCGAAAGAATTTGGAGATAGTGAATTGGTGGTCTATCAGGTGAGAGGTTTGCATGCTTTTAAAAATGATCTTCTAAAACTATATAAGGGAAAAGTATCAGATATTTTAGATGATTTTGATGCATTCAACCTGACCTCTATACCTAGAAGTAAAAATCAGCAAACTGATAGGTTATCTTCTCTTGGTGCTCAAGTCCTAATTCCTAAAAATAAAGGTGTAATTACTAATCAATCTCACATTAAAATTGTGGTTAGACCATCTATTTTGGATAATGATGTTAACTGGAAGGTTTTTAATACTGGTGGGTAGATTTTAAACTTTATGGCAGAAGCAGATGTCTTTTCAACTCCTAAATATAGCAAAGTGAAACAATAGTTTAAAGACCATATTATACAATTGAAATAAAAAAAACTTCCTAAGGGACTGGTCAATTTGGAGTCTATCTTCAATTATGATGATCAGTTCAAGAAGAACAAAACTAGCATGCTCATTAATGAAGATCATTATGAGGAGTTGGAGGTGTTCAGGGACAAATTTCTAAAGGTTGGTAAAGTCAATTCTCCTAAAGATAAAGAGCTTCTTATTTCTTTGTTTAAATAATTTAATGATGGCTTTTCTTGGGATTATGTTGATTTACAAGGGTTTGACACACAATTAACCCAAAACACTATTGAATTAAAGCCCAATTCTAGGCCAATCAGGCAAACACAAAGGCCAATTAACCCAAAATTAGAGCCCCTAATTTTTAAAGAGCTCAATAAACTTCTTGATAGTGGTATAATATTCCCAATTAAACATACCTCTTAGGTTAACAATATATTTCCTGTAAGGAAGAAAATGGTGAGATTAGACTATCTGTGGATTTTAGAGACATTAATAGGGCATCTTTAAAAGATAGACATCCTCTTCCATCAATGGAACAAATATTGCAGTATGTTTTTGGTTCTGAAAGGTTTTCACTTCTGGATGGTTATCCTAGTTACAATCAAGTATTATTGAAAAATGAGGATCAGTTTAAAATAGAATTCACCACTAAATGGGGAACAATGACATACAAGTGAATGGCATTTATTTTATCAAATGTAGGTGCTACATTTCAAAAAGCTATAGACATGGATTTTAAAAATTTGATGTATAAATTTGTCTCAGTTTATCTAGATGATGTCACCATTTACAACAAGATTGCAGATCAACATATAGGCCATTTAAGGTAGGTGCTTCAGAGATGTAGAGAGTTTCGAATCTCCCTCAATCCTAAAAAAATATTTTTTTGTAGTCCATGAGGGTAAAATTTTAGGGTATCAAGTTTCAAAAGAAGGTACAACAATAGATTCTGACAGAATCCATGCAATTCTTGATCTATCTCTGCCAAAACACATGAAAGGATTGAAAACCTTTATTGGTAGAATTAACTTTGTTAAATGTTGCATCTCAAACATTGCTAATTTGTTAAAACCCTTAACTGCAATGCTGAATAAAAATGTACCTTTTAGCTGGACTAAAGAGGGAAAATCAAGTTTTGAACAAATTATACATGCCCTATCATCATATCCTACATTAGCTACCCCTGATTTTTATAAATATTTCATCTTATATTCTTATGGAGGACATGACACTATTTCAGCTATGTTAGTGCAGAAGAATGATGACAATCGAGAATAGTCGGTTGCCTTTTTTAGCAAAGGGATGGATGACTATGAACAAAGGTAGAGTTTTGTTGAAAAACATGTACTTTCTATTATAAAATATTTGAAAAAGTTTAAGTATTTGGTTGCTAGAAAAAAAGTTCATTTGATGGTAGCTCATCCTAGTATAAAAGAGTTCATGTCAAACAAAGATATAAATGAGAAAAGAGCAGGATGGATCACTAGAGTTATAGAATATCATGTGCATATCCATGTAACTAAGCTGGTTAGAGGCAAGGGTTTGTGTGCACAAATTGAAAAAAAGGAATGAGATGATGAAAGCAAAGAGGAGTTTGTCTTACTTGAAGATAACCTTTTACCTGATGACCAACCAACAACTTCATTGACTGATATGAGCATATTTTTATAAATTAGACAATGCCCACCTGATCTTGACAAGGCCAAGAGGAGATATTTCATATTACAACCTGTTCCCTATGTTTTAGTTAATGGAATGCTTTATAGGAAATATTTTTCTGTAATGCTTCTGAAATGTATTGATGTTGCTGATCAAAACAAAATATTACCTGAATTTCATGATGGATCGTGTGGAGGACACTTTAACCCTAAGTATACAACTTGGAAGATCTTGAGAGAAGGTTATTACTGGCTTGATTTGTTTAATGATGCCCACTCTTGGGAAATAAAGTGTCATAAATGTGCTCTTTTTGTAGGAAAACAAAACCTACCAACATTTCCATTGAAGCATATTATGGTTGAGAAGCCATTCATCAAGTGGAGAGTAGACTTCACAGGTCCCATTAATCCTAATTACAGTGCAGGTCACAAATGGATTTTGACTTCTATAGACTACTTTACAAGGTGGACTAAGGGTATTGCATTAAAATAATCGAATGAATATGGTGTTCTCGACTTCTATGAAGACATTATAACTAGGTTTGGTGTTCCTTAATCAATCATTTCAGATAATGAATTGGATTTTGTTGGTTCTAGAATAAAATAATGGGCTATTAAAAATGGTATCTATCTGAATACATCATCTAACTACTACCCTCAGGGTAATGGACTTTCTGAGTCTACTAATAAGAACCTAATAAGGATTATCAAGAGGACTTTACAGGAGAGCAAGATAGATTGGCACTCCAAGCTCAAGGCATCTCTATGGTTGGATATGATTACACCAAAGAAGATCATTGGTAGCTCACCTTATGTACTGGTTTATGGTAGGGAAGCTAGGTTACCAATTTATACTAAGTTTCCATCCCTATAGCTAGCCGATCAAATGATGTTGTTTGAGGATGATGATTCTCTTAATCTAAGGTTGGTTGAGCTATTACAACTTGAAGAGGAAAGGAGAAGAGAATTAAAAAACATGGATTTAAGGAAGATTCAAACTAAAAGGTGTTTTGATAAGAAGGATACACCTAGATAATTAAAAGAGGGTGAGCTAGTTCCTAAATGGGATGTGTTGAAAAGTAGATCAGGGAAGCATAATAAGTTTGATAACTTTTGGACATGCCCATTTGTCTTAACTGAATGTAAAGATAAAAATAATTTTCAACTATCAACCACAGATGGAGAGATCCTACCTAGCCCGGTCAATGGTATTTTTGTCAAGATTTTCTTTGAGGGTGAGTGTTTCCTCAAGAAAAAATTTCATTTCAATAAGTGTTGTCAAGAACTAGGTTTCAATAGGTTTTAGTTTCAATAAAGTGCCATGAGGAACAAAGTTAGTTGTTTTGTTGCATGAATTTTTAGTTAGGTGCATTTTCATTTCAATAAAGGTTGCATATGGTCTATTCTAGTTTTAGAATCCATTTCCCAATGAATAAGGTTCATAGTTTCATGTCTAGCAGGCAGCCATCCAACAAAAGTCACCTAAGAAATGCTGGAAACCCTAAACTCAGATAGCACCACACTTTCTATCATGCATATTCCTACTAAAATTATCAATGTAAGGATAAGATAAAGTTTTGCAATGAAATTATAAAAGTATTAAAGGGCCATGCATCCTACATGAAATTTTTTGTTGTGCATGATTATCTTCCTCCAAAATCATGGTGTGTGTATGAGAAAATTCATAAACAATGATGGTGATATTAACTCCTATTTTGAGCTAGCATGCTTTTTGTATTGCTAAGAAACCAAGAGAAAAAGCTACAAATTTTCTTGTGCTAATCAATCAACAGTATTTAAGGGACATATATCATGTATGAAACCTTTTAATTTATATGGTTATCTTCCTGCATTATGAAAATAGTTTCTGTTAATCTCCATGTTAATAAACTTAATCGACCAAACAATAGTCATGCATGAATATTTATTCATCACACATGATATTTAGACATAAAAGATGTCAAATTGATTATGTTTGCTAATCTTTGAGCTTCCAGATGATATTATTGAACAAAATAAACATAAGTAAATTCAAGATGCAAATATTGATGGATTATGAGTTTACCAACAACAGAGAGCAATGGAAAGTACAGTGAATGTCACGAGCCCGTGCTCAAACTTCACAACAAGCATTATGTCAGAAGAATGCCAAAAACTAATTAAAAAGGATGAACAAATAGTCAAAGCAGAAACCCCAAGTTCAACTTAAGTTCTAGACAATAGTAACTTACGTTAAAGATACAAATAAGTAGTTAATGATGGTAAAAATGCAAATAGAGGAGATTAAATGTTATGCCAATAGTTCATCTTCCAAAAAGATATCGACAAACTGTAGTTAAGGCAACAAAAACCCAAAATATCAAAAATTATTGTGGAAGCTTAAAAAAACCAAATAGGATGGGTAAAGTGGAACAACAAGTTTGAAGGTAAGGAGAATAAAAGTAGTGTAACTTATCTCAAGTTAGGCTCGAGATACCCAAAATCAACGCCAAAAGTTATGGAGAGTCAAAGCCCAAGCCCCAAATCGTTAGAGAAGCTCCAAATCAACAAAGCCAAGATCTAGTTCAACAGGTCGAGCCTCAATACAACAAATCAAAAGCCAAAAAATCTCCACCACTATCATAGTCTATTCAACTCCATTACTAGGGTTTCAATTTTTTTGTTTTGTTAATCAATTGTTTGAGAGGTTCCAATAACTGATGCAAAACACAACCAAAGCAAAATGAGATTTTTAAGTCTACTGTACATGGAGTAGTGAATATCCTTCAAGAATGTAGTGATCGACAATATAACCTTTGGATTCTTATCCTCTCAATTGATAGATCAAAAAATGTGTCACCGAGGTTGCAATAGAAATGATTTTTGTATGTCATATTTTAAATATTTTGCATTAAGACCGATTGCTAGGGGAAAAATAGAATATGTTAGTTGCCTAGGTGATTTTCATATTTGTAACATTGTATCTACTTAAGCATTGATCAAGGCATGTGTTATGCCTAAGATTTAGGGTTTTAGCTTGTATTGAGGAGTGTTTTTGGAGGGAGAGATCATTTTAGAATTACCTTGGGGGGGCCACTTTTGTATATATATATGGTTTTGAAAGGCACTTTGAGGGGTTCAAATTTTGTTGTAGATGTGTGCTAAAGTGAATGTTGTTATTCCTTGGCATATTTTCCATTGTGATATGTATCCAACCAAAGATTTTTAAGAAATAAAGTAAGTGTTGAAATCCATTGCATTTTTCTGAGTATTGTTGTTCAATCCTATTCTTCATTTCTGCAATTAGTGTTAAATTGTTTTGACAACAAAGTTAGTGAATTATTTAAATTCCTTATTAGCTATTTTCACATGACCTATTTGTAGAAAGTGTATGTCTATTGACAAGTGATTATTTGTGGTGAAAACCCTAGTAATAAAGCATTTATGTTAGCTTATATGTTGAATAGCGAGTGTCCCATTTTCAAAATCTCAGTTTTCCATACAAGATTTTAGCCTTTTTTGAATTCTTATTAAGTCTAAAATCAATTTGGTGTATCACCCCCCTTTTTAGTTTTGTTCAATTTCGTGTTATCCTTTTCCATTTTCCCTCAAGAAGAAAGTCAGTTTTAGCTGATAAACTGAATTCTAAAGGAACTGGCCTAGAATCCAGAGATTGCTTCCTAATCAAAGGTACCCACAACTCAGGTTCAGGTTTCCATTGTTTCCATGAGATGTCATTGCACCCTGATGCCTGAGTTGGGGTGAAATTTTATGTACTTAACAACCATATGTAAGTACCACTTTCTCGACAACATATGTCACATCAACCAAAAAATGCAAGAAAAGGGAGTTGGTCAACTAGGTCAAAGTCAAATCCGTATATCGAGTGGATAAAATTAATTTATATATATTAATTCCCTGAAAGATATAATGTCGACCAACTTGTTGAACATATAAAAAAAATCACATGAGTCCAAAACTAGGAAGAGTGTATGTTGCCTAAATTTCCCATTCTGTGCAATCGACCTGGTTTTCCCTGTCTTTCTCCCTCTGTCTTGTTTTCCAGGTCTTGGCTCTGCTAACCCCTAAAAACCCTAGGTCTTTCATGCAAATGAACGAGGCAAAACCCTAGGCCATGGCTCTTATATTTTATCGTTGCTTTTTAAGTCACTAAGAGCATGTGCTTTATTTCTAAGTCGTTTGATCGCTTGAGCCTCAGTGGATATTCTTTTCTTTCTCCCGACTTCGCTTTTCCTTGTGTCGCGTGGTCTGGTGATCTTTTGGAATATTCCCTAAATGTCTCCCGACTTAGAATTTTCTCTTTGGTCGCATGATCGCCAGATAATGTCATAAGCCTTGGTGGAAGGTGGGTCCCAAGTCTGGTCGCTTGATCGCGTAGCCCAGATCAAATATGCCGAAGCTTCTCCTGACTTAGTTTTCCCTTTGTGTCGCATAGTCTCATTAAGAAATCAAATATTCCATCTATGTCTCGAGACTTGGTGATCTCTCTTCAGTCGGGTTGTCGCTTGATTTCATGTTATAAAGTTTTAAAAGGAACGGGACCCACCTTAGTCGGGTGATCGCGAGAAGATTCAGAAGTCAAAGGAAATCTTCTGACTTCGCGATCTGCTTCATGTCGCATGATCGCTTGATCCAGCCGTGACAAACAGTTAAGTTTCTCTTCAGTCGCGTGGTCTCGTGATAAAATAGCAGTTAAGAGATAACACTCCCGACCCCGCGACTAGAAGTTTGATGTTAGTGGATTTTCTCTTGGTCGCCTTGTCGCCAAAACGCATGATGACTCAGCTTCCCCAGTGTACAATAGATGGACCAGTGTCTGTGTGACATGTTTCATATGGTGGATGGATGCTGATGTCAGTCAGGTAATCGCCAGATGAAGGAAATGGGTCACACGACCAGGCGACTTAGGATTCTTTCCCTTCAGTCGCAGGATCACAGGAAGATTTAGGGGTATGCCCAGTTTTCAAACGATTAAATGCCAGCCGTCCAATGCAAAGATCAGATGATCCAACGGTGGTCGCCAAGTCTGGTGATAAAAGTGCCCTACGTGAAAAGTACTCCCGACTCAGCGCCTTGGGGTACTCGGGATGTCGCTAGAAAAATCAAAAGGCTCAGACATAGGATTCCCCGACTTGGCGACTAAGTGTGGTCGCGTGGTCTCAGTACGGAGGGATAACATCTGGCGATCAGGCGAAAATCCGTGATGGTTAAAGGTGAGAGTTAGGCGCTGGGTCGCTAGAGGAAAGGTGAGTTAAGTGAAATGCCTTGCGACTTTGATTTCACGCAGTTGAGATGTCGCTAGATCTGGCTCGAGTTAAACAAAGGTAAAAAAGACCATTGTCGCCTGGTCATGAGATTAAACCCTGGTTAAGAGGTAGTGCATGCGACAAGGAGACTAGCCGTTGGTCGCGTGGTCGCAGGACTTTGAATTTGAATATTTGGCAGCAAATTTGGCACTGTGAACGCTCGGCAGCCATGGTTTCTCTGTGCTCGTGTTCCAGGGGCTGATCAGAGGTTTCAATTGCAGAAGGCCATGCACAGAGAGTCTGTTGATCCCAGAATTAGATTTGTTCGACGTCAGTGGAGAAATAGAAGATTCAGAGACGTGGGGAAAGATACATAGTTCAATCAGAAGTTATTGCTCTTCAGGTGCAGTTGGCAGGAGGACATGGTCATGATCGATGAGTCATTGATGAGGAATCTGAGCGGCGGCCGTCAAGGGTCACTTCTCGTCCTAGGAGACTGTGATCAGTTGGTGAGCATTCATGACAGAGACTTAGTTGCAGAATATTGCTATGGATCCAGGTTGCGTGTCTACGGGCATGATCAAGTATAGGGATGGGCGCAGGAAATCAAATCTAATCTGATCGATTCATTCTTGGTGCACATTTATGTCCAGATTAGATTTTGTGCTAGGGTCAATTATTACATTGTAAATCTGTAACCCTAGTTAGGTTTTCTGAGACTCCTGCCTGCGTGCATGGGAGTATTTAAAGTTTTTGAGAGCCTTAGTGCTCAGATTTTGGCATTTTTTAAGGAGAATTCATTCTTCCCAGGAGCTATCTGAGGCATTCTTTCTGCCCTCTGGCTTTTACATCTTGTAATTCTCTCATTGATCATGCAAACTATTGGAATTATTTTATGATAATTCTTCATATCCCTATGCTTCCTTGTTTGTATCATCTCTTATTGGACCAAAGTTTATGAATTTTGATTAATGGATATTGGGGTTCCTAGTTCCTCTCATTTTCTACAATTCTGTGTGTTATTGTGCCTGATCTTATTTAGATGTTTTGTGGGTATACTTAAGCCCCTAGCAGTCTTGTCTCATTCCTACACCTGGTTGCAGAAAAGGATGTTTTCTTGCAGGTCATAGGTCGAGTCTTATGTTTAGGCCTTCCTATGAGATACTTATGCAAGCCTATCTAGTGAGTTGTGACTTGTTAGACCTGTTTCCTCTGTTAGTTTCATTCCTCTATATTGAGATCCAAGCCCTAATTTTGGTGCATCACCTAGTAGGTAGTTTGCTTTCAGTCATTTCCCTTTCATGCAATCCTTCTATCCCTTTCCCTCAAAAAGTTTACTTTCCTGTTTAAGAAGAAAATTAAGTTGATCATCCAACAGGAACCAGCCTAGAACGTGGAGGTCTCATCTCGGTTAGCATAAGGTCCCACAACCTTGAGATGATTCCCATGTTATACTGGATTATCAAGACCAAGAGAGCTTGAGATCAGAGGCGCAAATTCAGTGTATAACAATTTTGGCACGCCCAGTGGGACAGTAAAAGAAGTCCATTAGAGAATATTATGTTATCTCTGATATGCAGGTTACATGATACAAACTTTTAAGAAGTTGTTCTAACAAGTATATCTAGCGACTCCACTGGTTTCAAAGTTTCAGACCAGCCCTATTTAAAATATATGAGAAAGATTGCAACTAGGAGCTCTAGGCCTACTGAATTTTTGGAGTTGCCCTCAAAGAGAAGTCACAAAGGCAGGTCAACTCACAGAGAGTCTCCTGCAAGGAGAGTTCAGTCTACACCTCCTAATTCATGAGAAAGGAGGCATTTTGCTGTTCATCACAGAAGAAGAGGAAGATCTCTAACCAGAGATCTAGAAGAGGAAGATTCAAGCACAGCTAATCTTTTTGTGAATCTTCAAGTTTCAGCTCCTTCCATGGCTAGACATTTTGCCTTTGCACCCTTCAATCAAGGGAGCCCATTAAATTTTGTAGTGCATCATGATGACCCCCTGGTGGCATTGAAGAGTTTGCCTGATTTCACAGGTGAAGGGAAAACCACAGCTTTTGAGAACATAAGAGATGTGACTACCATCTGCAGCATCCACAACATAACTCAAGAAGATGTAGCCACCAAGCTATTAGCAGCATCTCTAAAAGGTAAAGCTCTTGAATGGTTCAGAACTTTACTTGTTGGGT
>MU223485.1:6384-68093 GCA_018584345.1 Thuja plicata
GTGTGTGTGCGCGCGTGCGCGTGTGTGTGTGTGTGTGTGTGTGTGTGTGTGTGTGTGTGTGTGTGTGTGTGTATTATTCAAGAATTCTTTTTCTCCTACCAAAAGTATGTTAGGACCCCCTTTTTTCATTTCTCCTTCTTCCAAGATTTATTGTATCTTAAAAGTCACTCTGGATCTTTTCTAAAATAATAGGAGTTTTTATCTCCATCATGTATGGAAGTTCAGTCAAACTGCCAAGGCCTACCCAAAAATAGATGGAAACCATCCATGGGTAAGACATCACACAACACTCTATCCTTATACCTCCCTATGGAAAATTCCACCCAATATTTCTAATTGACCAACACATGTTGATCCTTACTCAACCAAGTGACTCTGTAAGGGTTGGTATGAGGAATCTTTTTCAATTTTAACTTTTCAATAACTTCCATAGAAATTATGTTATCAGTAGAACTAGAATCTATGATAACTTTACAAACTTTACCTAGTACCTTGCATTTAACTCTGAATAGGGATCTTCTTTGGCTTGGCTCTTCCTTGTTGGGCTCTTTGAGAAGTGTTCTTCAGATCATCAAGTTCTCCTTTATCTTTGAATCTAGGGCTAGTTCTGCTGACTTGATGTTAGAATACTCTTCTTGCACATAATTGATTCTTGTGAGGTAGAACTCTTCTCAGGACACCTATAGGTAGGATGCCCATAATGATGACAATTGTAGCACTTCATTGAAGATAAATAAGATCCTCTTCCCTAGTTATTAGATCTTCCTCTTGAATTGTTATTTGAGCCTCTTCCTCTATTGTAACCACCCCTTCAGTTACTAGACTCTCCTTAATTCTCAGTGATTTTAGACTCACTCTGATTTCTCACCTCAAATTTCCTTCCACCAGAACCTTCCCTCTGTCCTCTACCATAGCTTTGTCTACCTCTTCCCCTATTTCATGATTCATGTTTCTTTTTTAGCTTCTCTTCTACCTTGAGAGATAACTGATAACATTGATGTATAGTCTTGGGACTTGAGAGGCTAATTTACTGTTGGATGTTCCACTTGAGACCATTGAAATACCTAGCCACTTTTAGGCTCCCTTCCTCCATTACGTGTGACCTTAGGTATAACTTACGAAACTCTTCTATATAGGCACTGACTTCTAAGTCTTTCTACCTCAAATTCTATCTTTTCTTGGGCAACTGCACCTCATAATCATCAGGAAACTAAGTTTCTCTAATTTTGGCCACCATGCCTTTCCAACTGGTGATAGGGTTCTTCCATTATTTGAAATTTTCATCTTGGACAAACTTCCACCAAGTGAGAGTAGTCCATCTCAATCTTGTCTTGGTTATTCTAACGTTTTTAGTCTCCATCACATTATCACATTCAAATTGATTTTCAAGTCCTTATATCCACTTCATGACTACTTCTAGTTCCATCTTGCCACTAAATAGAGGCACACCTTCTAAGTACTTATCACTCTTAGCTTTTAAATTTTTCAAGAATGTCTCTTCTTGAAGCACAGGGTTTGGCTCTAGTATTATATCTTCCTCAGCCACTAACTTACCCTTTCCTTCACTCTCTCTCATCAATTCACTGACTTCTTGAGTCCTAAGCTGCACTTCTTCTAAATTAGTTTCCATGATTCCCAATTGTTCCTCTAGGTGTCTAGACTCCTCTCTCTTCTCTTCTACATCCTTTTCTAGCTCAGCATTAGTCACCATCTTAGATGAATATACTGATTCTGGCGAAGATAGCATCTAAACTCTACAAGCCCAATATTTAGGCTCTGATACCAATCTGATAGGGATGGGATCTCCTTAATTATATACTAATCTTGAATATATTCCAAGGGCTCTTTCTTAGACCTCCTATGTATTTCAAAACCCTAATCTTGAAGCAAGTCACTAAGATCTTCTGCCTCCTAGTCAAGATCCATCCTATCAATTAGTTTACTCCTCAATGCTCACTGAATAGTCAAATGTGAATTCTATCAACCTTTTCCAAAATACTCATAATTCCTTCCAGGGTTGTTTTCTTACTTCCTTGGGTCATTTAATGATATTATTGAAGATTTTAAGCCATCAAATATTCATTCAAACATCGAACTCCTACAATCTAGGATTAGGCCTAGTGCTTGCTTGTAGCCCTAATCAGACACAATTTATGGATTCTTTCACAAAAACCCCAAAAGACCACCAAATCTAATTTTACATTCTGGTACCCTTTTCCAAAAGATTAAACATTTTCTAGGTTTGGATTCTTGAAACCATCGATACAACCCTTGAAAACTCTTAGGGACATTATCCTTAATTGTAGGGATAATTAGGTCTTATGTTGTATTTTCTCTCATTTCTTGTTGAATTTGATTCCTCCACTAATACCACTACTTGGAGAGACATATTACCTCTCCCTTGTTACCATCCAGCCATTGGATTTCCTTTTCTAATCCAACCCTGCAAGTTTTTCACAACTGACTCTCTTTCTTCCCTAGCTGGGCTATAGCCAATCTCGCCCAAGGAAAGAGCTCAAAATCCATGGCTAATACTTCTCCTACCAAAACAAATAGGAAAATTATGTACAGTGGATCCTCTTAAGTTCCATCTAGGGACATTTTTCTGACCATGGATTCAAGAACCTCGAGGAGCCATTTTCTATATACAGTGAAGAATTAGACCAGGAAACTGCAATTTTAAAGAAAATTTAAAAGATCCTACAAAATAAAGATTATAGAAAAAATGCATTGCACATACAGTCTCTAAAAAATCATAAGAAACTAATTACTATATAAAATATCAAGATTCAATCCATTAACTAGCTTTGTTACTCAGAAATGCTCGAATACAATTATATACACAGTCTGCAACTTCTCATTAACTGAAAATTTAAACAAAAAGACATCCAGCCTCGAAATGATGGCTTGGAAGATCTTAAATAGTCTTCCCCTTGTTATAACAATTGATGTACCTGACCTATTTGTCCATTTAGGACAAAAACAACTTTTTAGGACATACCGAACAACTTTTAAAAGTTGCAAAATTGTTCCATGAGCAACTTTTTCAACATTTCTTGCAATTTTCACTTTTCCATGCTTCTAATGCCTTGGTTGGATTTCCAAAGGCCTAAAAAACACATCTACATCACAAAAATAATCTAAAAACGCTCTCCTAAGCAACTAGGGTGTCCATTCAACAATTTGACCCATTTTCCTTCTTAGGTCAATGCAATGAGTGAATGAACAAAACACTTACCAAAAACAATTTTAACAAGTCCTAAACATTTATCCAAAATGTTCCTAAAATTTCCTAATTTTCAAGCAACTAGGAAGGTGCAAAACCAAAAAGAAAGAAGGGCCTTTAACCCTAGGTGCTTCTATGCCAAAAGGTACAAAGGTGTGTCACACTTTAGGCAAACTTATCAACACAACTGTATTTAAATATTTCTAGATTAAAAATAGTTTTGATCAAACATATGGCCTAGCTAGATTCATTTTGGCTAAGTTAGATATGTGTCTCAACTTTTCTAATTGGAAATGTCTATTGAATGCATATCTTAGACAACTTT
Organism: Thuja plicata; assembly: GCA_018584345.1. Lineage (NCBI taxonomy): Eukaryota > Viridiplantae > Streptophyta > Pinopsida > Cupressales > Cupressaceae > Thuja > Thuja plicata. Next base: position 9,936 of record MU223485.1, read on the forward strand.
GGGTCCAATTACGAAACAAATAATATTATTTCAGAAAAGTGATGTTTAAAAAACTCCTACTCTTTTTATTGATATTTAAAAAAAATATAAAAATACCCTTTTTCTAGATCTATAAGTGAACTTTTCTAAAAATATATCTTTATGATATTTTAATTATTTTTTATATTTTATATTTAATTGTTATTGAAAGTAGTCATGAGTACATACTATATGGTTGATTATCTTATCATAGAAAATTAGAAAAATTTATTTAAAATTTTTGGAAAAAATATTGCTTAGTAGAGCAAAGAATCTATATCAAGAGGATATAATTTATTTCTATTTTGGATGCATAGTTAAGACAAAAGGCGATTTTGAATGAAAAGAGATATATTTTAGTACATGTAAATTTTTAATTTTATATTTAAATATACATTAATAAAAATAGTTAAAAGATATATCCATGTACTAAACTTTAAATTTATTTGTACACACAAAAAAATTTGAATAATTTTTTTTTTAAAAATACTATATAAAGGTTAACGAACGATGTATCTATGATTTCAACATTTTATCAGGAAATAAATTTTAGTTTTTTATTTTATCACAAACTCTATTTCTATAATTTTTTTATTTTTTTACAAAAATTACAAACATAAAATATATTAAAAATTAAACATTTCATTAGTTTACATCATTTAAAAATTATCAACATATATCCAACCTTTTAGTGATTCAATTTCAAAATCTTAATTAGTGTTATCTATTTTCTTTATAAAAGTGTGACACAACTTTGTACTTTTACCCAATCTCTACCATGAATATGCAATGCCTAACAGTCAAGATGTGGTAGAGATTTATTATCAAATAATTATTATTCCACTAATTCTCTCTAAACTTGGTTCATCTCTTTCTATGAACCACATACTTTGGCCAAAGCCTATAAAATAATGGTGAACCTGAGAAAGTAGATTACCTTCTTTGTTTCTCATAATTGGCTTGCCCATATTTGGCACCCTTACCAGAAGGTAAGCTTTCCAAATACATACATAACATGTAAAGAGATTCAAACACATGCATACAATTTTATTTCCTTTCCATGCAATAATGTATTATTTCCATATATATAATTTGCATGCAATGCCTCATGCATAATAACCCATGTACTAGTAATTTCACGCTAGAGTCATAAAATATTCTCTCATCATTTAATAAAAAATACATATAAGATTCTTTTTTCATCTCATGATTATCCATGCATTTCTCTTCATAGCATCAAATAGTCACATCACATGCATTGTAATGCCCCTCCAACCCTCACAAGACCTGATTATGCCTATTGGAATTTTGGGACTTTCATTCTCTACTAATGATTCTAATTGAAGTTACTAATCCAATCTATCTCATCTCCACATAAGTGTTTACTGCATATCTCTCCTTGAGTAGTGATGTCTACTATGTGTTGATGATATTTTAGGAATATTGTGTTATGAAATAATCTGATATGTTTGTTGTATGAGGAACTTCCTTTTGATGGTTTGAGTACACTGGAATGAATTAAGTTGATTAATATACTTTTATGACTATGTTCTGGATGGTGTATTTATGTTATTCAAAATTGCCATAAAGACTAGGTTATCTATGTGCTTTACCTAGTCATTATTAACACTCTTGTATGATTTTATGAATGATTGTGATGTTAACTATTGATTAGGGATTAACCCAAATCACCTAATGGATCATATTATGGATTTAATCTGCCCCTTTCTTTATAACTAATTAGTATTACTTTGTATTACAGGTTCTTATACCCTAGTGACATCATACTTGAACTCTATGCTTTCTCTTATTTGATTAGATGATGAGATGCTTTCAAAATATGTTGGATAATATGTTCATCCTAATGATAGTTTGTAAATGATTTGAATGTCACCTAATGAATTATATTCTTAGAATATTTAGTAGAATTTGGTCTATATACATGATGACATTATCAATGATGATAGTTTATTTTTATTTTGAGATTATTATGGAGCTAATAAACACTAACTTAATCTTTATTTAGAATGAGTATTGTATGGTGTGTGTGTGCGTAAGATCGAAGAGGCATTCATAGTCACTTCCATGGGAGATCCACACGATGTCGCACTCCCCCTCGTTGTCTTCCATTTCTTGTACATAAATATATTTGTGTTTCTCAACTTGCTGATGTAGGATGCAGGTACCAAGCATCGACTCCACCTGGCCACACAAGTCTGAGCGTGCCTTTAAATCATTGAATGTTGTTGTTGTGGAGGTAGTACCAAGGTTTTCCAAAGTAGACCGTTTTGACTTAGGTTCCTTTTTCAGGAAGTCACCCTATTTGGGTTTGGGATGTATTATTATTTCGATGGTTTTGACATTTGTGTTCTAGTCAATTAACCTTGCTCTTTTATTATTTTCAATTATGTTTTTAATATTATCCTTGGTTATTATATCATTATATATATAATAGTTGTATTATGTGTGTAAATAAGTTTACGATGTGACTTAGCATATGTATATGTTTGTATATATGGGTGCACACATATATGCCTATGTATATATATAAATATGATTGTGTGAGTGTGTATAAAGATATGAATATGTGTATTAGTTTTGTGATGTAATATTGTATTGTTATATAAAATTAAATTAAATAATAAGAGAATTAATATCATTATTTTTATTTGGCAAAACTAGCTTTTCTAGGAGATTCGAACCCGAGACCTCCTAGGAAGAAGGCTAGATAGTTGCCAATGGAATATATGAATTCTTGATCATGTTTCTTATCATCAACATATTTGAGAACTACATAAGCTTAATTAAGTTAATAAATAAATTAAATTTTTAACCTATCATTCACGGGAATAATTAATTATTTTGAAACCAACTATGGAAGTTGGGGAATTTGCTTCCCGTAAAGCAACTCCTCCAACCATATAGTTTTCTATATGTATAAGGTGAAATATTTTTGGAAGGAGACTGGGGGATTTTGGTGATTCTCAAAAGAGGATTTTCAATTTTAAATGAGGCTATTTCATCAAGAGTTAAGGAAGACAACAGTGTTTTATTTTTCAAAGAAAATGGAGAAATAACAGTTGCAAACAAAAATATACAGTCCTAATGCGGAGGCCATATCTTGCTAACCAACCGTTGGATCGTTCTAATTTTTCGATATGTTGGAAAACACTACATTGTGTAAATTCTTAATGGAGCCATCAAAGAAATATGGTGTGGTTCAAAAGTTATTGATCTCTGTGTGCGAGTCTCTCCAGGAGGACAACAAGAAGGAAGTTGGAAAGTCTGGAGGCTTATGGAATTGCTCAAAACACCAAGGGAATCATCCAGAGTAGTCCAGGTAGAGTCTAGAACCAGAATTAATTCCCATGTTCTTGAGTATTTCTAGTAATTCATTTATGAAATGTTTTTACTACTATGAGTGTTATATGATTGATTAGATCTATAGTCAAGTAATGTAGTTTAAAAACATTCATGATGCACTCTGTAAATAAGTGTCTGTATTTAATCTATAGGATTGGTGACTTTTTCACTACCTATTATTGGATGTGATTATGTATTCATGTGTGGTTTTTAATTCTATGTGAATCTTATGTTTAGGTAGTGGTTAAATTCCTATTTTAAGTATTATTAATTTTTGGAAGGATTAGGATGTCATTTTATCACCCTTTCTTTTAATAGTTTATTTAATTTGGTGTTATTTTTGTCTATGTTCTTTCTCTAATTTTGTGTATGAGAAAGCTTCATATAATTATCAAGGTTTATTTTGATGGCCATATATTGTTCTTATTCTTTTTCTACACATTGTTAGGGTTTGGACTCATCCTAAAGGTTTGAAAACACATGAGAGTTTCCTAAACCTAGGGATTAGATGTTTTGTAGTGATTGAAAGTCCCTTTTTGATGGCATATTTGAGTAGGGAAACAAGGTACCCTAGGTGGATAGCTCACCATAGGTGCCAGGACCCAAAGTGGTTGCTAGGAGATCTTATGGGTGAGTTCTTAATCAAGTGATAACCATTAAAATGAACTTGGGTTAAGGGTGAGTTTAAAACATAATAAAAGATAAGAAGTGTTAAAGTCCGCATAGACCTGTTGGAGTACCGGTACCATGGGTAACGGCCAGGGTGGATCCTTAAACTTTGAGAGGGGAACGGTGTTACATGGTTTCCAGGGAGGATCCCAATACACAAGTTGTGTGATGACACTCACCTAGTTGGTAATCTGGAGCCCTCACTCATACTTTGTGATGTTTGGATACTTGGTCATATTTTGTGTTTCCTATTTTTTTTTCTTTTGGATGGTTCTTTTGGGAAAGGTGTATTTTGTTGGCCTTATATTTTCTTAGAGCTTGTGTGGACCTTGGTTCTATCTCCTAGCACGAGGGAGTGGGAATTTGCGGTTCTACGTGGTTGGATGGTTAATCTTATTGAGGTATTGTTCGTGGTTGCATGGATGTCTTTACATTTGGATTCATGCTTGGAAGCTGTCAAGGATTCTACTTTTCCATCATGTACTTCAATAAACTGTAATTTTGATGTATTGATTTATTAAGAGCCCTTATTGGGTAATGTAATGTAATGTAAATGAAAGGAAAATCAATGTAATGGGAATGGGTATTTCTAGGTGAAATAAAGGGAAAAGTTATGCTCCTACTTGCATATGTTAGAGGCATTGAAATATTATGGAATTTTTCATTTGTATCACTCTTATGATATCTTATAGTAAGTGATCTCTCACATGAAAATTTAATCATATTGTTCTCTTTTGTTTAGTGGATAACTTATATTGACGTGATAAGTAACTTCTTTTAAATAATAGACTAAAAGGGAATACTAGGAAATGAATGGTTAATGAATGAACTCGTGTTTATATCAAAGTGAAATGTTATTTCTAGATAAGAACAATTATATTAAACGATAAAATGATTATAGAATTGCAATCAGTTGTATAATTGAGAAATGAGATGCCAAATATTAAGGAAATTTTATAGAAAAGAAGTACAATACATTTTTGGTTCAGTGTAACCTACGATAGTAACTCAATAAATTGATTCACGTATTGTTGACTTATGATTGATATTAAGAATGAGTTAGGATCATTTTGGTTGGTGCCTTAAAATATATCTAGTGCAATGTACATCCAGGTTGTAGGGTATGCAAAAATGAATGATAATCTTTACCCTAATGTTTATATGAAACTAAAAAATATGGTTTATAGATGTTATGAATTACATTAGTTAGTTATGAATAATGGATTGTGTTGGTAAATTAAATGTTGGTGACTACTCATTGAAACATGTTCATCAAACAATAGTCATTTATTCTGAAGCGTTATAAATATGTTAGACTTGTAACTCATTATGAAACTCTTAAATGTAATTAGATTAATCAATATTGTTTGAGTAGCAATGTTAGGGATCTTGTGAGGACTAGGAAATCTTGCATTCATGTTTTTTTAGCATGTGTATTGACTCTTTTGATAATATGTGTCATAATAGTTTTTAAAAAAAATATCTGACTCCGTCTATAGAGATTAGTTGGTATGTCCTCCTGGGTTTCCTAGCGGGGTGTTACATCTGGTATTAGAGCCCTAGGTTTCCACACTAGGAACTCTGGGACTCATAACTCACTTATGCTTACCCTTTAAGCTCGTGTATTATATACCTTACCAATTTTAGCATCATTCTTGCAAAATTGAATTTTAGTTATGAAAGTTACATCTTTCGGTGTGTCTGTTATAAAGTGTTTTGGAAAAATACTTAGATAGTACTAATATTGAATTATCTTACAAATTTACTTGCATTTTGAAGATTTTGTTTTTGGGTTAATAATGTGTTCAAATAAATGTTTGGCTTAGGTGAAAATTACTCACTAGGGAGTCTATACCTATAACTTATATTATTTAAAACCTAGAGTGTTTGGAAGAAAATGATTATTCTGATCGTTCGTATATGCCAATGCATCTCTTAAATGTCATGAAATGTGTTTTGATTTTCTGTTAAATTGATTATTTTGAGAAATTTTAAGGACTATGCATACTGTTTTCCTTGGATGATTCCCCATTCTCTTATTTCCTATATAAATTATACTAATTGAAGTTCATAGACGTGATATTTTAAGTAGCTATCAACAATATACCTAGTGATTTTGAAAGAGACAAGAGTTCATTTGGATTGAAGAATTGAATTATTTACATGAATTAAGAAGTGATTAAGATAGCACTCAAATAATAATACTTTGTTTCCAGATTAAATTTTATATTGTGTTGGTTCATACGTATGTAAACATTGAAAGTTTGGTGTCACGTTGAGGTTAGAGTTTTAATGATTGTTGTCTCTTCCTTATACTTTCACAACTAGTAGAAGGAGAAACTTATAATGTACGCATCGATAAATATGTTTGTAGTGTTGTGATGAGCTTAGAAAAAAATCAAGTAATCGATAATATTGTTTTTTTATATATATAGAATACTTCTCCCTTCTCTACCTTTATTGAAGTAAGCAATTGAAAGGAAAGAACAAATATATTTATCTCTCTTTTGTTTCCCTTTTTCAGAATAAGTTTTGAAGGACTAAAGTTTTCTTAGAAAAAAAATTTAAAAAAAATAAAAATAAAAATAAAATAAAAAAAATGAAATTAATACTTTCAGTAATATTTATATGTGTCTAGTTATAAAACCTTTGGGTAAAGGACATATGTCCCCAAGGTTTTATTGTTCATGTTTGGGTTTAAAAGAAGAAGTGTTTTATTCTTGTTTCAAAAAGTTATATCATTTTTGCATTCCATGTTAATAGGTACAAAATTAATCAAGACTAAGGTAAGAATATACTAACATCCAAGTATTTTCTCTTGGAGTTGGTATTTGATTCTCTATCTTAATGATTAAAGTAAAAACTTCCACTTTAAGTATGTAATTTATAAATTCCTTTTGAATAGACAAAACCATCAATAAGAATTATGAAAATGAATTTGGCTTAAGTGTGCATGATAAGCATCATTTCAATGGTAATATTTCTGGTTGGATGTCTATAGTATAGGGTGTTGAGTTATAAAATGTAAGTGGAATATGATTGCATGCTTATCTAAATGGATATGAACCTTTATATTTTAAAAAAAATCAATCATATGTTGTTATCTTTATTAAGAAATGCATATTAGGTTAAGGGTATGATTGGGTAATCCTAAATTTTATAAAGGAAAGAAAAGGGAAAAGCTTATTAATATATTGGTAGCATAATAATAGGTATTTGGGTAGTGGCAATGTATTTTTTTCCTCCTCTTAATGACTCTATGAATAGCTCTAAATTAACAGTTTATATAGACTCATCATCTTACTATTTAATTCGATAGGAAATAGGTGTGTTTTACTAGTGCCTGACATATAGTCTGCAGGGAATGGTTTCCTAAATTAATGATGTAATAATTTGCTAAACTGTCAAAATTTGTGTAGGAGTATGGATAGGGTAATCTAATGATTATGCCTGCTATAGTAGATCTCTTTGATTCTATCCTTGTAAAAGTGTGTCATTATGTGTGTGATTTATAGTATTTTTTGGGGCATATTTGAGACACTTGTTGATAGGGAATTAATAGCCACTACATAATAAGGAAATAGGATCTGCTTTGTGTTTTCTAAGAGTTTCCTATAGAACTAGGTGTTAAGGTAAATTATAAGTGGAATAATGCTTGGTTGAATGTGATAAGTTGATTTCTTGTATAAATGTTTTATGCCATCTTGTATTGGTTTTGCATTTTAGCGTCCCTATTTGAAAATTGCTTAGTAAGTTTAAAAGTGCTTCACAGTTATAATTATTCCTAAGGTTTAAAGTGATATTTTATCATACTAACGAATGTGATACTTTGTAACTCATAGTTTCTATTTTTCTAGATTTTGAGATGTTATCACAAATTCTTACCCTGTTGTCTGAGTTACAATAAATAAGAACTTTGATTTTGAAGAAAAGTAAGAATATCAATATAAACCATGTTTTTGTTTTATACATGATATTAGTCTTAGTAGGAATGTGTAAGAAGAAACTATTAGGGGTTATGAATTGGTGTAAAATCGGTATCACATTCTAATTATATGTGTCCTTTCTGCATAGAGTCCTCACATTATGATAGTCTTTTTCATAAATTATCCATGAGTGACCTTTGATTATCTAAAATAAGTTAAAATAATGTAAGACTCATGAAACTTTGATAGCGGGATTACTTGAATATATTCTATAATTTAAGTTAGATATTTGATCATTATGTAGAAGTGGTAAATCTTTTAGTACTTACCGACTTCCAGGAGTAAGTCTAATCTAAGGGGGGAGGATGTAATGCCCCTCCAAACCTCACAAGACCTGATTATGCCTATTGGAATTTTGGGACTTTCATTCTCTACTAATGATTCTAATTGAAGTTACTAATCCAATCTATCTCATCTCCACATAAGTGTTTAATGCATATCTCTCCTTGAGTAGTGATGTCTACTATGTGTTGATGATATTTTAGGAATATTGTGTTATGAAACAATCTAATGTGTTTGTTATATGAGGAACTTACTTTTGATGGTTTGTGTACACTGGAATGAATTAAGTTGATTAAGATACTTTTATTACTATGTTCTGGATGGTGTTTTTATGTTGTTCAAAATCGCCATAAAGACTAGGTTATCTATGTGCTTTGCCTAGTCATTATTAACACTCTTGTATGATTTTATGAATGATTGTGATGTTAACTATTGATTAGGGATTAACCCAAGTCACCTAATGGATCATATTATGGATTTAATCTGACCCTTTCTTTATAATTAATTAGTATTACTTTGTATTACGAGTTCTTATACCCTAGTGACATCATACTTGAACTCTATGCTTTCTCTTATTTGATTAGATGATGAGATGCTTTCAAAATATGTTGGATAATATGTTCATCCTAATGATAGTTTTTAAATGGTTTGAATGTCACCTAATGAATTATATTCTTAGAATATTTTATAGAATTTGGTCTATATACATGATGACATTATCAATGATGATAGTTTATTTTTATTTTGAGATTATTATGGAGCTAATAAACACTAACACAATCATGCTTTAGAATGAGTGTTGTATGGTGTGTGTGTGTGTGTGTGTGTGTGTGTGTAAGATGAGGGGAGGCACTTGTAGTCACTTCTGTGGGAGATCCACATGATGTCGCACTCCCCCTCGTTGTCTTACATTGCTTGTACATATATATATTTGTGTTTCTCAACTTGGTGATGCAGGATGCAGGTACCTGGCATCAACTCCACCTGGCCACACAGGTCTGAGCATGCCTTTAAATCCTTGAATGTTGTTGTTGTGGAGATAGTACCAAGGTTTTCCCAAGTAGATCATTTTGACTTAGGTTCCTTTTTCAGGAAGTCACCCTATTTAGGTTTGGGATGTATTATTATTTTAATGGTTTTGAGATTTGTGTTCAAGTCAGTTAACCTTGCTCTTTTATTATTTTCAATTATGTTTGTAATATGATCCTTGGTTTTATATCATTATATATAATAGTTGTATTATGTGCATAATTAAGTTTACGATGTGACTTAGCATATGTATATGTTTGTATATATGGGTGCACACATATATGCCTACGTGTGTGTGTGTGTGTGTGTGTGTGTATATATGATTGTGTGGGTGTGTATAAAGATATGAATATGTGTATTAGTTTTGTGATGTAATATTGTATTGTTATATAAAATTAAATAAAATAATAAGAGAATTAATATTATTATTTGTATTTGGCAAAAGTAGCTTTTTTAGGAGATTCAAACCTGAGACCTTGTAGGAATAAGGCTAGATAGTTGCCAATGGGATATATGAATTCTTGATCATGTTTCTTATCATCAACATATTTGAGAACTACATAAGCTCAATTAAGTTAATAAATCAATTAAACTTTTAACCTATCATTCACGGGAATAATTAATTATTTTGAAACAAACTATGGAGGTTGGAGAAGTTGCTTCCCGTAAAGCAACTCCTCCAACCATATAGTTTTCTGTATGTGTAAGGTGAAATATTTTTGGAAGGAGACTGGGATCTTTTGGTGATTCTCAAAAGATAATTTCAATTTTAAATGCGGCTATTTCATCAAGAGTTAAGGAACACAACAATGTTTTATTTTTCTAAGAAAATGGAGAAATAACAGTTGCAAAAAAAATATATACAGTCCTAATGTGGAGGCTATATCTTGCTAACCAACCGTTGGATCGTACTAACTTTTGGATATGTTGGCAAACACTACATCATGTCAATTCTCACTGGAGCAATTGAAGAAATATGGTGTGGTTCGAAAGTTATTGATCTCTGTGTGCGGGTTTATCCAGGAGGACAACAAGAAGGAAGTTGGAAAGTCTGGAGGCTTATGGAATTGCTCAAAACACCAAGGGAATTCTCTGGAGTAGCCCAGGTAGAGTCTAGAACCAGAATTAATTCCCATGTTCTTGAGTGTGTCTAGTAATTCATTTATGAAATGTTTTTACTACTATGAGTGTTATATAATTGATTAGATCTATAGTCAAGTAATGTAGTTTAAAAACATTCATGATGCACTCTATAAATAAGTGTCTGTATCTAATCTATAAGATTGGTGACTTTTTCACTACCTATTATTGGATGTGATTATGTCTTCATGTGTGGTTTTTAATTCTATGTGAATCTTATGTTTAGGTAGTGGTTAAATTCCTATTTAAGTATTATTAATTTTTGGAAGGATTAGGATGTCATTTTATCACCCTTTCTTTTGATAGTTTATTTAATTTGGTGTTATTTTTGTCTATGTTCTTTCTCTGATTTGGTGTATGAGAAAGCTTCATATAATTATCAAGGTTTCTTTTGATGGCCATATATTTTTCTTATTCTTTTTCTGCACATTGTTAGGGTTTGGACTCATCCTAAAGGTTTGAAAACACATGAGAGTTTCCTAAACCTAGGGACTGGATGTTTTGTAGTGATTGAAAGTCCCTTTTTGATGGCATGTTTGAGAAGGGCAACAAGGTACCCTAGGTGGGTGGCTCACCATAGGTGCCAGGACCCAAAGTGGTTGCTAGGAGATACTATGGGTGAGTTCTTAATCAAGTGATAACCATTAAAATGAACTTGGGTTAAAGGTGAGTTTAAAACATAATAAAAGATAAGAAGTGTTAAAGTTTGCATAGACCTGTTAGAGTACCGGTACCATGGGTAACGGCCAGGGTGGATCCTTAAAATTTGAGAGGGGACCAGTGTTACATGGTTTCCAGGGAGGATCCCAATACATAGGTTGTGTGATGACACTCACCTAGTTGGTAATCTAGAGCCCTCACTCATATTTTGTGATGTTTGGATACTTGGTTGTATTTTGTGTTTCCTATTTTTTTTCTTTTGGATGGTTCTTTTGGGAAAGGTGTATTGTTGGCCTTATATTTTCTTAGAGCTTGTGTGGACCTTGGTTCTATCTCCTAGCACGGGGAGTGGGACTTCATGGTTCCACGTGGTTGGGTGGTTAATCTTAAATTGAGGTATTGTTCATGGTTGCATGGATGTCTTTACATTTGGATTCATGCTTGGAAGTTGTCAAGGATTCTACTTTTCCATCATGTACTTCAATAAACTATAATTTTGATGTATTTATTTATTAAGAGTCCTTATTGGGTAATGTAATGTAATGCAAATGAAAGGAAAATCAATATAATGGGAATGGGTATTTCTAGGTGAAATAAAGGGAAAAGTTATGCTCCTACTTGCATATGTTACAGGCATTGAAATATTATGAAATTTTTCATTTGTATCACTCTTATGATATCTTATAGTAAGTGATCTCTCACATGAAAAGTTAATCATATTGTTCTCTTGTGTTTTGTGGATAAGGACCTAACTTATATTGATGTGATATGTAACTTCTCTTAAATAATAGACTAAAAGGGAATACTAGGAAATGATTGGTTAATGAATGAACTCGTGTTTATATCAAATTGAAATGTTATTGCCAGATAAGAAGAATTATATATGAAATGATGAAATGATTATAGAATTGCAATCAGTTGTATAATTGAGAAATGAGATGCCAAATATTAAGGAAATGTTTTTGATAGAAAAAGCAGCAAGAGGGTGTTGGCCTGTGGAACAGAGGACTAGTAGCACATTAACAACATATTAATTGAACTAGTCTAAGCTGTAAAGCATTTTAGCATTATAATCTAAATCACCAGTTCTAGTTCTGCCTCTATCAAAAACATAAATGACAGTACTTCTCCAAAGGATTAAACCAGAGTACTTTCTATCATCAGTAGCATAAAAAGTATAAGCAATAAGCCTCACAGGGCTACACCAAAATATATAAAAACCAAAATTAACCCTAATCGCAAAACAGGGGATCCGAGGGTCAAACCCAACCCAAAATACCCAAACCATAGATAGCAGAGTTAGTTCTTCCCTTCCAGCTGTTTAGACAGCAGGGTTCTCGCCCACTCCTCTTGAAGAAATAGGAACATATCCTTGTTTTCATCGTCCGCTTCCAACCTGCCACCCGCCAGCTTTTCCTGCACATTACAGAGGGTCGTAGCCAAAGAATGCATGACGTTAAGGGAAAAATTTTTGGTCCTCATGCAGTTGTTCATCAGGTCCTGCATATTCTTCTTTATCTCAACAATCTCTTTGTCGAGATTCACAAACTTTCTTTTAAGGGTGCCTGTGAAATTGCATTTTTCCTCCATGGCCGAGGTGTGGGGTTTATCCTGGGTATACTGATGGGGACTCTGGGGTGGGGTGGGGTTCTTGGGGGTATCTGTGTTTCTCTGGAGGTTGGGTAGGGGAGTATTAGCAGTTGGGCTCATATAGCCTTCCGAGGAACCATTTCTGGAGTTGGTGGAGTGGGAGGCATTTCCAGACAGAGAGAGCTCTTTGGAGGCCATTTCCATCATCCTAATTTTGCATTGTTCCTTGGCTATTCTGTTAGACCTCCGACGACCCGAACCACTTAGGTCCACCTCCAAATTAACCTGGGTTTCCATCATTTTCAATTTTAAGGAAATGTTATAGAAAAGAAGTACAATACATTTTTTGTTCATTGTAACCTGCGATAGTAACTCAATAAATTGATTCACCTATTTTTAACTTATGATTGATATTTAGAATGAGTTAGGAACATTTTGGTTGGTGCCTTAAAATATATCTAGTGCAATGTACATCCAGGTGGTAAGGTATGCAAAAATGAATGATAATCTTTACCCTAATGTCTATATGAAACTAAAAAAGATGGTTTATAGATGTTATGAATTACATTAGTTAGTTATGAATAATGGATTGTGTTGGTAAATTAAATGTTGGTGACTACTCATTGAAACATGTTCATCAAACAATAGTCATTTATTCTGAAGCATTATAAATATGTTAGACTTGTAACTCATTATGAAACTCTTAAATGTAATTAGATTAATCAATATTGTATGAGTAGCAATGTTAGGGATCTTGTGAGGACTAGGAAATCTTCAGTCATGTTGCATTCATGTTTGTTGAGCATATGTGTATTGACTATTTTGATAATATGATTCATAATAGTTTTTTTTTTAAATATTTAACTCCATCTATAGAGATTAGTTGGTATGTCCTCCTGGGTTCCCTGGCGGGGCATTACATGCATGCTACTTGGTATTTATTACTTCATGCAATGCATATCCATATATCTAATATCCACAACATTTTTATGGAATTTCCCTAGAGCCTTTCATAACATATTAAAAAAATTAAAATCATAATATAGATGCAAGAATAGGAATAGTGTATTCTCTACAATCTACTCCCTTACACATTCTATCCATATTCCACATTGAACATGATAGAGGACTTCTTATCACATCACAGGACTAGCAACATATAATACACATCTAGCCACCACAAGATCATTGAATAAATCTCAAAATAGAGGTTCACAAATTTTAATTCAATATCACAAAATATGTGCACAAAATCAATAGAAATAAGTGTAAACAAGAATTACATTTGATAGAAAAACAAAAAACATTGTCGTTGGTTTTCCACAAGAAAAAAAAATTCAAGCTATCCCTTCTTCATTTTCCAAGTTTATCAAAGCTAAAAAACATAACCAATAAAAAAAATCACATATACAGAGTGACTAGCACTAGCCACATTAAGGGAGTATAAGCTACATGACACCTTGAGTCCAAGGTGCTTAAAAGAATGTGACCAAACACATGGCACATTTATTTCAAGGATTACATCAATATACAATTACACACATCATTTGTTCATGAAACATAAACATGATAAATTTATCTTCTTTTTTCAATCTCATACATCTCTAAATGCAAGATGAAACATGCAAATACATTTACAAAATCATATGATTTTCCTTTAATCCTTAACATGCTAAGTTCTTTTCGAAGAAATCAATGTAAATTATAATTCATGGCCCTTTTCTTGAATGGTCTATCTCATTAATTCTTTTCTCTTTCCCTTGCATCACTCTTACAAAATGCATCACTTGCACACAAGATCATACATATTTTTCATTCATCCTTAATCATGGACCTAGTATCAACATTTTTGGTAAAAACTCATATTCCTAGTGTAAAATCAAACATCGATTGATCACAAAAAATAAATCATCTAAATTTACCTTATTTTTAGCTTCACACATGCAAAATAATGGTCAATTAAGCTTAAATGCATCACTCACATGATATAGTTCACATTTTTCACATATTCTTCAACTATGCAAAGTTAGCCAATCCAAGGAACACAAATAACCAAGCACTTTAAGTTTATCATATAACATTTACAACTTAACACTAGCAAGGAAATCACATAGTCACATGCTACACATATATACACATCGTGCCTTAGGAACAACTTTATACAAAAGGGTACTATCGGGAGAGTGGTTTTCACTCACTTCTACAACTCTATAAAAGGGACATCCTTCTTGTTCCTATCATACGCAACCATATCTAGGAGGCTATCTTCTCCACTATTCTAATTGAGCCACATCCCTCACTATCAACTCAAAGAACTAGCACTGACATACTTACTTACTCACGTGTCAGTGCCTTCCTTCAAGTATAGTTCCAAGAACCCAAAAAGAAGATCCACTTATTGATGTGTTGATACTTCCCAATGAACTCCCTCTTCCAGAAACCAAGATCCCTTAACATGATAGAATTCTCTTCGCTATATGTTGTGGAAGGTCTCCAATCTCCATTTCTATTCACCGAGTTGCATGGTTACTTTGAGTTCCTTGAATTCAATTGAGGCCTCTACATCTCAGTGGCTTGTGGGACTAGTCTCCTCCTTCTGGAAAAGACCTCTCAGTTTCCTCAAGGGTGACTTTTTCATTTGTAATGTCCTCTCCCACAACTTGTGATTCAAATAGATAATGTTACGACAAGTGTTACACACGGGCCATGAATACTAAATATGTTTTTAAGAAGTCGTAGTCTAAGAAAATCAGCTTCTGCACTAGATTGAAGAAGGAACAGATAAAGAAAAATACTCTGAAAATAAATCTCCCTCCAAAAAATTTATCCCCCTTCGTCTTCAATAACTCCCCCCAAAATAGGAGAGTGCTTCTTTTTTAATGACTTCTCCACTTCCTCTATAACCATTTCATGCTTATCCAAAAGTAAAACTAAGATATTTTTTTAAAGATACCCCTACAAGTCTATCTGCAATAAGATATTTAATGAAGTGTTAATTCTTTCACAATAATTTTGAAATCCATTTCTTTTTTTTTTATCCATCAATAATTTAATAATTAAAATTTGGGGTTATTACATACTTCCCCTCTTAAGACATGCATTGTCCGGGTGCATAAATCAAAATCAATAATTTTATCAAGGTGAAACATCAAGATTCATACTATTTAGATGATCAATATTTTTACTTATCTAACTATAATCTATCTTTTCATTCCATTAACCACTCATATAATTCATTTGCAACATGCAAATTAATATGCAAAAAAATATAAAGATGCACATTCATCAAAGCTACCCTTTTTCTAAAAAACAATGTGAACGTGAATTTGCAGGGACACAACAAGATAAAACAAATACACACATGCATCAAATAATCATTTCAAGAACTATTTTATGTGAGGTTTTGAATTCCATTACTACCTTTAGTTTCACAAGGTTAGGTTACCTCTCCCCGACAATATTTCCCTTTTTTATGATGTGTTGTTCCATCTGTCGCATTCATAGGAACAACACCAAAGTATTAGGCCATGTTATATCATAATCAAAACCAAAAATTTCCTTATTTCAATGCTTGTAATAAATAGAAATAGTTTTGCATAATACCTTAAAAATCACTTGAGAGCACACACATACCTATTCTTACTATACCATGCCTTGGCATCAAAAAGTATTAACCAAGTTGATATATATATTTAGCTTATTCTTAATATCAATACTTCATGGAGGAAAGGTTTCAATGTTCAATATTCAAGAGACAACATTAATCATGTAAAGATTATAAATTTTCAACTAGGATTAGCTTTAAATCACCACTTGATCATAAGTAAAGATTAATAAATATATGTTTCATATGTACCATCTAACATGTGGTACTCATTAAGTCAACAAATCATCCACACATGCTCGCAAATCACCTATGAAGGTTAGGGAACCCACTTTTTCTACTCAAGTGACCTAAGGCCTCATGCCTATTTTGTCATGACACATATTATAAGATAAATATTAACTCAATTCATCATAAAAAATATTTGTCCATCTCTATGTCATTGTAAATTAGACAACTATTACATCTTTAACATAAATAAGCATTCATAATTTTTTCGTCTATATAAACATGCTAAATCCACACAATAGCATGACATGTGATCTATTGTGACATATCTATGGCCTTCACACCATGTATTCATCAATGGTAGATAGATAAGAAAATGTAATTAATAAAATCTTTGATTGCTACTAACCCTAAAGGTCCTCTGCAAATCGAAAGACAAAAGGAAACATGATTGAGGTGTTTTTATGCCCAACTACAAAGCCTTACATTCCCATGACATCTACCTACTCGCAGAATTGCCAACCCTATAATGCCTATCAGCTTGGAACTAAAAAGACAAGGGGGTAGATTGGTGCAGCTTGATGTACATGCTTGCAATCTCTACCATGAATATGCAATGTCTAACAATCAGGATATGGAAAATAGTTGTTATCAGAGAATCATTATTCCACTAATTCTTGTGAGGCTTTGTTTATCTCTTTCTATAAACCACTTGCGTTGGCCAAAGCATATAATATAATAGTGAACCTGAGAAATAAGATCGCCTTCTCTATTGCCCATATTTGGCACCCTTCCAGGAAGGTAAGCTTTCCAAATACATACACAACATGTAAAGAGATGCAAACACATGCATATGATTTTATTTCCTTCTCATGCAATAATATATTATTTCCATATGTATAATTTTCATAGAATGCCTCATGCATAATAACCCATGTACTAGTAATTCATTTCCATATATATAATTTTCATGGAATGCCTCATGCATAATAACCCATGTACTAGTAATTTCACGCTAGAGTCGTCAAACATTCTCTTCTCATTTAATGAGAAATACATAGAGGATTTTTTTTCCATCAACCAAGATCCCTTAACGTGATAGAATGCTCTTCTCTATATGTTGTGGAACCTGTCTCAAAGCTCCATTTGTATTCACCAAGATGCATGGTCGCTTTGAGTTTGTCGAATTCATCTGAGGCCTCTGCATCTCTGTGGCTTGTGGGAGTAGTCTCCTCCTTGAGAAAGCCCTCTCAATTCATTCAAGGATGACTTTTTCATTTGTAATGGTCGCTTTGACAGCTTGGGAATCAAATTGATAATGTTTCCAAAAGTGTTACACATAGGCCATGAATACTAAATACATTTTTAAGAGGTCATAATCTAAGAAAATCAGCTTCTGCGCTGAATTGAGGAAGGAAGAGATCAAAAAAAATGCTCTAAAAATAGAGCTCCCTCCGTAAATTCTACCCCTTCCTCTTCATTAACTCCCCCCAAAATTGGAGAGTGGTTCTTTTTTAATAACTTCTCCACTTCCTCCATAACTGTTTCATGCATATCCAAAACTAAGATTTTTTTTAAAGATTCCCCCCTACAAGTCTATCCACAGCAAGATATTTAGTGAAGCGTTAATTCTTTCGCAAAAATTTTGAAAATTGTTTTTTCTCAATCCATCAATAATTTAATAATTAAAGTTTTGGGTTATGACATTCAAGAGTTTTAACGTTTACTTTGGAAATAGAGGAATGGTAGTAGAACATGTTCATGATTACGGATAAATTAGTTTGATGAATGCTAATAGTTTTATCATTTAATTTGAAGGGTGCAAATAGTTTTATTTGATTACAAATTCTAGGGAATCTTTTCTATTATTTTATCATCAAATTTTCTTGTCAATAATCCCCAGATTACAGTTTTTGAATCAACCTATAAATTTTCTTGAGTTCGAGAAGTCATATAATCTCTTTCATGTGACTAAGAAGAACCTCTAAAGTTTAGTTTCTAGAGTCTTTTGCGTCCAATTTGGCTGATTTTCTAAGCCAGTCAATGTATTGCTCAATGTGATAAGAAATTAGTATCCCTTTGGCAGTCAATGTCCATAGTGAATTTAGATTTTAGGAGTTCAAACATCCACCCAAATATTAAAATAGTTATTCCAGTGATCTGGCTATTTTACCCTAACTTTTTCTTACAAAACTGAGAGCTCTCTCCTGTCTCATTGCTACATTGGAAAATCCAATGCAACAACAATAAATAAACAATATTTCAAGCCTAGGGATGGTGAAGATGTGTTTGAGTCTCAAGTTTTAACCACAGAACTATGTTCGTTAGATTCCTCAATTTACAATTATACATCAGGTTGTGAATATCTTTTCATTGCTTCTTAATCCTACCATATTCAAAGATGCATCTGATGTAGAAGTACAAATCATCTTTTTATCTTTGAACATAAATTTTTGAAGATATATATTTTGGAGGATTAATTTCATCTTTAAATTTTGTATTTAATTTTGTAATCATATTTGGTATAATTCCTTAATACAATCATAACAATATAATCTGATGTAGAAGTACAAATCATCTTTTTATCTTTGAACATAAATTTTTGAAGATACATATTTTGGAGGATTAATCTCATCTTTAAATTTTGTATTTAATTTTGTAATCATATTTGGTATAATTCCTTAGTACAATCATAACAATATATTTAATTTTATAATCATTTTTTATATAATTCCTTAGTACAATCATAACAATATGATATATTTATATCAGCATTATTTTTATGTTACAAGATTCTTGCAGATTAAAAAAATTCTGAAATACACTTCTCTGCAAGAAAGTTTATTTTCTTGTAAGTGATGGCAATTTGTTATTGGCTACAAAGATTAGACGTGTTGAGTATTAAACGTAAAAGGAGGCCATTATTAAAGATAAAATGAATGAAAAACATATAGGTTTGTGGTGACCTTGCAGAATGAGAGAAAAGATTGTTACATTGTGATGCCTCGAAATAGCCCATAAAACACAGCTACTAGCACTAGTAAAATACTAAGATCAAGATGGAAAATCCCCCAAGACGCTGTTATTTATAATTTGTGTTTAATCTATGTATCAAAGATAGTAAGAAATGAGATGGTATTTAACATTTATTACCTTTCAAGTTTTATGTAGTGTTGGTAATTACGGTTTTGAGATTAGAGAAATTTACAGAAAATTTCCGTGTTGTATTATTTTTTAGTTTTTTCTTGAAACTTTATGATAGTTTTGTACAATGAATAAATAAGTGTTGATAATGCTTGCCAAACAAAGTTCCTGCATTCATGTCTAGTCTTTCGCATTAAAAATCTAATTTATTTTGATTCACCTTACATTAGCTCTTGCGACATAAACAAGAACTTCAAAATTTAGATGTACTTCACAATTCCACTTAAACTAGTTTTTCATATGGTTAACTTACTGAAAATTTATATATAACTATTTTTTATATTATTTAATTTGATTCTTTATTCTAAATATTTTTTTTTATTATTCTTGAGACATATTTAAAAATGTCCTAATGCCAAGTTTGAATAATTATTGAGTTCATTATCATTATAGAGTCTACTAATTACAAGAAGATGCATGGTAGAATGTTGATTAGTTGTGAAATTAGATACATGTCATAATGTTAGTATTATGTAAAGAAGGTCTATTAAGATTAACAATTACTTGGAATCCAAGTGGAAATATAACCAAAGCTAAGCACACTAGAAGATTGAGATTTTTTTTGGAACTAAACCAATGTTGTATGAGATATTGTATTGAATGGGGTATTATTCTACCACATATAACTAAGTTTAAAAATTAAATTTCCAAAATAAATGTAAAGGTCGTAACATTAAAATTATCTTAATGAAAACTCCAACATTGCTATCTTTGGTAATAGGCAGGGACTCCAGCTGCATCACAACTCTTCATACTATATATATTTTAACTATTTATTTAAATAATATTGAGACATCAATTTTGAGGATTGTGTGAAGTAACTTTTTATTAAATAATATTGAGACATGTCAATTTTGAGGATTGTATGAAGTTATATTTTTGAAACATATCTAATATAAACGATTAAGTATGGTATAAGTATTTTTACAATGACACCAACAAATTTTATTGAATGATAGAAAGAATTTGTTTTTTATTAAGTTAAAAAAGGTTTTGAAGGAACCTTGAAACCCGTTACAATAGAAAGTTTATGATAGTAGAGACAACGAAAACTAGAACTAGAAGCAAACTGTCTGCAAAGCAAGAGAAAAATCAACACCAAAAAAAAGGGTCATAGACTCGAACCAACCTATTCTAAATCTTTAAGCGTTTGTGTAGCCTCCAAGTTTTTATCTATCACTTGACCATGTATATCCATTACCTCCTAGATGATTTGGGAATGGGAAATGACTTTAGATTGGATTTAGTTCCTTGTTGAAGGCCCTTGCACTTTGGAAGAAATAATTTTACCTTAACCAAACAAATGGGTAGGAGCACTCACATCCTCATTAGGAGCAACAACACCTTCAAATGTAGATTAACTTTTTTTCATAACATCCCCTACTTTGAAGACATGAACTTTGTAATTACGCATCTAGAATCTCACTGCACTACCCTTAACCATGTAGATCCAGATAGACGGGCCATTGTATTGAGATTTTTATTCACTTTTTCAATTGTGTCTTCAAACATTTTGATTTTTCCATTATAATCTATCTTCATATAATTAACATCCTTGTCCATTGTCTCAATTAAAGAAAGCACTTTTATGGATCTATCCTCATCTTACCACTTGTTACTAAAATTTTATAAATCACTCAACCTATGGAAAGGGGAATTCATGCTCTCTTTGATAGAATCAATCTCAAAAGCCATCAATTTTTCCAAATTGGGTTGACTATCAATATTACTTTTAAGTAACATTGTGCCATCATCTATCTTGTTCACATGGGACTCAACCATATCCATAGTACCATTGACAAGGATATCAATATGGAAATCTCCATCATCCTTTTTTGCAGCCACATTATCAAAATGGAACTTTGTATCCTGAAAAACCTCCTCCATACACATCACTACCTCTTCAATATTGAGCTCCTCCATGGAAGGTCGGGAAATTTTTTCTTTTCCATCTTTCACATCTCTCTCCTTACTATGTGATTCTATGAGAAAGAAGAACTAAGACAAGATCTTATTTCAGTCGCATATCACATCCAACTCTAAGAAACAAATGATCAAAGATCAAAATATCTGAATGAAGAAAAATCTAAAATGAGAGAAAAATATAGACAAATAAAGAAAATTTTGAAAATAATCTCAATATTCTCACCAAGCTATCACTTAACTAACTTGCGGGTTAGAATAGAGTGCTTATTATATAGGAAACTAAAGCCATATACAACCAAGAGGTGGATTAACTCTCATTCGCCATAAAAGGTGGGAGCTCTTACCTTCTTGGTAAATGTAAAAAAAGGTGGCATAACCTCCTTACATGAAAACAAAAAAAAAAAGAGTTATGAAAGGTGAAAAATAAAGCCATAAGAGGGAGAGGAACCTAACTACCCCATAACCCACTTATAAAATGATAAAATAGTGACTATGAGAGGTGGTACAATAAGCCAAAAGAAGGTGTGTGATTCAACTACCCATGTTTGGGAGTGAGTGATACATGTAGCTTAAGTATTTAGTCATGTGTCCTCATATTAACCACTCCTACTAACCTAAGAAAGCTTAAATAAAATATGTGTAGGAAAAATTAATGTCTATTAACATAAGGAAAATTAAAAAATGTACACTAACACCCCGCTTAAGTGTAGCTTAGGTGGGTGAAAAGATGGACCCTAGCAAATAAGGCCATGTTAAGTACCACATGTGCATAGATATATCCACCAAAAGAAGAAGACCCCCCATAAGAGGAATAGAGCCCCTAAATAGAGATAAATAATGAAGGACTAAGAAGCCTCACCTAAAGTAGACACCTGCCACATCCCAAGAAAAACTCGCAAATGAAGGAACTTGCTTTCAATGAGGGTTTGGTGAAGATTATGCAGTCTACTCCAATATAGAACAATACTTAAGATCAATGATTCCCTCCCAAATTATCTCCCAAATATAGTGCACATGTATCTCAATTTGTTTCATCCTTTAGTGATGAAGTGAATTTATTGAGATCTGTATAGCACTCTAATTACCACAAAAGATGATTATGCTTTCTTGACTAGAATACCAAACTCATGCTAACAATATTCTCAAGCCAAATAGCCTCAATGGTGGTAGTAACTGTCACTTGATACTCATACTTTGCCAATGAAAGATAAATTGCATACCACTTCTTTCTTGACTAGAATGAAGTGAGAAGAAATACCCTAAAGTAGACTTGTGGTCTTAAGAATCGCCTACCCAAAGTAAATATGTATATCCCACCAAGTTAATATACATGTTTGTTGCATACTCAGTTCCATAATTGGGAGTACCTTTAATGTAGCGAAGGATCCACTTAGTTGTTTTCCAATGCAACTCATGTGATTCATTTACAATGGGAAAAAGGAAGCAATGTAAAGGGATAGATTACTCCTTTTCAAACTTGCACATTTGGAAGGAAGATATCCCAATATGCTCATATAGGTCCTAAGAACTGAATGGGACAATGATCCTTTTCTAAATATGTAATATTTGGAAAATGAGGAGAGGGAAAACTAATGTGTTAATGCAATGTAGAAGGATAAATAGGCAAACATAGGCACATTTGGAAATTATAAACTAAAAAATAATTTTCAAAAACTAGAAATGACTTGAAATAGCATCTAGAAAATAGAACTGACTTGTGGTATCAATTTGAGTAGAAAATGTAGGGAATAGATTGTTTGAAATATTTTGTTCCCGAGAAAAAAATAGTTTTCAATGTGTTCCCATTTTTTTTCCCTCAAAATTTTAGGGTTTCTCTATCAAATCCTGATCTTTCTATAAAATTTCTAAAAATTGTGCCACATGTTCCTGAACACAGAAATATGGGGAATAATATTGGATAAAGGATTTTTCCTCAGTCAAACCCCTATTTAGGAATCAACCTTGAAATGAAATGAAAGAAATGAAAGCATGTTGTCAAATAATAGGGGATGGATCTAATAAATGAAGTATATAACTTGGTAATGAAAATGACCTCATTCCCAAAGTCGGTCCACTAATGCCTCCTGCCGCTGCCGCTGCCGCTGCCACTTCCCGCCCAAAGGGAAATTTGAACTCTGTGCATGATTTTTCTGATATGCTGCCCTTCGTTGATGCCTCCTGCCCGATGGGAGTGAAGGTTCCTGTACAGGCATTGTTGGTGCGCTGAAGACAGGATCGGCTAGTTCTGGTTCCAGAGGTGGGGGAGGGCCTAGGTCTCTACTGTCTTTTGCAGACATGGCTGGTCTAGAAGCAGACATTTCTTTGGCTTATGCTCTTCCTTCGTCTGGGAAAAGGGGACTTTGTTCAGGATTTTCACCTATTTCTGTGAGTGCTCCTATAGTGGTGAGTCTGGATAATGATATTGTGGATGAGATCTTTGAGCTTGCTGGGTCTTTTTCTAATAATGTTGTTATTTTTAGATTTAGGGTTTTTTGGCCTTCACTGGCGGACCTACATGCATGGATTTCCAAACACTGGGAGCCTATTTTATCTGCTACTCTTGAGATATTCCCTATGGATAGGGGTTTTTTTATAGTGAAGTTTGATAGAGCTGAAGATAGGAATACTATTCTGTGTGATAACTGTTTTACTTAGGAGGACCGTTTTCCCTTGATGGCAAAACCTTGGAATCAGGATTTTGATCCTCTTACCAAATCTTTTAACAAAATTCCCTTATGGGTGAGGCTTCTGAATCTTCCCTTGCATATATGGATGTATTCTGTCTTGGAATCTATGGGAGAGACTATTGGAGATTTTTAGATGGTTGATGCGGTCTCCTCAAACATTTTTCACCTGACATTTGCTCGTATCCTAGTGGAGGTTGATATTTCCAAGGGTCTTCCTGAGAAGATATCTTTGGTGTCTCCTCGGGGATCTTGGATCCAAACGCTGGATTATGAGGGAATTCCATTTAGATGTAGAAAGTGCCATCAGACTAGCCATATTACTGCCCGATGTTTATCAGACAGGGTAAAACCAAAGAAATCTCCTTCTTGGTGGGTGGGCATTGTTGACCACCATTACAATATTGAAAACATTTCTAGGGATGGGGGTACTTCCCGTCCTCAGGTTAATAACATTAATGGTGATTCTAGAGCTGTTATCTTAGAAGATGACTTGGTTATGACAATTGATGTTGTCCTTCCGAGTGCGGTTGATGTTGTTCCCGACCGGAATGATGTCTCTATTTCATCTATCCCACCTAGTGTTGCTGGTGTTGTTTGTTCTGATGTTCTGGTTTCTCCAGGGGGTTTTGGGGACTGTTTTTGTCCCTATCCCAACTAGGGTTGTTGGGGGGGCTTTCCCTAGTTCTCAGGTCATGGGCTCTTCTGCTAATTCTTTTTTGGGGCAAAATGCTACTTTGATGGTGGAGGAAGTTGTCCTGCCTGGAGCTGTTGGTGTTGTTTATGATGCTCTAGTTTCTCCAAGGGGGTTTTGGGGACAATGATTGTCCCTGTCCCAGCTGGGGTTTTTGGGGGGCCCAGCCCTGTTTCTCAGGTCGTGGGTTCTTCTACTTTTTCTTTGAAGGTGGAGGAAGGCTGGACAATAGTAAAAGGAAAGAAATTTAAGTCTCCTTTGCCTTCTTTTGATATGAGTTTACGGTCTCATAAGGGTGGGCTTAAATGATTATCTTAAATGCCCTTTGTCTAGAGATTGATTGTTTGGTCTCGGTTTCTCTCTTGTGGGAAAGCTTTTTTATTCCCTTTGTTGTGTTTGGTTTTGTTTCACAGTTGTTTCATTTCTCTCCTCGTGTTCTATCCTTTGGTGGTTCTTTGTAAAAGGTTTCGGGTCCTTTCAAAACCTATTTTTACTTAATCAGAACTTGGTAATGAAAATGCTTCTTTAAATGTGATCAAATATGTTGATTCAATAGCTTTGACTTTTCACAAAAACCCAAAAGTAAATCATGAAAGACAAGAACTTATGTAATGAATGTCATAATTTTCCATAATGTCTGATTGAGAGAGAAGGAAGAAGACTTGAAGAGGAAGGTGTATCTCCTTCCTTTATGGAACACTGATTTTCTTTGGCCTTGAATGAGGGAAAGAAGCTAGATCCATGAAGAACACCTCAAATTATTGATAAGATGTACTTATTTCTTGATGGCTATTGAACTTATGTTTCTTCCTTGCACTTGATAGCTTAATTATGAATGCTTGATAATAATGGATGCTTGATAAAAACTTGACTGTGGATTGTAGATAATAATGGATGAAAAAATAAGGAGAATATGGTGTTTATATACCTCCCATAATATCTCAGGGGTTAAAACTCAAGTAGGCCAATTGTAAATCCTACTCCCCCACTAAAACACTAAGATAGGTCCGCAGTTCAAATTTGAGCTGAAATCTTAGAGAAAATAATTTTATGTTCCCAGGAACAAAATATTTGAAATTTTATGTTCCACCCAATCAAGGCCCAAGTCAGGACTATGGTTCCTAGGAAAATAGAGGATGCGGGATTATAAGGTACAACTATTTTTGAGGTCGAGAAAAAAAAAAAAAAGGTAATAAATGGTAGCATAGGGCCTAGTTGATGAAATGAATTATTGGATTGAAGAAAGAATGGAGGACCACACTAAGAAATAAGTTCTTACCTCAATTTAAAACAATATTTAAATGATAAAGGACCCATATTTAAATTTAGGTGTCCATTAAGTGTCATATGAGGTCTTGTTATAGAAAATACACTAACTTGGGTACTAAATAATCCAAAAATATATACACTAATTAAGTGCTTACAATTTAGGATAGTATAGTTCCTACATGAATTGTGAGACCATTATCACAACATATGAAATGTTAGGTCTCTTATTAGTCAAGTAAATGATACTCCCAACAAGTTGAAAGTGTCATCAACCAAGGGTAAAGAGCATTTAGCCTCAAGTTTACCTGTATAATGTGGCCCAAATTTGATCTGGAGCCTCATGTTAGTGTTTTGTTGGAAATTAGGTCCCATAGTCATCCTAGCTGAATTTTTAATCCCAAAGTTTTTGATAGGTATATAAACACCCTATCTCTCTTTATTTCATCAATCACAAGCAAAAACGAGTTCACAATTTTCAAGCCATGGGTGAATTATCAAGAACATTCAAGTTCAAGATCAAACATTTCTTCAAGAATCCAAGGAAATTTGAAGGAAATCTTCCCCATTATAGAAGGCTTCTCTCCCATGATGGCCAAGTATATGAGTTCATAATCAAGCTAGAAGATCCTTTATCTCCCTACATGCATTCTTCTTCCATAGAAAGTGATTATCAAGCATAATAACATAGATGATCTAGGAGTGGCATTCATAGATCCATGCATTTGAGAAGGCATCCTTGATTAATTTGTACATTCAAAGTTCAACACCTATAATTCAAGAAAATTTCAAGTATCTTTGTGAATATGAGTTATTTCTACATATTTTTATGAAGGTATATTCATTTGCAAAGCTAGATCAAGCATTTACCTTTACATTTACACACATTTGAATTTATGCAATTTCCTTTCATTTTCAAGGTTGATTCCTAAAAATGGGTTTGACCAAGGAAAACCCCTTTTCACAACCTTTTCCCCATTTTTTGTGTGTAGGAATAGGTTGCACAGTTTTCAAAACTATTACAGGAAGATGAAGATTAGAAAGAACATCTGTGAAAGTTTCAGTCCATAATATAGGGAACAAAATGTCAAAAATATTATGTTCTCAGGAACAAAGCATCCAGGCTATTCTATTCCATGGATTTTCATCTCAGATTCATACAACGGGTTAGTTATGATATCTAATTTCTATTTCAAGTCATTTCAGATTTCCTAAGTTACTCTTTGTTAGTATATATTTCCTAAATTTGTCTACATTTTCTTATTTAGCCTATTATTATACATATTCCTATCATTTTCCATATTATTCCATCTCCCCATTTCATATTACATTATCTACAATGGATTATTGACCCATTCAATGCTTAGCTCGTTGCTGAGCCTATTGGGATATCTTCCTTATGAGTGTTTAATTTTAAAGGGATTAATCTACCCATTTACATTGCTTCCCTTTTCATAATATACACCTCTAAAAATCTATCTTCATGATCAAATGTCTCCAATATGATAGTTAATAGAGAAGTGGTATAAGAAGAACTAGAATAACTCTCCCCAAATCGAAAACTCCTCTCAATGAACAACTTATGAGTAGTGTGGTGGAGAATTCTATAGCCTTTTTACATCATCTAGATAACAATAAATATGAAAATATTTCTTTAGAGAACCATATCTTTGTGTTTCTCAATTGGAATGTGAGATCATGCAAAAGAACCAAACAATCTTAATCTCTTAACTATGGATTTCCAACTAGTTCAATCTTGAAAATGATTTTTCCCCTTTATATCTTTTTGAGGAACTCTTTCTAGATGTAACATGCAGAGTTGATGGCATCTAGCCAATACTGAGGCGCCAAATATTTGGAGTGATTCATAGAATTAGCCATTTCCTCCAAGGATTTTTACTTGCATTCTAAATAACATTCTACTAAGGAATGTGTGGAACTATGTGCTATATTATGATACCTTTAGAAGAATGAAATTGTAAAATTTATTCTTAACATATTCTCCCCAATCATTTGTATGTATAACCTTGATGAAATTATCAGATTATTTCCCTACAAAAGATTTGAAATCTAGAAAATTCTCAAATACCCCAAACTTTTGTATGAGAAAGTAAATGCATGAGTATCTATAAAAATAAGCAATGGATGTCAAAACATATCTAGCCCTATTGAAACATGGTTGTGGAAATGGTCCTACCAAGTCACTATGTGTTAACTCCAATAGTTATGTACCTCTCCTTGATTTATCTTTATCATATTTCTCCTCAAGATACTTACCAGGAATGCATCCATGGAAAATTTAATGGAAAAACTTAATAAAAGGAAACTCTAAAACTATTTCATGTTGACTAATTTATTGTAAGGAATAATATTCTAAGTGGCCAAACCCTTGATGCAATAAATAAATTAACTCATATGCATGAGTGGGTAGGACTCTTGAAGGAGAGTCGAGAACAAAGTGGAAAATTTGATATAACCTAGAATAATGATTTTTATTTCCCACAACAACAGTAGACAATTAATATTTTCACAGATTACTAATGTATCTGGTGTGAACTCAACTCGCTTACTGGAACTAGTGTGAGTGATCTGATAATTAGATAGGAGATTAGTTGATAAAGGTGGAACACAAAGGGTATCTTCAAATGTACCTTTTCCCATATCAAAAAACACTTTCCCATGTACTTCAATAGGATTTTCATCACCTATTGTTATGATAGGCGTTGATCTCTAAGAGGCTCACGCCTAAATAAGAGTAATCGAGAAGTTGTGCATATGGTGGACTTGATGCCATATGCAGAAAAACCTCTACGATTTTAGAAGCTAGATCTTCATTTATTAAACTAATAAAAGGGATAAGGAATAAGATAAATAAACATCTATACTACAAGTTGATGCACTAATACTTTCTTAATGTTTTACAAGTTCATAGTGAAGCCTCAGTAAAACTTTGGAATATGTTATTCCAAGGGTCATGCCTTTGGGTATAGACATTATGCAGGAGCAAGGTTTTGAGTAAGGTAAGAGGGTTACCTATAGGTTTAAAACTCACATAAGTGAGAGACACGATGTGGGAAGTGGTTATCTCAGATAAAACTACTCCCTCTATAGGTTTAATATGAGTAAGCATTCCTGATTACTTTTCTATCTATGGATGCAAGCCACCGAGGGCACAATGTGAAACCCACTTTAGAAGTTAATGGAAGATTCAAGTAGGTACATGATTAATTAATATTTAAGGATAGTGTAAATAAAAAAGGCCAACATAAATAAATTGGGTTAAGGGTAAAGGAAATCAACACAATACAATCTAGTTAACAAGAACAGAATGGTGACATAGGCACAGTCTCCATAATTTATTAAGAGTAAACATGCAAAGGTTGGAAGCCAAGCCACATATTATACATGTCATGGTGTATATTCAAGGATAGAAAATAAGAAAAAATATTCCTCTATAATGCATAAATTTACAATTTATGAACTTTCTCAATGTCAATAGATACACATATACATATGTTGTCTCTATATTGTTTTTGGTGACCACTGAGGTTTATGTATATTTTTTCCCTTGAGTTCAATAGAAAGCATGTTTTTAAGGTTTGGCATGATCTAAAAAAGAGAGATTGCACAAAATATTTTCTAGGTTGACATTGATGGTCGATGTAGGTTAGGCTCCCTTCCTTTTAGCCTTTTACCATTTTAAGGTGGTAGTGTCTCTTCTTTTAATCTCACCTCTACATGGTCATCATTTTTTCTTAGTAAAACATTATTTTCTTGATATTATTCATTTGAATTGGGTATGGAAATGAGTGTGTGGAGAATGGGCCCCACATTCATCTTTTGAACAGATGTGACTAAGAGAGACATGCATTGACTTAGCAGGTGTTCTTGACATTTTTTTAAAAAAAACACCAGTGATGCATGGTGATGCCACATGTCAGAGAAGATAGTAGCTTCTCTTTTCTCTCTAGCACATTCCAATTAATCAGGAGGCATTAATGGGAACCACAATTGGGTTGATGTTTATTGGGTCATGAACTAACAATAGTAGAAATGGTCTACAACTTGGAAACTTTGGGGGGATCCATGCCTACGTATTTGAACCTTAGAAACTCTAGATGAGTAGATAGGTGTCTTATACATTGAGCTATGGAGTCACATCTTCTCATGTGGATATCTTGGATCAGTTATTATTGCAAGCTTGGCGTGAGCTCATTCATTATTGTGGGGGGAAACTTACCTTCCATCAAAATAAAAACTAACATAAGAAAATTATCATGGTAGACTCGGTATGAGGAGTAAACATTTCTATCACATGGAAATGGAAATATGCAACAAGGGGAAAGGTGCAGGGAAAGGAGGCAAAGAGGCGAGAGGAAGTGCATTTTGGTGTTTGAAATGATTCTATGCTTAAAAAGCTACCAATATACCAAGAGATTGATCTTAAAGAATGGTTAATTCCAAGTATGGTAACTCTGAAGTAATTGGACCAACTATAGGGACAAGACTTCCCTCTACACTTTTGGTTCTGTAAGAGCAAGGCGGGTACACCAAATCCAACTCAATATATAACAATTTGTAACTTCCTCTGGGTTTAGAACAACAGAAAATGATAATGATAATACTGAATGAAAACCACTCACTCACTAATTCTTAGTTATCATGAAGAATATACAACAAAATAACAATGAAACTTTAAAGGATTTTGGAGTTATCTTTATAATTGAAGAATATAGTCAAACCCAACCAAACATGTATCAAAGTAGAAGATATTTATCTTAGACCAGTGCCTTATCTATTGGGAAATATCCTTTAGGCAGATATAGAAATACAAAAATCAACTATTGTTAGAGATTCCAAGGCATAAATACAACTATCCCAAACTCATACTACTTATAAAATCCTGGTGCTTATCAAAATAAATTTATGTTTTATTTAGAGCATCATTTAATTTGATCTTAGATTAAAACTCATAAATAACAACACATACATGGATAAAATCTATGAAAATGAATTAGAAAATTCAAAATTCATGAGATGAACACCAAAGGAGAGACTCAACTATGGATATTTGTATTAAGTGTGAAGAATCATATCTTTGTATACAAATTGCAATAAAAAATATACCACTTCAATAATATTCTATAGACCTTCAACTTCATTTCTACTTATGACACTTATCTAATACATCGGCTATATTTCCTAACTAAAAACTTTACATATGCTTACAAAACTCAAATTTCCAGCCCCTTTCCAATCATCTTGGAAATCCTTTTATAGAGGAGGATTGCAACAAGCTACAGATCAATTGGATAAAGGACAAAGTATATGACTCATATAAAAGACAAACATACAAGAGAAGTGATAACCACTTTGTTACAAGATTATTCCAAGTATTTTGTCATCTAACCACATGGTCCTTGCAACTACTTCAAACCTATTCTGAGCCCGCCATATGGAATTTTTTGTCTTTGTCTCGTGATGCAAAGATCTTTTGTATTCGTTGTCCATTTCAAAATATTGTGGGGACTGCCATCTGTTGAAAATCACAAAAATTCCCTTTCCTCTTAGTCACCTGCATTATATCTGTCCTTCCAGGATGTGAAAACCTCATCATTTGGCTAAGGGAAGTTAATGAATTCATCTTTCTTACTACTCAGTTTATCCCATTCTGTACTTATTTGTTCAACTTCCTTTTTCCAGAACCTAAAGAATAGTCTGGCATTTTCAATTATCTCCACAGTCTGAACAAATAAAAGTGTGTTTTCCAAGTTAATGATATTGTTAGTTCTAATTGAAAATTCTTTACCCATCTCCCTCATCCATCTGGCTTCCCTTTTTAGTTTGCCACCTTTTCTGAAGAGGCTAGGGAATATCTCAAAACCGACCTTTGAGTACTCTTTCCTTAAAGTCTTGGCCTTTTTCTGAATGATACTCCTTTTTATGTCTAAATCTGACAAATCCTTGAGAGAGTTTGTAAGTTCCTTTTAATGTATCATCAACATTCTCTTCCCTTTTTTGATAAAAAATAAAATAATTTTAAATCATTTTTTCTTCCTTTCCACTCTTGCACAATCTACTCCAACCTAGCCTTATCTTCTTCAAAATAATCTAAAATAATCATGATGTTTTCTCATTCAGATAAATGGAAGCAAGCTCTATATTATCAGTGAAATGCATGATTGTATCTCTTATTTTTTCTCATACCTTTCTTGCACCATAGATTGTGCAACCTGAAACTTTGATCTTTCATCTTCTTAACTTCCTCTTACTTCTTCCAATCTTTTCCTTTCTGATACCAATTTATCTTTTTCATAATTGAGCTCTACCTCTAATATGGAACTGGATGGCATAGGGGAAGGAGGAAACTCAATAATGGGACTAGAAGATGATGGTTGTGAAGGATCTTGAGAAAACATCCTTTGAGGAGATTTCTAGATTGATTGATGTCCTCCCAACTGAGCAATTATTCTATCCTTCTCGATGGATTCTTTCTTCAAGTCAATGTAAGCTTTAAGGATCATTTCCATCTTAATCCTCATACTTTTATTTTCTTCAATATGTTTATCTGTTAACTTCAAGTTAAATTTTGCAGATTATAGCACTGTACATGCTGCTTCCATCCCTGTGGTTTCTGTAACCCTTCTTATGATCAAACTACCTGAATAATCAGCTTGATCAGCTTCATTTTTGTTCCTTCCTCTTTTCCTCTTTAATGACCATGTAACCAAAGCAGCATGATCATCACAGAATTTGAGCCCTTTGATGGCTTGTTGATCTTCTTGTAGGGTAGCATGTATGGTTTTTGTTTCTTTTCTAATAGAATCAAAAACAATTGCATCTACAATGTAGCAAAAGGATGACTCCTACCTTCCTAATCAATGCTCTACCTTCTTCAGGGGTAATCTTCCCAAACTTGTCCAACATTTATTGTTTTATTTATGCCTCAAATTCATTTACATCTCTATCATATTGGTCTTCCTAATTATTTTGGCATTTCTCCTTGAACTCCTCAATATGAGTCCTCCATAGAAATTGAATAAACACTCTAGCCTTCACAAAATTATCATCTGATAAGAATTCATCACTGGCCTATTTTGTAACAGGGCCTAATTCCTTCCCAACAAACTCTACAACTGTTAGATCCATCCCTACATGTTTGGGGGCCTTAGGCATCCCCCCTTGCATTTCTTGAGGTGTCACAAAAATCTGTCTTGTGTTTCCCAATTGTAGCAATTGTTTTGCTACCACTTTCTCATCCATGTGTAAAGGAGATTGAGAAGAGGAGTACACATTTTCTAATTGTTTCCCTTATTCCTCTATTCTTTTCCTCTTTGGGGATGGCACTAATCCTGAATCTATACTCATTGTCCTCTTCTCTCTTGAGGTAGAAACCTCATTATCATGTGTCTGTATTTCAGCTTGGCCTCTATGGGATGTCTCCCTCTTTTGCATCACCATGTTGTATCCCTGCTTCTTATGCAAAACATACTTTCCTGGTGGGATGACCCTAGCATGTGTAGAGCTACTTAGGATAGATTTAGCCCTTTCTATTTCTCCCTTCATTATAGCCTCTTTCTTTTGATTTAATGTTTGCATAAAATCTTCAAAGAGCATCATCAATGAATCAATCTTCTTCTCCCAAGGTTGAAAATCCTTCAAAGGATCATATCCTTTATCAAAACATTGCACAAAGTGTAGGGTATTCTTATATACCAACCATTTTTATTTCTTGATTTCTTGTTCTTGCAGGTTAAATTCATTTCTAATAATGTCCTCAGGAGAATTGAACTGGTGATCCAATACCAATCATCTTGTCCTCTTTCTAAACATCACTTATGAATGCCTCTGGGTCATCACATCTTATTACTGAGGTTGTCAGATGATAAGGCTCAAAATATTTATGCAAATGTACCCAACCTCCTTTAGTGATAACAAACTGGTGTGCACTTGTAATGGTGGGAAAATGGTGCCTTTTCCCTTTCCTATTAAAGCCTCCTCCTACAGTCCACCAATTTGCCTGATTATTTTAGCAATGCCCATTTTAAGAGGGACTTGATATAGGAGTACATATGGGGTGCCTCCAAAATCATACACTCTGAAAGCTATTGAAATAGGGTACAAAATAACATCACCCTAATTATGCACTATCTTAATACTTTGAACAAATTTCTTTTGTCTTAAGAGATTTATCAAAGCCTTGGGGATCCTAGGATTTTTAGAATATAATAAGGCTCCAAGCCTAGAAGAAAAATATCTATCAAATGTGATGTAGCTGGCCTCTTTACTATCCCATGATAAATGTGCTCCATAGTTGGACAGGTATTTCTTCACCATATTTTACTCTCATCAAGTCCATCTCCTTCTCAAAATAATCAACACCCTTGAACAAGAACATATGCATTAACATAGAATACTAGCCAAATGGTTTAGCTACCTTCACATTTCTAATGCCTATCAAACCATGCTAGATTAAATCAGCAACATAAGAAGAAAAATAAAAAATAATGGCTAGATGTGGATGTATAATCTACACCATCATGAACATATAATGAATGGGTGTCTCATTTTCTTCATCATCTCCAAAGATATGACTCAAAGCACTATATACACCTCTATCCTTTAGATTGAAATAATCCAACTTGATTGGTTCTGGTGTATTAGGTCCTACCAAAACCAAACCTCCAATCTTATTAAAGAATTCTTGTAGGGGTCTATTTCTAAGGTAATTTCCTTGATAATCATAAACCTCCTTGAATGAATCAAAATCAATTTTATCCAGTTGATCAGAGGGTTCATTTAATTTAAAAAATTCTCATAGTTCTTCAATTGTGATGCTCATCAAAACATTTCTATTTATATCTCTCACAACCCTGGCCAAATTATCATACTTTCCTGCCACTTAAATAAATAGATCAACATCCATGAATACTCCCAGGACTACCAATTTCCCCACATAGAATTTCCAGATGTTTCTATTGGGTGCAAAAGCATTTCTTTGACTAAAAGCTACCTTGAACAATGCTAAACTAGTAAGGCCAATGTTTACATCTCTAACCCATTTACCCTTTTCATACAAACCCTCCCCAATTTTCAAAGGAGGGTGTTTTGGTACCAATTCCTTTATCTTGGTAGAATCATTTGTGGATCTAACTAATTGTTGCAAAAGATCCTCACAAACATTCATTTCCTGATAATCTATTTTCCCTGTGAGCTCTCTTTGGGGTGCCATCTCTAAATTAGGGTTTCTCAATCAAAAAATATCAGCTTTGCACACAAATCCAATTTACTTCACAATACCAAAACCCTACTAAAATTCAAATTCATAATGCTCAGAAGTGGAGTCACATAATAACTTACCTGTTTTGCAAATGTCAGAAAAAACAAAGAAAACATTGCAACTCTGCTTTGCTTCAATCACTTCACCAATTATGCCATTTGAAAAATCAAGTGGACAATCTTATATGCAATCTCATCAACACTTAGCATTAAATTTCAGCTGAGATGGCCATACGTTCCGCCATTACTTTTCCATTATTTGAAACTTCACGGCCCAATGGTTCAGTAGACTTACTTTAACAAAGAAACCAATTTAAAAACATGACCGTAGATTTCAAACACATCTTATCAAATCGTGCAGCTAGCAGTAGTTGACAAAGACTACAATTAACTTGTACACATGTCCATCAGGAAAAATTCCTTGGCGATTATCCTTCAATCACCTTTTCCTTAAGGAAAAGTGCTAGCCGTTGGATTAAGATCAACTTATAGCTTCTTTATCTTTCTTTAAAACCCGGGGCCCATGATCTCAGAAATGCTACATGTCACCTAGGCGTAATTCCTTGAAGGTTAAATCCTTCGCATCTTCTCCTTAAGGCTTCACCCTAACTGTTAGATCCTTTTAGAACTAAATGCCTTCTATCTTGTTTTACCTCCAGGTGGGTCCCATCATCAATCCACGTGTCACACTGGCACAATGCCTTGAACACTAACTGATGACCATCTCCACTTTAAGGCTTTACGCCAACCGTTAGATCAATATCAACTTGACTGCACATTAATTTTACCCTTGGCTTCATAACTCCAGGACATACAAACTCATGAAGGACACGTGGCCGCACATCACAATGCCTTAAAGGTTATCTCTCATGCACTTATTTATAAGGAAAAGTGCTAACCATTATATTTGATTTAACTTGACCACAGCTTATCTGATTACCACTTTATAGGCCGCAGGTCCCACCTCCCGAATTGGACACGTGTCATATAGGTGCAATTCCTTAATGACTAAACACCCTACATCTATGGCATGAGGAAATGCACCATCCACACGATGATATTTAAAGTGGGTGTTCTTTATTTTACTCTCAGCACTAAGTCGGACCCACTTGGTACACGTGGCGCAAGGGAACAATGCCTCTATGATTAATCTGACTATATCTCCTCTTTAAGTCTTTACGCTCACCGTTGGATGAAATTTAACTTGTCTGCACATTACCTTTACTTTTGTTTCAAATCTGGAATGCCACTTTCCATGTGTCCAACAAGCACAATGCCTTGAATGTTAGATCAAACACATATTTCTTTTGAGGCTTTTCACGAGCCACAAGATCTTCTGAGACTTAACCATTAGTTAATTCACTTCAAACAGTCCCCAATATTTGACAAATACCATGTTTGGATATAGCGCAATGCCTTGAACAGTAACATCACTGCATATTGAGGTTAAGGTTTTATGTCGATCATAGGATTAATAGAGACTTATTACCACTTTATCCTTTCGCTAAATTTAAACACATAGGCCCCACACTGTCAAAAGAGATAGATGTCACATAGGCACGATGCCTTGAAGGTTAATATAATTACATCTTGTGGTTAAGGAAAAGCGTCGACCATCAGATTGAAAAGGATTTGTGTGAGCTTTATGATGACCTTTTAACACAATCTGGCCTCGCCAAATACACGTTTCCTTGAGGCATGATGCTTTAATGAATATCTCGTGATCATCTCTTCCTTGAGGCAAAGTGTCATCCGTTGGATTGAAATTAAGTTGCATGAAACTTGTTATTTAAATAAAAAGGTCTTGCGGGACACCTAGACTTAGGATAAAGAAATAAAGGCGCTAGGACTTAGGAAAATTAAAAACATGGCCCCGTCGATGACAATATAAACACATGGGTCTAAAGGACTTTAAGTGAATGAGAAAAATTAACTCAAAGTTATAACAAGTTCCAAAAGACTTAGGGTTTTAGATCAACCAGTGAAAAGATTGAACACACAACAACTAGGGTTTATGTCAAATTTGAAGTTTGTTGAGGGTTTCAAACATATGACTTAGCAATGAGGCGAAAACAATTATAGCCCTAACAGTGCCTATGCAACCAAAACCATAAATCTTATACAGATAACTAAAATGATCTAAATAGTCATAGGTCCAAAGAGAATAAAAAGATGAGCACCTAATCAAGGGAAGGAAATGAACATATTTAAATATTTTAACAAATAATATTAGGATGATCCATTGAGCTTTTAGAATATTTATCCCAAAATACTCGACAGTCCATCTTTATCAAGTAAGCTAGGTCAAAAATTCATTCTGAGCGTGTGCACATGTCTAAAACCTTACTTCATCTAGGATGGTTTGAGGAAATGAGTTCATCCCAATATTAAACTACATATATTTGGATACCCCCAAGGTTGAACGAATAGAGCCCTGTTGCCAGTAACATCTATAGCTCCATCAATGTTATTGCCTTGGTTTACATTAGAATTTTTCTACTGCTAGATAGGTGTCTATAGCCCCAATAGAGATACTCACATCACCTAGCTTCTGAGTTTCATGATTTTTCCTTTTCTTTTACTTCTTATCACTTTCTTCATCTTTTTTTCTCTCTTTTTTAATTTTTGAAGTGTCACTAATGATGCAACTGCCAGGTTGGAAACCAAGGTGGTAGCAGGAGTTTCCTTTAGATTTTTCACTTAATGCAATTATGGATTCCCCATCATACCAACTTGTAGAATTAATTAATGAGGTTTTAAATTAATAATGAGACTATCTATCCCTAATAAGACATGTAATTTACTCCACTATCTTGGATTTTGACTAAATTTCACATCAAAATCTTATACATTAAACTATAAAATAAATGTATTGAATTCGTTAGTGAATCGAGGTGTACAAAACCTTTGTGTATCATGTGGTCAAGTAGCCAAAGTGTGCAAAGTGGTTATTTATGCAGGTGTAATGTAGCCTTCTTGGGAATGCTTATTTATTATAACATAATATTGTGTCTTAACATTAATAAGGAAATAGTTAAGTGATTCATAATATAAATATTAAGCAATATATTTGATATTATCTTAAATCCCTTTCAACTCAATGGAGGATGAGGAAATTATTGTCATATAGAACTGATAACTTCTCCATAATTAGGCACAAGAGTTTCATGAACTTCTATCAATACCACCACTGGGGAGTCACCTAATTTGTGAAGGAAATTACTCCCCCCTCTCTACACATACCTATTAATCCTTCCATCGATATTATTAAAGATTTAAGATTACGCCAAAGTAGTTTTCATTATATTATAAATGTATATATTTGATATATATTTAATGTCACATCTTTCATGTATTAAAAATGAGTATTTTGAGATATATATATTCACATGTAAAATATAACATATGTATAATTCTAATTATTATTATATTTTATATATATATATATATAGTTTTTTTCTAATATTATAATCTTGTGTTTCATCCTTATTCCTCCCATGGAGAGTATCAAAATATATATTCTTCTCTTATTTCCTCCTTTGGAAATGATTTAAATCCTCATTAAATATCCTTGGTATTGAATGGTTGTGTGGTGTGCCTCCACAACTCACACCCCATTTTGGCCACTTGGCTTAATGGGGAACCCCCTTTTTCACTTTTTTTTTATTTCATTTTTGGTGATCCTTATAAATCTAATGCTAGGTGGGTCAGATTCTAGGCTTTTAAGCTCTGGATAGTTTGACGTTTGAGTGGTTGGGGTTTTGTTTTCCCTTTTCCCCTTTTCCTAGACTTTTCTTTTATTTTCTCTATATACATGTATATCATAAATATTTATTTTTTCTAATATTATAATCGCGTGTTTCATTCTTATTCCTCCCATGAAAGTATCCAAATATATATTCTTCTCTTATTTCCTCCTTTGGAAATGATTTCAATCCTCATTAAATATCCTTGGTATTGAATGGTTGTGTTGTGCCTCTACAACTCACACCCCATTTTGGCCACTTGGCTTAATGGGGAACCCTCTTTTTCACTTTTTTTGTTTCATTTTTGGTGATCCTTATCTATCTAAAGCTAGGTGGATTAGATTCTATTCTTTTAAGCTCTCGATAGTTTGATGTTCTAGTGGTTGGGGTTTTGTTTTCCCTTTTCCCCTTTTCCTCCTATTCTTTTCTTTTCTCTCTCTTTTGTTTAGATTTTTTTCCTAAGCATGGGAGGGTACCCTTTGGGATTTTGACAGTGCAAGGCATCATTTCCTTCCCCGAGACCCTGAAGATCCAAAGACCCTGAAGATCCAAAGACCTAAGGACTTGAAGGCCCGAAAGTTTGGCACCAATACTAGTTCCTAGTCAGAGATTGAGCATGTCAAGTTGTGGGTTGATCGAAGGTCCTTGGACCCCAGACACTCCGATACCCCAATCCCCAGTTGGGAGATCAAGGTGATGTCAGCCTCATGGTCGCATATTAGAGGGTATTGAACCTTTATTTTAACCACTTTGCTTCCATAATTATGTATTTGGGCGACTATGTTTTTTAGATTTTCTAAGTCTTTAACTACAGGTTTGAGCACCGTCTACTTGGACACTATCATCATTTGAG
The DNA here is from genome assembly GCA_018584345.1 of Thuja plicata. Lineage (NCBI taxonomy): Eukaryota > Viridiplantae > Streptophyta > Pinopsida > Cupressales > Cupressaceae > Thuja > Thuja plicata. The sequence goes on from MU223485.1 coordinate 50,157, forward strand.
CAGAGTCCGCTGGGTTAAATTATCCTCCAAGCTTGGGTGGGTTTTTTTTGTTTTATTTTGTTTGTTTGTGTTTAGTTTTTTTTTATTTATTTTGTTTTAGTTTCACTCACTTGGTTTGGTTAGGGTTTTGTTGGTCTTTGTTTTCCTTTTGTTTTTTGTCATCTTTTTCTATTTTTGTGGGATTGCCTTGCAAACCTAGAAATTTTATTCATTTTTTCCCTAGCTCAATCCAATCAGGGTAACAATTACAGTTTTAAAATACCCTAAGATCTTTGGCATTGTGAAATCAAGGATCTTATGATCCCCGATACCCAAAAAGGGTTGGGGATTATAGGGTCCCTAGGTTCATCGTTCATCTTTATTTAACTCATAAATTTGTCAAGAGTTTCATGGGTCTGTGATCCCTAATCCTTGAAATGTGGATTGAGGATCATGACCCTTAATCTTCAATATTTTGAAACAATGTTCACTCACAACCCAAATGCTTTTGGGGTATTGGTGTTCCATGATCCCCAATCCCTGAAAGGTGTATCAGGGATCATGGAATCCCAAAAACCTAAATTTTCCAACATAGGTATATACTTATAGTCGAGGTATCAGTAGCGTCAAAACCCCTTATCCCCAAAATGGTTATCAGGGATCATGCATCCCCAAAACTCTGACCGTGAGTTTTGATTCACTGTTATGGATAGCATGTTTCCGTGTTGTTAGGGGTCTTCATACCCCCAAGCCCCTGATAGTGAGAAAAGGAAAAATTACAAGGTTTTTATTTTAGCCTTGTGGTGTTGTGGTTTTCATTTTTTTGGTTTATCTCTTTAGTTTAGCTTCTTTTTTTGGTTTTTCTTTCGTAGTATTAGTTAGATTTATTTTCAATAAGGGTTTTGACAGGAGTTTTTGTATCAAGTGAGGAATTGCAAGGGATGTCTTCTCTGTTGCCAATGAAGTATAAATTTGTGGGATACAACAAGCCCTTGAAACTATGTTAGTATTTCCAAATTATTTCTAAAATGCACCTATGGATTTTCCCTCTCCTATCAATAGGTACTTTAGATCAATGGGCAACTGACAAGAATTTTCTCACAAAAAAAAAATCCTTCTACAGTTTGGGTTGTGCAAAACTTAGGGGGTGTTTCCTTTATGCAATATTTATGAATAGAAATTTTAATAGATGGTATTACACAATGAGAAGATTACTCCCAACTAAAATGAATCAAGGTATAAATCAATTATATACATGTTTGGCTCAACTCTGGTACTAGAATAGATTATAGACTTGGTTGGGAGTGCAAACTATGATCCAAATATTGAAACAACATGAAATAAATAGAATAGTTAAGGATCATCTTGTTGTTGCTGGAAAAACATGAGTGGTCATGAATAGACCATTACCTTATCCAAGCTACAGATTTAAATACCAAGAAATAAACAAATCCTCATAAGAAAATATAGCAAGAAATGAATGGACTTATAACATGCTAATGCCTGACATTAATAAATTTTTCTTGTGTTAATATGAAACTCTTCTTTAAAAAATCCATATCTGATATTCATATCATTTTTATTTACTTAAATAATTTTAACCATTTCCTTGAGAGGGAGCTATTAAATATGCAACACATGTTGCAATTAAGCTTTGTAAAGATGAATATAAAAACCCTTTTTTTATTAAATTAATATAATTATGGATATATTATATGGAGATATTTTTATAACTGTTATTATACTTATACATAAAATGAAACACCCTTGCTTATGAATTCAAAGTAGACCACTCTGTATTTTGGTCTATAACACTATAGAGCTTAGGAATTTCTAATTACACCATTTTTCCCAAATTCTTTCAGTCCCTACTGGTTGCACTTAGAATACCTTTTATAATTCAAGAGATGCTACAAGCTACAAGTTGAAAATATACATAAAACATTCCTAGACACCAAAAATAATAGCTACAAAGAATCACCTTCCAACTGGAGTGATGATTCTTCCAATTTTTTTTCTAGTGAAATTGTTGGGTTGGTTTTGCTAGTGGTCCCAACGTTAGAGTGCTCTAGAAATCCTATGAAACTTGTGAGCCTCACCATTATCGCACGTGTACGGTCAGTATCACAAGGGAAGGGGGGATGCAGGACACCCACCTTCTCTCCTTTTGGGAAATAACTTTGAAAATGATCATCAAGGGGTATAGGAATCCATTATGGCACCACCTTTTGGTATTTCTCTAGGATCACCATCTAAACCCTCTCACTCATAGAGAATTGGAGTGGAACTCATAGAGATTGGGATAATTTGCATGTAGCAACAATATCCTACCCTTTCAATTAATTATTTCAACACATTTGTACCCATCAATAGACCTTTCAATACCTTTGTACCCATGAGATAAAGTATTTCCTAGCCTACCATTATGGTCCTTGAAGATCTCTTGAAGCACAATCTATAGAAATCCTTTACTTCCACACCAAACTTTAACCATTATTTCCAAAAAATTCATTCTCGTCCTTTCTTCAGCACTATAATACACTTACCTCAAATGCAAATAATCAATCAAGAGACGTATTTATCTCATTTTAAAAGAAACAACCTCCAACAGTCTACTTGCAAGCATGGTGAGAGAAGGTCTACCAAGTCTGGCAGATTTTTCATGTCCTCATAGTTGTAAAGATGCTTAGAACTATTGATTCTCATTTGTGGAAAATGCATTCGATCACTCAAAATAATTAAACCTGAAAGCATAATTATTCTACATTCTATACCAAAAATCCAACTCTTGACACTCAATTCAGTTTTCATTTCTCCCTTGGCCTTCCTAGAGTTCATGTTATCTTCAAATGCATCATCAAATCTCTTTGACCTAAACTATCAAGTACATTCATGCTTATGTGGTTGCACACAACAATGAAGCAATAGCTTGACTATCCATGGACTGAGAATTTCTCTTTAACAATAGAATATCCTGCACCTTCACTCTAATATTCAAAATCATAATAAATTCATTGCTAGGATATGAGGTAGATATTCCTCCTCTTGTCAATATTCATCCTTTATGACACCACATACCCGCTCCAAATTTGGCGTAAATGAGGACATCATTGTGGGAACATGAGGAATTGTTCAATTTTCAATATTTTACTCATTTTACCTTGTATACGTGCGCATGGCTTTGAAACTTCATTGTTCTCTGCATGGGGGCGCGGGGTCACCAATATATTTTTTATTCACCACTAATGGGGAGAGGTTAGTGTACTCCTGACTCCTTGTATGATGATCTTGTAAAACTGCAAGTTTCTCCTTTAAAAGTACCCACAACATAGGTGAGTTTCCCTCCTTTCTTTGGAAAACTCCAACCTCTTCAAATGGTTTTCTACTAACTCTTCACAACACCAACCAAACCCCCTTCAATCACTCAACATCTCACTCCTCTTTCCATCTACCCTTGATTCCTATCAAATGGTTATGTTATGAATTTTTTGGGACTATTGGGTAGAGTGGAATTTCATACCCTTCTAATTCCTTTAACAATCAAATCCAATGATTATTTCCCTCCAAATGGCTTCAGAACATCAAACTGTCTATTTGAACCTAGTAAATAGGCATATTCCCTAGTAGCCCTAGTTTACTATTTTTTTGGGTATAGATTCCAAACTTCTCAAATAAATTTCTAAACAAATGGGCATTCCCAATACCCTTTTTGGACTTCTATCCAAACCCTAGATCCTTGTTTCCAATTCTTCCAACAAGTACTTTAGAATCACTCTACACCCATTAGACAATTAGGCCTAATCCTAGTTGGATTTCAAAGAAACACCCCTTTCTTCTCTCCCACAAATACCCCTATCACCATGGACACTTAGAGGGACCTAATAAACTACCAAATCCATAATTTTTTTAATCTCTCACCACTCTACCCTTCCTTTTTCAATCTAATTTGCAGTCACAATCACGGTGAGCACATTTAGATGCTCACCTAGGGCATCCATTTTCTCTACAACCCCAAGCTTCCTCTACAGATCCCCTCCATAATATTATATTAAATCATATTTAATTGAATTCCCATAGGTCCATACAAATCCCATGGTGGAAACTCAAGCAATAGGCATTTGTTTGGGGAAGTCTCACTAAACCCTTAATCCAGGACGGTTACAAAGATTTGGTTACAAAATACTCCAAAATTCACCAAATTAACTCAAATCAAATGCAGTCAAAATGTAACATGTTATTCTATCAGACCATGAACAAAATTTATCCATACCAATTAAAACACACACGTGCCAATCGTATTTACATCAACAATTGCAGGAAAGCAATGAATTATTATTGCCTTTGAATGCCAAAACTTCACAAAATCATCATCAGGGTATTTTTTTCATGTGTAGGGTATAAAATCACCCAAAAAAAAATTCCCCTAACAAAAACAACTAATTTTTAAACAAATTTAGGCATTTGCAACTTTTTGACAACATTTTACAAAAGTTGCTCAACAACATTTTAGCAATATTTTGTCAATTTTGACAATTTACTCCTAGAATGATTCCTAGCTTTATAAGAACCTAGAAATGACTCATGTATGTCATATTACACCTATTATGGCCTAATTATCCATTACATTGGTTTCCCATACCCCTTGGGATTAATTATAACTTTTTGGCTTAGGGTCCCTAAAGGTCATTTAGCGTCCAAACTTGACTCTATATTGGGCTTATTATTTTTCCCTTATTACAAACAAGACCAATGGGTTATGATACTTCTTCACTATCCCTAATTTTTTATGATTACAATTAGCACCTTAGGACTAGGCCTTAGTGCTCTTGCACCAACTGCACAACCCTGTGTACCTACTTTCCTTTCATTTTTTAATCATCGCATGCCACGGGGGAGTGGGGATCAACCCCTTAGTTTCTCAACAAGGCTCTTGCTTATCCCACTTTTCCATTATTGAAGATCCTCCTAAAACATCAATTTTGTGGGGATGCGGGAGGGAGAACTATATTTATATAACACATAACCCTACACACCCATGGTAGGAATAGGATATTTAATTATGACCAAGCGGGGATATGGGTGAAAAATAGTATACTCAATAATTTTTTCTCCTTGAATTTCCTTTTCTTTCCTTGAAAATCTACATAAATCCTAATGATTAGGTGTGTGATTTTATCAGTCCTAACTATGGCTCTAGTCGGGGATGGGTAGTTAGAGACTATCTTAAGAATCAAGAAACGTTGGGAGGTGGACCAAAACAAACACAAGGAAAACAATACTTATTTACAAAAATTTGCATGAAGAACAAAATTTTACATCTACCTCCCCACTGGTAGACCAAGGACACCAAACAGGTAAAATTTATACTTACCCCTATCGGGATTTTGAATACAATCAGATAGTAACATAACTGGTATGACACTATCATTTATTGAAATGTAGATTTATTTAGAGTTATCAAACTACTTTAAAGTAATAACACCTTCACCATCATCTGTGCTTTCCCTACAACCTTGTATCATGTAATCAGATCATAAGTGATCATTACTTGTAATGGGTTGTATTATCATCTTGTATTCACTGGTCCTAATAAAACCATGTCAAATTAAATATTTGTTATTTCTTACCTTGCTACCATACCTTAAGACATGGTCAACAAATTGGAAACATTCATAATCTACCTTGAAGCTAATTTCATCATCACCTTTTCCTTCATCCTGCCAGCAACATGCATCTTTAATATCTAAGAATTGTTGGAGACAAGGAACAAACTTATCATTTACATGATAGGGGGAAAATGCATTTTCATATTCATATAGGTCATGTATGAAAGCACATTGGTAGGAACATCCTACTAAATTTCCAACCCCCTTTATTTCACAATAACCCTCTATATGTTGCAAGAACATATATTTTGTTTTATCAATACTTATGGCATACATGATATCCCTTAGTTTAGGACTTTGCAAAAAGTCATCTACTCTATTTTCTTCATCATAAAATATGTCCCAATAAAAATTCTCATAAGGTAGTGTGTCTAAAAATGAGAGTGCAACTTCACCCATATTCTGCAAAACCTTTCTTTCAATGTTGGCCTCAAACATGCCCCAATGAAGATCCTTTGTCATATTTACATTTTGGTTATTGTAATTGTCAGTTTCATTAGCATAATTTCCACTTCTCATTCATGTATTATCTAAAGGTACTCCCATATCCTCAAACATAGTTAACCCTTTAAGTTCATTCTTGTAGCCTATGTCAGCAGGGGATCCATAATCATTCTTGTTCATTTTCCAAGCTCACTTTTTCCCCTTCTCCCAAATCTTGGAAACTATCATTTTTATATCCTTATAAATCAACCAAATCACTAATGGATAGTGAAATTAACTCCTGGTCAACATTGCACATTTAATTTGTTGTGTTATATATTATTTGAAGAGAGAATCATGAAAATTCTAACTCACAATTGTCTTCAGATACATTGAATGACTCTATTTAAAATTCATGCATATTAATTAAATCTACAGAAGGAAAATATACATTAGCAATTTAAAAAATTGGGTCCACACACAAAAATTTAGCAGTTTCATATTCCATCTCAAAAGCCAATCCCAAGCCACATGAATCACCATTACATTCATGTGTAAACCCCTTCAATTTTGACTCACTAGAATCATCACAAATTTAAGTACAAGGGGCATAGATTTCCTTTATGCATGTTGGCATACTATCAAGCTCTCAAATAGGGGGGCGTCATAAACTAGGACTTCATTCTATTTATAGAAGCAATCTTCATTATTTAAAATAATGTTTGTTACCAGGTGTATATATTATCTCATTTGCATGAATGGTACAACAATCCTCTCTTTCATTGGCTCCATCATAGGGTATCTTTATAATTCAGAGCATAAGATATCCCCATTTCCCACTAGTCCCCTTTCTTTCTCATTCAATAACTTTTGGATTTGTGCTACAAAATCAACATAATCTTTACATTTTTTATCATAATTGTTGAGTTACATCTTGGTTCTTATCAATGGTCCTATTTTGGCTCAAAATAATGAGTCTCCCAATTGATACTAATCCTTTATATGATCACATGTTTATCTATTGGTTTCTTACACCCTTTTCACATGTCATTCGAATAATACATGCTCTAGGTAAAACACAACTATGGATGTCATGTTGATGAGTAGTTTGAAAACTATTCATTATTGCAGGGGTGCCCTCTGTATTTATGTAAGGGTCCCTATTATTGAGTTTCAAACTCATGATCATCCCACATTTGGAAACTATCTTATGCAATCCCAAGGCGAGAAAATCCCTAAAGGAGATGTCCAACCTTGCAGCAAGATTCAACATAGTAGAAACATAAGAAACTCAACACTATAAGATGCAAGAAACACTTTATTGATCATAATTTAACTCATTCATGTCAGGATATAAGCCCTTCCTGGTTATGGCCACATACAAAGAAAATAACAAATCTAACATACATCCCAAAGATCTTTGGAAGATTCAGGTCAATAGTCCACTAATATACCTTTTGCCCTCCACTTACTGACTCTCTAACACGAAACCAAACCCTACATTTATGCAATATCACGACCACAAGTTAGCTCAAGAAATAAAATTTCCCAAAGTAGGAAATGTCTTACAAATATAGGTCCAACCCTATACAAACATAACACAAGAAGAAGTGATAACATGGAACAATCAACAAAGGAACCATGATCCACACGCTATGATTACAGCAGCTAAGAATCCCACAATCTCAATCACAACATAAAACTCCAGGTAAGTCCATGTCAGTCATGAACACGTTACCCAAAATAGAAAGAGTAAAAAATATCAACACATGATCAACCCCAAGAGATGGGACCACAGGAAAATTATCCAAGAACACTCCAAAACAAGGACCCATTAGTGTAACTCCTAACCCACACAGAAACTTGACCACACTCTAACCTGTCAACCCAATCAGAAGAACAGGAAAAAAAACACTTCCCTATCATAGAATCCTCCAGATCTCAAAAAAGATAACACAAAATAAGGAGTGGTCACATAAATTATTCCAAAGCATTGTCAAGAACATGACAGTAGGAGTGCAAAAACTAAAGATCCAAGTGTCAGACCAACCAAAACCAAAAACATAGAAACTGCCAACTATACCGCAAACTCATAGACCGATGCGAGATTGCCAGCAAAGCAAGGATGCTCCTACATTAGACACCCAGTGTGACTAAATATTTTAAATAAGAGAAGCTCACAAAAATCAGAAGGGATTCAAGACTAAAATCCCATGTTCATTCTTAATCCACATATTCTCCACTTCTGTTATTTGTACTGTCATTCCACCCTTCTTAATCAAATACTACAAATGAATCTACCTATCATTCTTCCACTCATTCCTTCTACCTAAACTAGATGTATCAACAGGACAAGATCCCAATTGAATCTTCTTCTACTTCCTTTTACCACTAGTATCCTCTGATTTTCCTTCATATATTTAAACTTTAATGTATGTACTAACCTTTTCATTCATCTCATATCTCCTTCCAATGCTCAAGTTCCTCATTCCTTTGTCTTCATCCTTCAAAGGAGTCAAAGTAAATTTTTGTCCATCTTTCAGGATAGTAATTAAATTTCTTTTATATTCATGAATATCCTCTCTATCATATTTTCAAGGTCTTCCAAGTAAAACATGACAAGAACTCATATCCACAATGTCACATAATACTCCATCCCTATAAGGACCAATGTGAAAACTTACCATGCACTATTACTTAACCTCTACTGCATGATCTTCCTGTAACCAAATAATCCTATAAGGACAAAGATTTTTCAACCTCTTCAAACTAATCTTCTAAACCATCTCCTCAAAAACCAAGTTATCAGTACTTCCTCTGTCAAAAATCACCTTACAACATTTACCACCAGACTTACACATAGTCCTGAATAAATTTCTCCTTTGACAAGTATCATCTTGCTTCTCAGTAAAAAATGTTCTTCTAAACATAAGCTTCTCACCACCCTCAAGTTCATCCATGTTCTCAAGAATAAAAGGATCCTCCTGGACCACAAGAATCTATTTACACTAAAAATCTCTATGTACATCTTGTCCACACTTAAACCAAGTTTCTTTAAACCAATTCCTCTCATCTCTCTTGTGATCATCATTCCTAGGTGCAACCAATTTAACTTCTTTAATGGACTTATCTTTCTTCTTCACCTATTTATCTTTTCCTCTAGAGTTACCTTGATTTCTCTTCTTTAACTTATCTTTAGCCTTCAAAGCATATTGACAAGGATCTTCAACCGTACCAATCTTCAGCATACTCAACTCATCATGTATGTTATATCTCAGACCATTGAAATATCTAGCAACCTTCTCTTTATTCAACTCTCTATGTCCAGATCTAACGGTCAGTTTGTAAAACTCCTCAGTAAAATCCTTCACACTGAGATCTTTTTGCTTTAGATTCTACAACTTCTTAAACAATTCTAATGCATAATCCTCAGTTATGAACTTGGCTTTCAATTTAGCAACCATCATCTTTTTTTATTAATCTTCAATTATACTTCATCTTCTCTATCCTTTTGCAACTCCTTCCACCAAAGAGAAACATGTCCTTTCAACTTAGTCTTTTCCAATCTAACCCTCAAAGGGTCACAGATGTCTTCAATCTCAAAGTAGTCCTCTAGCTCTCTTTTCCAATGAATTAGGTCTTCAGGATTCAATGTACTTGAGAAATTAGATACTTCCATCTATGACTAGTATTTATTCTAGCCATAGTTCTCATCAACCTATCAGATCCATCTTCATTGGAAGATTTAGAAATCTCTATAGATCTGAGTTCATCAGCATCTTCTATTCTAGGACCTCTTTGCAATCCAGCATTAGCATTTCTAATACATTCCATGACTTTATTCCTCAATTCATTTATTTCATTACAGATCTCATCGCCTAGATCCTCTTTCATCTGATCAATCATCCTAGGGTTTAGTATTCTAGGAGACATCTTCAAAACCTTAAGTGCAACTCCCTCTGATCGGTGATATATTCACCAAGGAGATACCAAGAACCACAACCCCCTACAAAAAATATAAGTTCTGACCACCTAGTATAGTCCTTAAGTTGATTCGAGCCAGATCTTCACTCTACCACCTCACAAACATCTTCTCCAAGGAATCACAAGCTCAGGGAACATGAATTTTTAAATACCGCTAGCATCAAACCTTTCTCTGATACCATCTGATGTAGTTCCAAGGTGAGATAATCCCCAAAGGAGATGTCCAACCTTGTAGAAAGATTCAACACCATGAAAATATAAGAAACTCAACACTATAAGATGCACGAAATTATTTTTTGATCATAATTTAACTCATACATGTTGAGTTGTAAGGCCTTCCTAGTTATAGCCACATACAAAGAAAATAACAAATCTAAGATCTATCCCAATGATATCTACATGATTTGGGTCAATATTCCACTACTATACCTTCTACCCTCTACTAAGTGACTCTCTAACATGAAACCAAGCCCTTCATTTATACAAAATCATGACCACAAGTCAGCTCAAGAAATAATATTTCCCAAAGTAGGAAATGTCTTACAAATATAGGTCCAACCCTATAAAAACATAACATAATAAGAAGAGATCACATGGAATAATTCACAAAGGAACCACGATCCACACACTAAGATCACAATGGATAAGAATTCCACAATCTCGATCGCAACACAAATCTCTAGGTAAGTCCACGTCATTCATGAGCACATTACCCACGGCCAGAAAGAGAAATATATCTCAACACATGATCAACCCCAAGAGATGAAAACATAGGAAAATGATCCAAGAACACTCTATAACAAGGACCCACGAGCACAACTCCTAACTCACATGAAAACTCAGTCATACTCAAACCTGTCAACCCAATCAAAAGAACAGGAAAAAAATATTGCCCTATCATAGAATCCTCCAGATCTCGAACAAGATAACACCAAATAAGGAGAAATCATAGAAAGGAATCCAAATCAATATCAAGAACAGCTAATGATCCAAGTGGACCAACCACAATCAAAAACATAAAAATTGCCAACTATAACCCAAACTCACAGAATGATGCAAGATTTTCAGCAAACCAAGGATGCTCCTGCATCACCATCTCTATATTCATATAAATTTGGAATGCCTCATGTAAATTTGATCCATCTTCATTTCTTGTTCTGTAAATAATCTTTCTACTAAAAGCCCCTAAACATACAACTCATGCCATTACATCATGGGGTCTACAATTCTTAGGGTTTTCCTTAAATGCTTTCATGAATCTAAAACTAAAGTCAAGGATTAGCTCATCATGTTTGATATGAATATCCATGAACTCATTGACAAAAAAGGATTGATAGATATTTTCACCAAATTTTTCATTGAAAGCTAACACAACCTCCTCTCATAAATTGATTGAATAGGGTAATAGGTTTGAAAACCATTCTCTAGCTTAATTCTTCAAGGATTAGAAAATTAATTTCATCACCATGTCTTCATGCTCTATTTTATAATCCTTAAGAAAATATGTAAACTCTTGTAAATTCTTAGATGCTAATTCATTCTTTTCCCCACTGAACTTGGGTAATTTATCTATAACCTCTGGTGGTATAATATTTGGATAATTGGGAACACCACTAAAAACTAAAGTTTGATATCTCTTCATATTTTAATCTTTTCTTTGGATACCAAATTGAGGCTGATTATGTATCATTTCTGGCCTTCAGGTTATATCAGGATACATATACTAAAACATCTTAACCATTACAATTATACAAACCTATTTTACATTTATTGAAATTCCCTAGTCTTACATAATCTAACCCACTAAAATTATTGCAAAAGTTTTCATGCCACTCTAAGCGGGGAATATATTCTAGCTCTTTTAAAATATAAATAGTCCAAGAAATATAAACTCGATTGTAAAACTGCTTCCCCAACTTCATGCTTATACACTTAAAAGGGGATACTATAACAACCATTTCATTGTCATAAACATATAGTGAAAATATCTTGACCTTCTTTAGTTTTATGAGAATACCTGGTGTTGGTGTTTTAAAATGTTTATGCTTTGAAAGCTACCAATATACCTTGAGATTGATTTTAAGAGTGGTTAGCTCCAAGTATGGGAAGATCTTCAAGGTAACTGGACCAACTATAGGGACAAGACTTCCCTCTGCACTTCTCTCTCTACAAAACCAAGACGGGTACACCTAATCTAGATAGATATTCAAATCTCCATAACTCTTTACAACTCTAGATTTTAAACAGATAAAGGTAAGAAATTATTAAATGTTAACCACTCATTTATTGACTCTTCATTACCATGCAAGACAACAACTACAATCACAAAGCCCAAAAGGAAACTAATTTGGTTTTAATGTTTTAAAAGGGAATAATATAGCCAAACCTACCATACATGTATTAATATAGAAGGTACTAATTACTTAGCAATGCTTTATCCATTGGGAAACATATCTAGTTCTGATACAAAACAAAGAAACCAACTACTGTCAAAGACTCAAAGCCATGAATACAAATAACTTAGACCAAACACTTCTTAAAAAATCCTTGTGTAAACTAGATGAACTTATGTCTTACCCAAAGAAAGATTTAATTTGATCCTTGATCAAAACTGACAAATAACAACATATGCATAGATAAACTCTATGCAGTGAATCAGAAGATCCAAAACTCAAGAGATAAACACAGTGGAGAGACTTGAATCTGAAATATTGTATTAAGTATGAAGAATCAAGTTTCTATTTCAAACAGTTTCAAAACATTTACCACTTCAATAAATGTAAAATACCTACAACATTCTATTCTATATTGACACTCTCTAGATATACATCTTCTATACTCTCACTAGAAAAAGTATACAACTAGATGCTTTATTTTACTTCTCCAAGTTTCCAGCCCCTACTAAATGACCTTGGAAATCCTTTTATAGATCAAGGACTAAAAAAAGCTTTAGATAATTTAGGGTTAGGGCTAATCAAATTTAATTATTACATGACATAAGGAAATTAACTCATTTCAATAACCAAGCAGCTCTATCATCAGCAAGTTGAAACTTTTCCTTAAATTCATCCTGTGCAAGAATTTGATCTGGCCGCCATCCATCTTGGGAAGCTGAAGAACAAAGCTTTGTAGAAGGAAAAATTAATTGAATGTTTTTTTTGCACTAATTACTCTAGGAAGACTTGGCCCTTCAGAACTCCAAATACCAACTAACCCTTCTTCAAAAGCTCAACACCTAGAGAACATATTCTGATCTTTGTTTATATAAATCTGGAAAGGAACTTTCATTAATGGAAAAGGATAGAACTAGGGTTTAAAAAATAATTAACAAACTAATCATAAAACCTAAGGAAATATTCTCCCCATAAATGCACTCTAAAGAACCAAATTTCCATCCAGACAATATCAGGCAACTGCATAAAAATATCCCAGAAGACCAATTTATTATCTTGTCGCATAAGACACAGTCCACCACTTCAAACCTTGAGGAAAAAAATTTAAATATTTGAATGATAAGATAAAATGGCTACACCTGGTGCAGAAAATAGCATCAACAGCTGAGATAAAAACCTTTTGTAACTTTAAAACATATATGTCGATCTCATAGTAAGATACCAGTGATCTCATCAAAATAAATGCATCAATAACTCCTCATACATCCACATGGCATAATATTATCGGCCTCTGGGATTTCTTTATCTTTTCTCAACCTATGCTAAGCAACCTGGAGAAGTGTCACCCAGGTGCAATGCCTTGAAGAATAACTACCTTGCATCTTCCGATCTAGGAAATGCGCACATCATTAGCACTAATCTTAATCTGACTATCTTTTAACATTTCTTTAACTCCAAATGGGTCCTAACACTATCCACGTGTCACACTATCTGATAAAACCTAACCAAACTGCATGTTAACCTCACCTCTTTGCTCCAAAACTACAAGCCTCACAATCGACCAAATACATGGCATTCAAGCGTGATGCCTTGAAAACCCTTAGATTATGTTGGATATTTTAGTCTTTAACTTTTTGACTCTGACCTATGATCAAACCATGACACATGTCCTTCAGGCATGATCCCACAATGAGTAACAACTAAGAAACTTTCCTTCATGGGATAGCGTGAACTATTAGATCAAATTGCATTTGATCAATCCTTAACCTTCCATTGGATAGGTGCTTATCGCCATGCATCACCCTCAGATTTGATCCACCTAGAACCCTCCTAGCCTTTGTTCCCACCACATGTCTTTCCACCTATTCCACATGGCACCACCTGATTTTTTGAGATCTCTACCATATGCTAGTCTGCCACATCTCATCTAGGTGTGAATACACGATCTGACTGGACCCATCGTGACTCAGATCGTGGCATAGCACCATGCTGACACATGTCCACCTTTGACCATGTCACCTAGTTGTGGGCCCAAAAAAGTACCTTCTTGTCCGCCAGCTGGCTGCCACATCACCGCTACATCCAAGAACTGTTGCCCAAAAAGCCACGTGCCTTTCGACACTTAACCTTTGCAAGCTCAGATATAAGAATATCAAGTTCTTCCTCAGCACCACCAATGTGGGAAAAATGACCTAAGGTACCTCTGATCTCAGATTGGCACTTGGCACCCAAGCATGATGCCTTGAATACTAACACTCATGCATCTCCTCATTAAGGGAACGCGAGCGCTGTTGGATTAGAAAAGATCTACTCATGACTTATCATGCTTGAAACCCGACCAATTTCCACGTGTCACATAGTTATGATGTCTTAATGGATAAAATAGAATCATCTTTCATTTGAGGGATTTCACCTATCATTAGATCAAAACAAACTTACACGACACATAAAAATAATAATGAGGTCATGGGGAACTTAGGAAAGATAAGAAATATTAAAGTAGATCCCGCTAGGATACATGAATTAAAGTGATGGTGATAGGGAGAAACTTAGATACCTCAATGATTTGTCTTCAAATATAATTAGGTCACTCCTAGGACCCTCAGGGATTCCTCAATCCACCCTCCAAATCTTGGAAAGATTCAATTCTTTCCCTCTTCTAAGAATCTTCCTACCCCACTAGGTTCCCATACTTTGTTCCTTTCAAGAACTCCTCTCAACTATACCTCCCAAGCCCTAATGATTGTTTTGGATTGTAGGAGGGTTGGGGCTTCATTCAAATCCATTTTTGAATCCCCACATGGGTCTTAAGTTTCCAAATTAGACCATTTCTCCATCGCTTGCCAAATTCCTATCTTATAGGCCTTGTAGCCTTTTTCCCCAATTAGGCCTCCTAAAAAGTAGGAATGCACTATTTCAGTGACAAATCCTCAAAGGACCCCCAAATGTATTTTGGAAGTTCACACATACCACTCAAGACCTTCAATATTTTGGTGGTCTCAGGTCTCAACCCTGTCCGTACACCATGTTTAAGAAATAGGGCTTTTTCAAGCTTTTTAGGCCAGTCCTTGGTGTTTGGTCTCAAAACTTGGTGACTTGGTTTCTTGGGAACTCCTCCTCATTCTTGAGTACCTACACAACATATATCAATGTATCCATATCCTTCTTGGCTCATGAAAACATCCCTCCTGCATCTACCAAACACTTCTTCTTGGTCTTCCTAGCCGGGCTACAACCACAGCTTGCCTAGGGAAAGACCTTAAAAATAGGTGCACACACTTCCAGAGCTTCACCTTCCAGATTATTGAAGCTCCATGGACCTAGTCTCCATTTCCAAGTGTTCGTACAGAACCAGTGGTGGGAAATGGAGTTAGGTCCACATCTTTGCCTCTCTGTCAGAACTAGACAGCAAACTGTCTAAAGCAAACTAAATTACAAAAAACAAAAGAAAAGTAATTACAAAGCAAACTAACTATTGGAATCAGTTTAAAACATGCCCAAAACTGGCCTCAAATGATCATAGTACCAAATCTAATCCATGCACAACAAGATAATAACAAATTTCTTCAATTCTGCTACTCTATTATTCAAAAACTCCTTGGCTCCAAAACCCAAAATCCGTACAATGACTTCTAGCCCTTCAAGTTTGGGTTTTCCTTCCTTATATCCCCTCAACACATGTGCCTAACTCCTTGGATTGGCTCAAAACAACTTAAACATTGAAACCCTTAAGACAACCAAAAATGTTGTCAGCAACTTTTAAAAGTTGCTAATGTTGCATAGCAACATTTTGACATCTTTTACACATTTGCAATTTTCAAGTGTTTTAACACTAATCTGACCTAACTAACCCTAGTTATACCTCTTAGGGTATCATAGGACCCTAAAGACATGAAAAACATCAACTTTCCACTTGACCACATTATCAAGTACAATCTCATTAATGAGCCAAAATGAACTACTTTGACCTAACAAAAAGCACAATTAAACACTAACTCAAACCACACTTGGTCCACATGACCTTATATAATTACAATGCCCTTCAAGATGGTCTTAAACACTTTCACACACCCAAAACAACATGATACCACCAATCTGACTGGATTCTCAAGGGTGTTCCTACACCATAGTACCAAGGCTAAGAACTTAAGTCACCTTTGGTGATAGGAGCTTAGGATCAACTCCCTGCTTCTTGAACTCATTCTCAACCACCCAAGTAGCTTCAGACTCTAGTTTTCCTTCCCACTAAATAGGTGCTCCATGTAAGTTCCCTGTCTGGTCTTTTTCTTCACTCTAGAGTCCAAAATCTTCACAGCTATTGGTGTTGGTGTAGGTGAAATCTGAACATCTTTTGTTATTTCCTTACTGTCTGGCTATGAGTCAATTCGTACTAATATAGGCCCTTTAAAAATCACCAAATCTTTCACATTAAAGATAGGTGATAATGCCAAATCTAATGGCAAGTCTATTTTATAAGCATTTTGCCCATATTTTGCAAGAATCTTGCAAGGACCTATCCTTCTCATTTGAAGTTTGGTGGGGACTCCCTTCTATAATCTAGATTTGTTAAGGTGTACCATTACAAGATCTCCCATAGAAAACTGAATATCTCTTCTTCCTTCATCAACTTTGGCTTTCAGTCTTTGTGTAGCCTCTTGGAGCTGCTTCTTCACTTGGCCATGAACCTCCTTCATTGATTGAGTGAAGTCTTCTGCATATGCACTCTTACCTTCCTCATGTGCCAAGTGTCTTAACTCTAACACACCTCTAGGGTGTATCCCATAAACTATTTCAAAGGGGCTTTTTCCAGTTGTCCTAGTAACACTGTCATTATAGGCATATTCTGCCTGTGGTAACAACTGATCCCACATCACTCCATATTCCTTTTTCAAGCATCTAAGGAGATTTCCTAGCACTCTATTGATAACTTCAGGCTGACCATTAGTTTGGGGATGGTAGGCTGACCCAAATGATAGGTTAGTTCCTAAACTTGTCCACAAGGTCTTCCAAAAAGGACCCATAAATTTTACATCTCTGTCAGATACTATGCTGATGGGTAAGCCATGAATCTGGACAACTTCCTTAAACAAAAAATGTGCAATATGACTGGCATCATGGGTGGTTTTGCAAGAAATGAAATGGCTCATCTTACTAAACCTATCTACCACCACAAATGTGCTATCTAAACCAATATTGGTCCTAGGCAACCCAACCACAATCCATACTAATACATTCCCAAGGCCTATTAGGAATGGGTAGAGGTTGGTACAAACCCACATTAGAAGAGGTACCCTTAGCTTTTTGACATACCAAGTATTTCTCCACATACTTTCCAATGTCCTTCTTCATCTTAGGCCAATAATATAACCTTTGTACTAGTTCTAGTGTTTTGTTTAGGCCAAAATGGCCACTTAAGCTCCCATTGTGCTTCTCTTGTATCACATTCTCCCTCATAGATCCCTTAGGGATACATAGTTGTCCTCCTCTAAATA
>MU223485.1:72823-116589 GCA_018584345.1 Thuja plicata
ATCATAGGACCCTAAAGACATGAAAAACATCAACTTTCCACTTGACCACATTATCAAGTACAATGTCATTAATGAGCCAAAATGAACTACTTTGACCTAACAGAAAGCACAATTAAACACTAACTCAAACCACAATTGGTCCACATGACCTTATATAATTACAATGCCCTTCAAGAGGGTCTTAAAAACTTTCACACACCCAAAACAACATGAGATCACCATTCTGACTGGCTTCTCAAGGGTGCTCCTGCACCATATGGCCCCGCTGATGATGACTTAAAGCACATGGGTAAAGGAAAATTAAGTGACCCCATAAAAATTAACTTCATTTTATAACATGCACATAGAAGACTTAGGTTTTTAGACTAAGAAGGAACCAAGGGTTTAAGAACCAGAGACACAAAAGACCTAAAACCAAATTCAAAAACCTTGAAAACTTTGGAACCATGGGAAAAAAATTATAGTGCTAATAGTAGCTCTGATTGGGGATGCATGTCTCTTGTAGGCATGACAAGATTCTAGAACTCTGAGTTAAGAAGAACACCTATAGAAAGGATAACTAACCTACAACAGACAAAAACAATAGGAATATGTATAAACCAAAACTTATTTACAACCGACTGTTCATGGATTCTTAGAACTTCAAGAGATGTAGAACTTTAAGAACTGTCCATTAATAGGAAATTTCATACTATTTCTAGTTAAATCTTTTAAAATGTAAGAATCAGAACTCCATTTATTGTTAATGATATATGGTCCTAACCAAATAGGGTCAAATATGCTATATTTTCCTTTATCTTCCAATCTGGCATTCCACGTCAAGACCAAATCATCAACTTCAAAACTTCTTACAGTGGTTCTTTTGTCATACAGACTATTACATTGAAGCTTTAACCTAAATTTTCTTTCATGTGCTTCCCTTCTTGATTCATTCAATTGTATCAAATCATCCATTATGATCTTCATCTCATCATCCAATTCCTCATCATATTTTTGCATAAACTTGTACATTTGCAATAGGTTATTTTGTGGCAACCTAGCTAGCATGTATACCATATACTAAATCAAAGGGTGCACAACCAATGGCCTTTTTCACTATCACTCTATCAGTCCATAGTGCTTGTTTCGGCTTTGAATCCCAGACCCTTTTGTTCTTATCCAGCACTCTTTTCAAAATCTTTATCGGGCTCTTATTACTGGATTCAGCTTGACCATTCCCATATGGGTGGTATGGGGAACAATAAGAAACTTGGATCCCATGTTGCTGGAAGAAATCATTATATTCTTCAGATCTGAAACACATTGTATTATCTACCGCAATAGTTTATGGACAACCAAACCTAGTGAGGACTAGTCGCTCTTTTGGTGGGAATTTCTTCAACCCACTTGGTAAAATAATTAGTTGCCACCAAAATCCATGAATGACCCCCACTAGACTTTTTAGGAATCTCTCCAATGAAATCCATTCCCCATTTTTGAAAAGGTGCCTCAACTATGATAGGCCTCAAAGGTAAATTTCCACTAAACTTAAGCTTACCTATAAATCTCTGGCAAGCATCACACCTTTTGACATAACTGTGGGCATCCTTGAAAATGGTAGGCCACCAAAAACTAGACCTCTAATTTTATGTGTAGTATTCTTAGCCATGTAATAGACCCCACATGCACAATTATGCATTTGTTCCAACAAGTTCTTGGATCTGTCATAGTCTACATATTTGAGCAATACTCCTTGATTTCTCCTCCACCATAATTGACCTTGTATTATTGCATACTTAATGGCATGCAACTTAACTATTCTCTTCCTTTTTTCATCCATTTCAAGAGTTAATATCATTTCCTATAGATATCTAATAATGTCCTTATACTAATCACAACAATCCATATTAAACATATAAGGCCTTTTCTCTTCTTCTAGCATGTTTACATGATTAGCATGTGAATTAATTTGAGCCATAAGATTTGCAAATCCTAGACCTCTAACCAATTTTTTGATCTAAATGAAGATATTAAAATCTTGGATTCTATTTATCCATCTACACCTCCTTCCTAAAACTTCACGTTGGACCAAAATGTCCTTCACATCAGCATTGGGTACATAAACAAATTATAGTTGCTCCTACCAAATAGCACCTAAAAGATTTGATAGCTTTAACCAGAGTATATGCCTATTTATCCATGATGTCATTATGCAATTATGTTTCTTGTAAAGAATTACTGAAAAATGAAATGGGTTGTTAAAATCCCTCTGAATTCTTTTGTAACAATACTGCAGCAACAGTATTGTATGAAGCAAAGCAGAAAATCTGCAAAGGCTTGTCATAATTAGGTGTTCTCAAAATAGAAGCATCTTTAATATATTTTTTAATACCTAAGAAATTCTTAGATTTTTCTTCATTCCATTCCAACTTATTTCCTTTCTTCATCATCTTTGAAATAGGGATACTAATCTCTACAAAATTTGTAACAAATCTCCTTAATAAATTTACCTGTCCAAAGAAGGACTGAATGTCTCTGACATTCTTAGGCTGAGGAATTTTATCAATGGAAGCAACCCTTTCATGATCAATCCTAACTCCATCTATAGACACAATGTTTCCTAAGAGATTTCCCTTAGTAACTCTAAAAGCACATTTCTTTGGGTTAGAGGAGGCCCCATACTCCAAAGCTCTAACAAAAATATTCTCAAGATGATCACAGTGTTGATCTTCATTTGTTGAGTAGGTTGTAGGACCATCTTGATAAACCATTAAAAAATTAATTATGAAATCTAAAAATGCCACATCCATGGCTCTCTAAAAATTTGCCCCAGAATTTTTCAAGCCAAAAGGCATTCTCAAATAAACATAAGTACCCCACGGTGTGGTGAATGCAGCCTTAAATTGTTCAGATTCCTTAACCATGACCTAGATATATCCTGAGAGCCCATCCATCATAGACTTTAATTCAGACCCAGTAACTCTTTACACCATGGCTTCCATATTGGGAAAACCATAATTGTCCTTTAATTAATTGATATTCAAATTTCTAAAATCTACACAAAGTATGATGTCTCCATTTTTCTTTCTCACTAGTACCAAGTTTGATACCCATGTGGAATGTCTGATGGTTTTTATAATCCTAGCATCTCTCATTCTTTTTAATTATTCCTACATTTTTTGTGCCAGTGTGGGATTGATAGGTCTCATTTTTTTCCTGAAAGGCTCAGTGCCTTCCTTCAAAGGAATCTTATGTTGAAATAAATATTCTTTATAGGCCTTCAAATCATCATAAGACCATGCAAAAACATGCCTATATTTTTTGAGAATATCAACCAATAACTTACTGGTTTTAGGAGACAAATTTTACCAACACATACATTATTGGGGTCCTCAGTTGTTCCTATATTTGCTTCTTCCAAATCTTCAAGTTTGCTTACAGTATTTGCAGAAAAATACTTGTCTTTATTATCAAAATCTTTCTCAAGAATAACTATCCCTTTTGGAAATCTATTTTATTTCAATTTAAGAACCTCCTTACCAAAAATGGTATGTTTATTGTCCAAGGTTTCCATACATCCACTGAAATCCATTTCCTTGTTTAAAAAGTTTGCTTCACAATTTAAAAATCTCAGGATGTCTAAGTCATCCTCAAAAACTTGCCAGTGTTCAACATTATCTGGTATTGAAGGCCTAGATTGAATCTCTATTTTAGAAATTCCTACAAATGCAATATCCTTAGGTCTTAAACCAATGTTTTCTAGCAAATTTGACATTTTTTTTCTAACCTCTATCTATCCAATCAATACCAAATGCATCAAATTTTTCCAATTCATCCCAGACAGCATTTCTATACTACTTCAGTCTCTGATTTTTGAAATATGTTTGGATTTAATCTGAGATATTATCATTTCAGAGTCTCCAATCACTCTGAGACTTCTTATTCCATAATTTGAGGATAATCTCAAACCTATCAACAAAGCCTCATATTCTACAACTGTGCATGTAAACAATAATGTAAAAGAAAACATGAAGCTCTTACCACTAGGAGCTATCAATAAGATTCATGCACCAGCTCCTTCCTTAGAACTTGCTCCATCAAAGTACATATTCCACAAATCATATTGGTCCATTAAATTATATGTATCATCAGATAAAAGCATAGACTAAACTCTTTCTTCAACCTCTATATCTTGTACTTGAAAAGATCCAATTTCAGTATCCATAAAAGAATTTGTATCAATATCTTCATTTAATTCAATCATATGAGAATTCCTATTTTCCCGGGACACCTTGACATTGTTACCAGCAATATTGAAAGTGGAAAAATATAATCACATTGAATACTTCCTCCCATTGAAGCACTCCATTTTATTGAAAACAACATTCCATAGTGGGGAGGAATATCAATAACTAGGACACTCATTGTCAGCACTTTGTCATGATATCCAGCCAAACTATAAGGCAGATCTTTAATAGTAGAAATAAAAGGTAATTCTCTTGAATCCATTGCCTGACACCTTCCATTAGGAGTATCAACATTTAATCCCATAGAATTCATGACTTCCGCAAGCATAATAGTATTAGATGCTCTAGAATCTATCATACATTTCTTTAACATTTTTCCATTTATAACCAAGTTCAAGAAAAAATGATCTAATGTTCCTAAGGAAGAATTCACAACATTACTGTCTAGATAAATCTAAGGGATTTTTGAAACAAATTCTTTTCCTTCTCTTTCAGATCTATCTTGTACATTTTTCACCTTTTCAACACCTTCTGATTTATGAATTATTGTGGAAGAAACACCATTTACCAATGTGAGGACCTTCTCCTTATGTTCCCCAATTCTCATCATTTCCAATAGCGGGACCTTGACAGTAACTTATGACAATAGCTGCCCCATATCAAAAAGGGTGTAATTTACATCAGAGAACTCTTGTTTCTCAATACCAAAATTACCATCCTAAACTTGAATGGCCAGAGTTGGCTAATCTTTCTTTGATTTCTTATTGTCCATTTGAGGAGGGAGACAACTTATTTCTGGTGTTTTTGCTTTTACTTTATATTTAAAGTTTGAATCATTTGATTTTTTTACATTCCTAACTTTTAACTTACTTACACCCTCGGCAGATTTTCCCTTTTCTTGTATATGTTTAGTATCTCCTTTGGTCTCTTTGAAGAGAAAATTAACTGGTTTACTTTTTGCACTACCAACTTTTCTATTTCTCAAATCATAATTACTTCTTTCTTTGGTAACCAGATCAGTTGTAATATGCTCTATTTCCTCATCAAAAGGCCTTCTTGATACTGTATATTCCTTACCATTCTGAGCAGTACATATTATGTTATCAACTTATTCTTCTTCTTCATTAGGAAAAACTTGTTGATGATATGCTTCTACTCTACTTTGTGATCCAATGACATCATGATTCTCAATTTCATCATAAGAATCTACTTCAGGACATGGAGATGAATAGGTCATAGAACAACCATTGTCATCATACAAATCACTCTCCTCCTCTCCTTGTTCCTCACTTGCATATACATTTGAGGCAACAACACAATAATTAAGATTGTGTGGGGATTGACAAGCTTCACACAAATAATCACTATTACAGATGTTAACATAAATTCTTTGTAGAGGATTAGGGGTCTTATTATCAATTTTATCTCTCTTTGGTTGGAGAATGGGCTTCCCATCCTTCCATTAGGTATTATATGGGACATTTTTCATCCTTGGATGCTGACTAAAACTGTAGGAGGATGGTCTATCATTATTTGGAGCCCTATTATTCTCATTTTCTTATTCCTTTTTATTTATCCTAGTAAGCTTCCCATCTTCCCTTCTACCCATTTTTCCTGATACTCTTCTATTCATTTCTATATTAACAGTTATCTTATAAGCTTTTCTAAGGTTTCTAGGCTCCTTGTCTCTAAGAAGATATCTCATCTTAGAATCAAAATCATTTAGATAGGTAGCAAGACATACCTCATCATCAAGCCTCATTTTTTGGAAAAGATTATGCATAGCCTTATGGAATATTGTATTGAAATCAACAACCCCTTCATTTGGACTTTCCTTGATATTGTTAAATTTATTCAACAAGAATCCTTTATTAGTATTGTAACCATATTTCTCCTTGAAGAAATCTTTTATTTCATCCATAGATCACACTGAATCATAAGCTAATGCATTAAACCAATCCCTAGCATCCTCAACTATAGAAAGAACAAAAAGCTTCATAATTACATCCTCATGTACAATGTCAATTATCCATCGTATGTGTAAACTTATTTAAATTCTCTTCATAGGTGATGATATTATTTCCAAAAAATTTAGGAAGTTTATCCCTAATTTCATTTGGAAATGCATTAGGATAACCACGAATACCAATAAAAGAAATTGGTTTGTTCCTTTCTACATGAACTAGTCTCCTTTGGAATGGATCATCAATCTTGGAAGTAGATGCTTTAGCATTTGATGTTGCACAAATCTTAGCATCAGCATGATAAAGCCCAAAAGAGTGTCTGATAAAATCAATCTCCTTCACCATCTCTAAATTATAAGCCTCCCATTTTATTCTTTGAAGTTCTTGGGTCATGAAATCATACTCCCTTTTAGCCCTCTCAGCTTTAGATCTAAATACTAGATCCACTGGATATTTGTGACTCTTAGGTTCATTTATTTCAACTCCTCTCATCTTCTTCTTTCCCTTATCTTTAGGTCTTTGAGTATCAATATTTCGATGGGTAATAGGTTTCTCTTCATCCTCTTCAGGTTCTTCAACATAATATTTTTCCTGGTGTTTCGGTGATTGCCTCTTCAATTGGTCATTTCTAAGCTACTCTTGTCTTTTCTTATCTTTCTTTTCTTTCTTTCTCTATCTTAT
Source organism: Thuja plicata (assembly GCA_018584345.1). Taxonomy (NCBI): domain Eukaryota; kingdom Viridiplantae; phylum Streptophyta; class Pinopsida; order Cupressales; family Cupressaceae; genus Thuja; species Thuja plicata. Next base: position 79,695 of record MU223485.1, read on the forward strand.
AAAGGCCAAACATTTTTCTAATACAGCAACTTCATCAAAGGAATCTTTAGGATCTGAGGAAGTCGTGTTAGATTCCTCTTCTTCTCTCTCATCAGGAGAATTGTAATCTCCATATGCATCCAATCGGGCAATTCTGGAGCCTCTTCATATTTTTATGTATTCCCTTCATGAATGTATTGGATTTGATCTTCCATCCTAGTGTTCTCCTCTTGTCTCCTTTGAGATGGATTATCTTTGTTTTTCTTTTCTTTCCTAGACTGACCAGCCCTAGAATTAGTTGGAAGTCCACCTTCTAATTTATCTTCAGGGTTTTGTTTCACCCAAGATCTAGTACTTCTATTACTCATTTTGAGGAAGTGTGTATAAAATAATAAGTATTACTCAGCACTTCTGCAGAGATTTCTTTGAGTCGTCACCCAAAACAAGTTGGGAAAATACAACATTAACTTATATGAATACTGTAATGAGGAAAATTATAAGACAAAGGATAACAACCAGGGGTTTAAGCAAGAGTAATTTTTTTCTTTCAAAGGTCAACTCCCAAACAAAGTCACCATTTTGGTAGTTTTTTAAAATGTTTATGCTTTGAAAGCTACCAATATACCATGAGATTATTTTAAGAGTGGTTAGATCCAAGTATGGGAAGATCTTCAAGGTAACTGGACCACCTATAGGGATAAGACTACCCTTTGCACTTTGGCTCTGCAAAACCAAGGTGGGTACACCCAATCAAGATATATATTCAACTCTTTCCAACTCTAGATTTTAAACAATAGACAATGGTAAGAAAGTATTAAATGTTAACCACTCATTTATTGACTCTTCATTACCATGTAGGACAACAACCACAACCACAAAACTCAAAAGGAAACTAATATGATTTTAATGTTTTAAAAGGGAAAAATATAGCCAAACCTACCAGAAATGTATCAATATAAAAGGTGCTAATTACTGATCAGTACTTTATCCATTGGGCAATGTCTCTAGTTCTAATACAAAACAAAGAAACCAACTACTATCAAAGACTCAAAGCCATGAATACAAATAACTCAGACCAAACACTTCTTACAAAATCCTTGTATAAAGTATATGAACTTATGTCTTATATCCAAAGAAAGATTTAATTTGATCCTTGATCAAAATTGAGGAATAACAACATATGCATAGATAAACTCTATGCAGTGAATCAAAAGATCTAAAACCCAAGAGATAAAGACAGTGGAGAGACTTGAATCTAAAATATTGTATTAAATATGAAAAATCAAGTTTCTATTTCAAATAATTTCAAAACAAATACCACTTCAATAAATGCAAAATACCCACAACCTTCTATTCTATATTGACACTCTCTATATATACATCTATTATACTCTCATTGGAAAAAGTATACAACTAGATGCTTTATGTTACCTCCCCAAGTTTTTAGCCCCTACTAAATGACCTTGTAAATCCTTTTATAGATCAAGGACTCCAGCAAGATTCAGGTCATTTAGGGTTAGGGCTAATCAACTTAAATTATTACATGATAGAAGGAAATTAACTCATTTCAACAACCAAGAAGCTCTGTCATCAGCAAGTTGAAACTTTTCCTTTAATTCATCCTATGTAAGAATCTGATCTGGCTATCATCCATCTTGGGAAGCTGAAGAATAAAGCTCTGTAAAAGGAATAATGAATGGAATGTTTTGTTTGCACTATTTACTCCAAGAACACTTGGCCCTTCAAAAATGCAAATACCAACTAACCCTTCTTCAAAATCTCAACACCTAGAGAACATAATATAATCTTTGGTTATATAACTCTAGAAAGGACCTTTAATTAATGGCAAAGAACAAAAAAGGACAGAACTAGGGTTTAAAAAATAATTAACAAACTAATCAGAAAACCTAAGGAAATATTCTCCCCATAAATGCACTCTAAAGAATCAAATTTCCATCTAGACAATATCAAGCAACTGCATAAAAATGACCCAGAAGATCAATTTATTATCATGTCGCATAAGATAGTCCATCACTTCAAGCCTTGAGGAAAACAATTTAAATATTTGAATGATTAGATACAAAAGCTACACCTAGTGCAGAAAATAGCATTGACGGCTGAGATAAAAACCTTTTTTAACTTTAAAACATATTCGTCGATCTCATATTAAGATACCTATGATCTCATCAAAATAAATGCATCGACGACTCCTCACACATCTACATGGCATAATATTACCAGCCTATGAGATTTCTTCATCTTTTCTCAACCTGCGCTGACCAGCCTAGACATGTGTCACCCAGGCATAATACCTTGAAGAATAACTACCCTACATCTCTTGACCTAGGCAACATGCACATCATTAGATCTAATCTTAATCTGATTGTCTTTTACTATCACTTTACCTTTCATTGGGTCCCAACACTATCCACGTGTCACACAGGCGTTATGCCTTGAAGACTATCCATCATGCAACTTTGGATTAAGGAATCATACCCATCGTCCGATCAAAATTGACCAAACTAAATTTTAACCTTGCCTCTTGGCTCTGAAACCGAAAGCCCCACAACTGACTAGACACATGGCATTCAAGCGTAATGCCATGAAAACTATCTGTCAAGTACCTTTCATTCAAGGGATCATGCCAACCCTTAGATTATGTTATATATGTCAGTCTTTAACTTGTTGAGTCTTACCTATGATCAAACCAGGACACGCGTCCCTTAGTCGTGATCCATTAATGAGTAAAAACCAAGCAACTTTCCTTCATGGGATAGCATGAAGTGTTAGATCAAATTGCATATCATCGATCCTTAACCCGCCACTGGCCAGGTGATTTTTTCCACTCATCACCCTCTGATTTTATCCCTATGGAACTCTCTTGGCCTTTGGTCCCACTGTATGTCTCGCCACCTGTGCCACATGGAACCACCTAATTTTTTGGGACCTCTACCACCTCACCATCCTACCTGGCCCTACCACATTTTAGTCTACCACATGTCTGCCAGGTGCAAATGCATGATCTAACTGGATCTTAAATAAAAGATAATGGTAAGAAATTATTAAATGTTAACCACTCATTTATTAACTCTTCATTACCATGCAGGACAACAACCACAAAATGCAAAAGGAAACTGATACGGTTTTAATGTTTTAGAAGGGAAAAATATAGCCAAACCTACCAGACATGTATCAATATAGAAGGTACTAATTACTAATCAGTGCTTTATCCATTGGGAAATATCTCTAATTCAAATACAAAACAAAGAAACCAACTACTGTCAAAGACTCAAAGCCATGAATACAAATAACTCAGACCAAACACTTCATACAAAATCCTTGTGTAAACTAGATGAACTTATGTCTTATCCAAAGAAAGATTTAATTTGATCCTTGATCAAAACTAAGGAATAACAAGATATGCATAGACAAACTCTATGCAGTGAATCAGAAGATCCAAAACTCAAGAGATAAACATAGTGGAGAGACTTGAATCTGAAATATTGTATTAAGTATGAAGAATCAATTTTCTATTTAAATTTTTTTTTAAACATATACCACTTCAATAAATGCAAAAGACATGCAACCTTCTATTCTATATTGACACTCTCTAGATATACATCTTCTATACTCTCACTAGAAAAAAGTATACAACTAGATGCTTTATGTTACTTCCCCAAGTTTCCAACCCCTACTAAATGACCTTGGAAATCCTTTTTTAGATAAAGTATTGCAACAAGAATTGAATCATTTAGGGTTAGGGATAATAAACTTAAATTATTACATGACAGAAGGAAATTAACTCATTTCAACAACCAAGCAACTCTATCATCAGCAAGTTGTAACTTTTCCTTTAATTCATCATGTGCAAGAATTTGATTTGGCCGCCATCCATCTTGGGAAGCTGAAGAAAAAAGCTCTTTAGAAGGAAAAATGAATGGAATTTTTTGTTTGCACTAACTACTCTAGGAATACTTGGCCATTTAGAACTACAAATACCAACTAACCCTTCTTCAAAAGTTCAACACCTAGAGAACATAATCTGATCTTTGTTTATATAACTATGGAAAGGACCTTTCATTAATGGAAATGAACAAAAAAGGATAGAACTAGGGTTTAAAAAATAATTAACATTCTAATCAGAAAACCTAATGAAATATTCTCCCCATAAATGCACTCTAAAGAATCAAATTTTCATCCAGAAAATATCAGAAAACTGCATAAAAATGGCCCAAAAGATCAATTTATTATCCTGTTGCATAAGACACGGTCCACCACTTCAAACCCTGAGGAAGAAAATTTAAATATTTGAACAATTAGATACAATGGCTACACCTGGTGTAGAAAAAACATCAATGAATGAGATAAACACCTTTTGTAACTTTAAAACATATCTGTCGATCTCATACTAAGATACCCATGATCTCATCAAAAGAAACACATTGACGAATCCTCAAAAATCCATGTGGCATAATATTACCGGCCTCTGGGATTTCTTTATCTTTTCTTGATTTGTGTTGACTGGCCTAGACAAGCGTCACCTAGGTGCAATGCCTTTAAGAATAACTACCTTTTATCTCTTGATCTATGCAATGCGCACACCGTTAGATCTAATCTTAATCTAACTATCTTTTAACATCACTTTACCTCTAGGTGGGTCCCAACACTATCCATGTGTCACATAGGCACGATGCCTTGAATACTGGCCATTGTGCAACTTTGGATTAAGGCATCACACCCTTTATCTAATCAAACCTGACCAAATTGCATGTTAACCTCACCTCATGGCTCTGAAACCGTAGGGCCCATAATCGACAAGACACATGGCATTCATGCATGATGCATTGAATACTATAATTCAAACACCTTTTGTTCAAGGCATCTATAATTCAAACACCTACGATCAAACCAGGACATGCACCCTTCAGGCGTGATCCTGCAATGAGTAACAATCAAGCAAAGTTCCTTAATGAGATTGCATGAACCATTAGATCAAATCACATTTGATCGATCCTTAACCGGCCACTATTAAGGTGCTTTCCACCATGCGTCGCCCTTTGATTTTCTCCACATGGAACCCTCCTAGCCTTTGGTCCAACCACATGTCTTGCCACATGTTCCATGTGGCCCCACCTAATTTGTTGGGACCTCTGCCACCTCACCATCCTACCTCACCTTTCCACCTGTCAGTCTGCCACATGTCATCTAGGCACAAATGCATGATCTAACTAGACCCATCGTGACTCAGATCGTGAAATAGTGCCATGCCAACACCTTTCCACCTTTGAACACATCACCTAGGGATGGGCCCAGAAAAGTACCTTCATGTCCGCCAGCTGGACACCATATCACCGCTTCATCCACGAACCGTTGGCCAAAAAGCCATGTGCCTTTTGACACTTAACCTTTGCAAGCTTAGATATAAGAATATCATGTTCTTCCTCAACACCACCAATGTGGGACAAATGACCTAAGGTACCTCTGATCTTAGATTGACGCTTGGCACCCAGGTGTTATGCCTTGAATACTAACACTCACGTATCTCCTGATTAAGGGAATATGCTCACAATTGAATTAGAAAATATCTGCTCGTGACTTATCCTGCTTGAAACCCGACCACTTTCCACATGTCACATATTCATGATGCCTTAATGGATAAACCAGAAACATCTTGCATTTAATGGATCACGCCTACCGTTTGATCAAAATAGACTTGTACGACACATGTAAAAAATAATGAGGTCATGGGGAACTTAGGAAAGATAGGAATTATTAAACTAGGTCCCACTAGGATACATGACTTAAAGTGATGGCCTAGATGACGACTTAAAGCACATGGGTAAAGGAAACATAAGTGACCCCATAAAAATAACTCCATTTTATAACATGCACATAGTAGACTTATGGTTTTAGACTAAGAAAGAACCAAGGGTTTAAGAACCAGAGACACAAAAGACCTAAAACCAGATTCAAAAACCTTGAAAATTTTTGGAACAATGTGTTGTTGTTTGAAACTGTTACGCTACAAAAAGAAACCAATATATCTTAAGACTAATTTTAGGAGTGGTTAGCTCCAAGTATGAAAGCTCTGAAAGATAATTGGACCAACTATCGGGTCAAGACTACCCTTTGCACTTCTGGCTCTGCAAAACCAAGGTGGATGCACCTAATCCAAACTATACTCAATTATTTACAACACCTTCTACTTCTGGATTTGAACAGAAGGTGAATGGTAAGAAAGTAGTAAATTCCAACCTAGCATTCATTGACTCTCCACTACCATGGGTGGAATAATAAGAAAAATTATAAATGTAAAGAACTTGGTAATGAGTTTGATTTAAGTTTTGGGACAGAACATACCCAAACCATTCAGATATGTATCTCAATAGAAATACTAATTCTATATCAGTGCCTTATCCATTGGGATAAATCCTAGATACAATAATGAAGTTGAAACACCTTATTGGAAAAGATTCAAATCCATAAACATAAGAACTCTCAGACCACACACTACAATATCCTCAAATACATATCCAAGTAGAATTAATGTGATATCCAAAGTATTAATTTGATCTAAGATCAAAGACTTATGGAATACACATATGCATAAGAAAGACTTATATAGTAAGCCAGAATACTTGCAACTCAACAGATAACACAAAGGAGAGACTCAAATATGAAACAACTTATATTAAGTATGATGAAACTAGTTCCTAAATTAGTATGACAAGGAAATATGCAATATGACAATATGCAAAAGATGAAAGAACTTTTAATTCTATCTTGATACAATCTGAAATACCTCTGTTATATCCTAGACTAGAAATAAATATAAGCCTAATGCTTTACAATATTTATCCCAACTCTCCATCCCTTACTAAATGGTCTTGAATATTCTTTTATAGGAACAAGAATGCTACAAGCTTTGGGCCATTTAGGGTTACAATTACAACCAATCAATGTAAGAATTCAATTATGATGTCAAGTTGAAACCCTAAACTCTTTTTTTTTCCCTATGCCAATATGATATGAAAACAACAATCATGCTTGCTGGATGTGAATACAATACCCTGTGGTGCAAGAAATTCCAAGGTAGAACCCTAAGAAAAGCTCACATAAATGAAAAATAAACCAAGCAGCCCTGTTCGCACTTATCCTTTGATTATAAAACTCTTTCTATCAAGTCTGGACATAAATACATCCTAGCATATCAAATTTCAATCCCTTTGGTCTTCAACAACTATACACAATCAACCCACAAGATCATATCACAGCATTAATGGCCCTGAGACAAAATATTTGAGTCCACCGCCATGAAAACCTTTTAAATATTTGAAAATTTGTTATAACGGCTACAGGTGGAGCGTAAAATAAATCAGATGTTCGAGATTCAAATTTTACTATCCTTTAAAACACCATCGTCGATATTGTTTAAGTACCCAGGCCTATGATCATATCTACCACGCATCACGTAGGTGCAATACCTTAAAGATTAGATGTCGAGCAACTTTGGATTAAGGCTTTACGCCTACCACACGATCCTTTCAAACTTATCCTCCGTTTATCTTTTCCTTACTCCAGCCCCACGATCATAGGATGACAAGTGTTGATCAGGTGTAATTACTTAATGGATAGATTTCAATCACTTTTCCTTTAATCCATTACGCGAGCCATCCAATTTAAATCAACCTGCATGAAGCTTAACACCTTTAAACTCTGTGACCATCGGACACATTTTAAGTTATCGCACACTTATGGCCTCTAAAAGAATATTTTATTTACCTCTGCGAGCTTGTGACCACCACACATCTTTATCTTAGCATCTCCACATGGAATCTTTTTGTGCAATCATGGCATCTTCTCATCTATCCTCCTAATTGTCATGACTACACGACACTAACCGCTAGCCATTAGTCGCGTATTTTCTACCATTTCATGTATTCAGCTCTAACCTCTATGACCTTATAATAACCACCATTCACACACTCATATTCTAGACTACCAACCTTCACTAACTACAGTGACTGTGCGATAATTGCTTGTCACACACTGGCAATTATTTCATGCTACCCTTTCTGACTGTTGTGAGTGAACAACGAGCCGCTACCTGGCATTTCCTCCATGTCATCATTGCACAGGCCCACAAAATTGGTCCACTATCTGCTAGCTTTCTATCCATGTCACCACTTGACCACTGAGTCATCTGCCAAAAGGTGCATGCCTTTTAGGCACTTAACTATTGAGTGTTCTGATATAAAAATATTAAAGTTTTCCTACAACACCATGAATGTGGGATAAATTTCTTAAGCCATTTCGCGACCAGTGAATGCTTTATGACTATCTCAATTATTTATGAGCTTCTAAACTACACAAAGACCACTTAAAAGATGAAAAACACAATGCCATCATCCATCTACATCTTTCTGGCACAAAACAAAGAAGTAAAACCCTCTGTATTGAGACATTTCTGTCATTAAAGCTCTGGTTTATTGAAAACATACCATCACTTTAGACACGCTGCTGCATGGCTTAATGGCTTGAACACTAAATCAACTGAATCTTTGCTTCAAGTCATTAAGGTGGCCATCAGATCTTCTTGGACTAGATCGATCTTTACTTGTTTCATTAGTGCTGAACAGGACCCACCTTAGACACGTGGTGCAAGGGCGTAATGTCTTAATGAGTAGATCTTGTGCACTTTACCATCAAGGCTTTATGCCTACTGTTAGATATTCTCTCAAGTTGACCTATATTTAACCCTTCACCTTTACGTAGACCTAGTCCTTCCATGTGCCATTCAGGCTTAATGGCTTGAAGGATAGATCGACTACATCTTCACTTCAAGTCATTAATCCATTTGTTGGATTAAAATGGACATTCTTGGTAAATATAAAGGGTAAAGTATTTTCGAAGATGAAGACTTAGGAAATATTTAAAACCCCACTAGGAAAATACCTTAGGAAATAACATGGCCCCATTGACAACAAATCGGAAGACATGACGTAAGTGACTTAAGTTACATAAAAAGTAACTTGATTTTATAACGGCTCATGAGGGTTTAGGTTTTAGCAATATTTTCTCATGAATTTGAACCAAGGATTTTAGGGTTTTAGGGATTTAGGCCAGAGACTTAATAAAATTTGCAAAGAGAAGGAAAGAAGATCTGGAGCCATGAAAATTTTTGAATTGGTTTATTAGTGGCTCCGTCTAGGGATGCATGCCTTTTGCAGGCATAGCAAGGATTCAGGTTTCTCTGGGATATGAAGACCGCCTACTAGACAAGGAAACTAACCTACAACAGAAAAACACAGAAAGAATATGTACAAACTTACTTGTTCATGGATTTTTTTATACTTCAAGAAAAGTAGAACTTCAGGAACTATCCATGAACCAAAAATTCCAGAATATTTTCAGTTAAGTCCTTTAACGTGTATGAATCAGAACCCCACCTGCCATGAATAATGTATGGGCTCAACTAAATAGGATCAAATTTGGCATATTTCCCTTTGTCCTCTATTCTAGAATTCCACATCAAGACCATATCATTAGGTTCAAATTTTCTAGGAGTGGTTCTTTTATCAAACAGATCTTTGTACTATAATTGTAGTTTGACATTCTTGTCATGTGCTTCCCTTCTTAACTCATCTAGTTGTATCAAATCCTCCAATCTAATTCTCATATCATCATCCAGCTCATCATCATAAGATTGGACAAATTTATACATCTGCAATAAATTATTTTAAGGTAATCTGGCATGAATACCATATACTAAGTCAAAAGAAGCACATCCAATAGCCTTTTTCATAGTTACTCTATCAGCCCATAAAGCAAGCTGCAATTTTTAATCCTAGGCCTTTTTGTTTACATCCAGCATTCTCTTGATAATCTTAATTAGGCTCTTGTTACTAGATTCAGCCTGACCATTGCCTTGGGGTGATATGGGGAAGAATAAGAAATATGGACCCCATATTGCTGACAAAAATCATTGAACTCTTGTGATCTAAAGCACATAGCATTGTCCACCATAGTGGTTTCTGGACAACCAAATCTAGTCAACATATTTTGCATTATAAAATCAATCACAATCCTACTTGTGGCTCTTCTAGTGGGAATTTCTTTGACCCACTTGGTAAAATAGTCAGTTGCCATGAGGATCCATGAATGACCTCCACTATATTTATTAGGGATCTCACCAATGAAATCCATCCCCCATTTCTGAAAAGGTGCATCAATTGCAACAGGATTCAAGGAAGATTTCCATCAAACTTTAATATGCCTTAAAATCTCTAACAAGCATCAAATTTTCTAACATATTGATGAGCATATTTGAAGATTGTTGGCCACCAAAAACTAGATCTGATAATCTTATGGGAAGTAGTCTTAGACATGTAATGGCCACCACATGCACCATCATGCATTTCTTTCAAGAGATTCACAGATCTGTCAAGATCTACACATTTGAGCAATACTCCTTCATTGCTCCTCCACCATAATTGTCCTTGAATTATTGCATATTTCAAAGCATGCAACTTGATTATTCTCTTATTATTATCATTCATGTCAAGGGGAAGCACCATCTTCTGCAAGTATCCAATAATGTCTTTGTACCAATCAGAACCATCTATATCACAAATGTAGGGTCTTTTCTCCTCTTCTAACACATCAATATGATTTGCATCTAGATTCCTTTGAGCCATGAGTTTAGCAAGTCCTAGACCTCTTACCAACTTGGTGATGTGGATTCCAATATTAAATTCTTCAATATTTTTGATCCATCTACATCTCCTCTCTGATACTTCTTGTTAAACTAAGATGTCTTTCACAGTAGCACTTGGCACATAAGCAATTATGGCTTCTCTTACCAAATAGAATCTAAATACTTTAACAGCCTTGACCAAAACATAGGTTTGTTTTTCCATAATATCATATTTTATCTATGTTTCCTGCAAAGACTTACTAAAAAAAGAAATAGGTTGTTCATAGCCTTCTGAATTCTTCTACAATAATACTATAGTGACAATATTATAAGAAGAAAAGGAGAAAATATGAAGTGGCTTACTATAATCAGGGGTTCTCAGGACAGGAGAATATTTAATATCCTACTTGATATCTGAGAAAGCCTTGCATGCTTCTTGAGTCCATTCCACTTTGGCTCCTTTCTTCATCATCTTTGAGATTGGCAAACTAGTCTCTGCAAAATTTGTAACAAACCTCCTTAAGAAGTTTACCTGTCCAAAGAAGGACTAAATGCCCTTGATATTTTTGGGCTTAGGGACTTTATCAATTGCACTCACCCTTTCAGGGTCAATTCTAACTCCATCTTTAGAGGAAATATGTCCTAAAATATTTCCCTTTGTTACCCCAAAAACACACTTCTTTGGGTTAAAGGAAACCTCGTACTCTTGTGCTCTTACAAAGATCTTTTCAAGATGATCATAGTGTTGATCTTCCTTTTTTGAGTAAGTAGTAAGATCATCTTGATAGACTACCAAAAACTTGTTTATAAAATCTACAAATGCCACATCTGTGGCTCTTTAGAAAGTAGCTCCATCATTTGTCAATCCAAAGGGCATCCTGACATATACATAAGTTCCCTAGGGTGTGGTGAATGTAGTCTTGAACTGTTCAGATTCCTTGACCTTGACCTGATTATACCCTAAAAATTCATCCAACATGGACATCATCTCAGACCCCGTGACTCTTTGCAACATTGCTTCCATGTTGGGAAATCCATAATTTCCCTTTAAAGAATTAACATTTAAATTTCTAAAGTCCACACACAGTCTGATACCTCCATTTTTCTTTCTTACTGGTACCCAATTAGATACCCATGTTGAATGCCATATAGGCTTTATGATTCTAGCATCCCTCATCTTTTTTAACTCATCTTGCATCTTGGGTGGTAGAGTGGGATTGATAGGTCTTAACTTCTATCTGAAAGGCTTAGTGCCTTCTTTTAATGGAATCTCATGCTGGAAAAGATCTTCTCTATATGCTTTCAAATCATCATAAGACCATGCAAAAACATGTCTATATTTTTTGAGAAGGTCTACAAGTGAATTTTTAAGCTTGGGGGACAAATTCTTGCCAATATATACCTTTTTAGGATCTTGATCTATCCTCAAGTTTATCTCCTCCAAGTCTTCAGGTTTGTTGATAGTGCTTGCTGATAAAGACTTGTCTTTGTTATCAAAGGCTCTCTCAAGTACAACCAAAACTTTGGGTACCTTATTGTACTTTAGTTGGAGAACCTGCCTTCCAATAATATTATCTTTTCCATCTATGGTCTCCATAAAACTAGTAAATTCCATCTCTTTATCACCATAATTTGATTCACAAGATAGGAATCTCAAAATATCCATGTCATCATCAAAGACTTGCCAACTTTCTGCATTGCCTGGGATGGATGGTCTATATTGAACCTCTATACTAGAGATTCCTACAAAAGTGATATCTTCAGGCCTTAAGGCAATATTAGCCAGCACATCTTCCATCTTGTTCTGACTTTTGTCCATCCAGTCAATGCCAAATGCATCAAAGTTTTCAATTTCATCCCAAACAACATTCCTATATTATTTTAATCTCTGATTCTTTGAAGCATATCTAGTTGTTACTTGAGAGACAACCAATTCAGATTCCCCAATGAATCTGATACATCTAATCTTGTGTCTTGAAGCTAATCTAAGTCCTATTAGAAAAGCATCATACTCTGCAATATTAATAGTGCAAGTAAATAGTAGAGAAAAAAAGAACTTGTAGGTCTTACCACTGGGAGCTATTAGTAACACTCCTACACCAGCTCCTTCCTTTGAGTTTGCACCATCAAAGTGCATTGTCCATAAGTCAATTTTGTCTACAATACTATCTTTATCCTCTGATAGCATCATATGTTGGACATCCTTCTCAACTTTATTGTCTTGCACTTGAAAGGATCCAATGTCAGTATCCAAGAAACAATTCATTGCTTCATCTTCACTCTCCTCAATCATGTGGGGAGTTCTGACATCCCTGGATACCTTGACATTATTACCAGCTATGTCAAATTTTTCAAAGGACCAATCACACTATATAATTCCTCCCATTGAGGCACTCCATTTCCTAGATAATAACATCCCATATTGAGGTGGGATGTCAACTACTAGGACACTCATTGTTAGTGTCTTTTCTAGAAATGTAGCAAGTGTATAAGGAAAATCCTTAATAGTACCTATGATAGGCACTTCTCTTGAATCCATTGATTGACATATCCCATGAGGAATATCTACCTACAATCCCATTCATTTCATTATTTCTGCAGGCATGACTGTATTTGATACACCTGAATCAATCATACAATTCTTGAGCACTTTGCCATTAATAACAAATGTTAAGAAAGGGATCCATAGTTATGAAAGGATAAATGACATGATTTGTATTTAAGAAGATTTGATGGATCTTATAAATAATCTCATCTGATTCTTTTCCCTTTGTATCAAATTTCTCCTTATTGTTCCTTTTCTTCTGATCCATTTCTGATTTCAAAGCTCTTTTGGTATAAACACTATTCATCCATGTCAAATTTGTCTCCTTGTGCTCATGAATCCTCGTCATTTCTAAAAGTGGCACCTTGATTGTGATCTGTGAAATCAATTGTCCTATGTCAATAGAAGCATATTTGATATCAGAAATATCTTTCTTGGTAATAATAATACTTCTATCCTCATTTTTAGTAGCCAAGCATGTCTCAACTCCTTTAGAATATTTTTGAATAGAAGAAGCACCCACCTCTGGTGTCTTTATTTTTATTTTATGAACAATACTTGGATTACTTGGTTTATCCTTTGTTTTCACCTTTATCTTCTTCACATTCTCAGTAGTTTTTTCCTTTTCTGGTGTCTTCTTGGGGATTGTTTTTGTATCTGTAATGAACATGCCAGCTGGTCCACCATCTGCATTACCAACTATCTTATTCCTTAGATTATAGTTACTTTGTGCTTGAGAAACCAATTTTTCTTTGATTCGAGCCCTTTCCGCATGTGAAGGTCTTCTTTCCATAAAAGGCTCTCTTCCCCTTGTAGCATTACACCTTATTTTATCAATGTCTACTTCCTTTTCATCAGATGAAAGCACATCTCAATCTTCATCTTGATCATTAGATTCCTCTTCATCTGAAGAAGAAAAATCCTGATTTTGACCTTGGTCATTAGATTCTTCACTTTTAAAATCTGCAGAAGCCATTCCATTCCCGATATCATCATATAGTTTTTCCTCATCTTCTCTTTCTTGTTGGGATTGGCTTGGATACATCTTCAGAGAAATAGCCCAATTTTCTGGATTGTGTGGAGATTCACAATCATCACACCAATAATCCTCACTACACATATTAGCTGAATTTCTCTGAAGAGGATCAGGGGTTCTATCATCAGGCCTATCTTTCCTTTGTGGGATAATGGGTTTCACATCTTTGTATTGGGTAGCATACGGGTGGTTTTCATCCTATTTTGGGGATTATAACTGTTATAGGATAACCTATTATTGTTTTGAGGTCTAGGATTCTTACTTTCTCCTGGGTTTAGGTCTTTTATAGCACTTAGAAACTGCTTCATATTGACCTCTTCTTTGGGCTTGGTATTTGGAGACTTGTCTGAGTCCTTCCTAGCAAACTTCCCATCATCTCTTTTACCCAATTTTTTGGATACCCTCCTATTAGTTTCTATATTGATAGCTATTTTTTAAGCTTCTCTTATAGTCTTTGTATTTTTATCTTTGAGGAGGTATCCCATCTAGAATCAAATGCATTAAGATAAGTAGCTAGACAAACCTTGTCATCAAGTCTCAAAACTTGGAAAAGTTTAAGTATAGCTCTCTGAAATCTTATGTTGAATTCTGCAACATCTTCATTTTGATTTATTTTATATTATTGAATTCATTCAACATGAATTCCTCATTGGTCTTGTTGGGCATATTTCTAGTTTTGAAATCTTGCTTTTAAATTCTTGGGTTCCCAGTGATGTTCTTGCCTAAAAGGTCAAAACCTATCCAGAATGCTATCAATTTTCCCTGCAAATTTTGATCTCCAAGTGATAAAATCATTAAGAGATGTGAAAACCCTAGGTCCTAGGTCATTTTTTTTCAAGCAAAAACCCTAGTTCTTCGTAATCAATTTCTAATTTGCAACTACCTTTTCCATGAATTTTAAGTCACTTAAGTCATGTGCCCTTTTTATGTTTTCAGTCAGTCTCTTAATCTCTTAAAACATGTCTAAATATTCCTTTTGTTAAGAGACTCTGTGCAAAGCCTTGGTCGTGTTATCTCGCAAGATAAAGAATATGCCTTATAGCATTCAAAGACTAAACGCAAGTTGTTGATAAGATTCAGATCATGTGGTTCATGTAAAATATCCAAAAGAAACCCCTGAGTTAATAAATTGTATGGCGACTTTGAGTTTCTTTCAGTCATGAAGTCTCACAAAAAAATCAAGGTTAAAGCATGGTTATCATATTCATTCAGTCTCAAGATCTCAAAAGGAACCAAGGGTTAAGTTAAAACTTATGAGATCTAGCGAGAACCGTAGATGCTAAGAGGATCCTATGGCTCACCTTTAATCACAATATGAGAGTACAGATTAATAAAAGTTTCAGAGATTCAACGCAGACTGTTGGATTAAGAAAGAATCAAGGGTAGACGCATGATCTCAGAAGAATTTCATAAAGTTCATAAAGCTTATGAGATCTAGTGATAGCCATTGATGGAAGTAAGATCTGAAGGTTAGCATTTAATCTCTAAATTGAACCTGAGTTAGATGAAACCTTTAGAAATTTAAAGATTCACTCAATCACTAAGTCTCTAGATGAACTATGGTTAGATAGAGATAGGTCAAGTTTTGATGCAAATGAATCTGAACCATAAATTAAGATCAAATCTTACAGTTGTCATTAAAACACTTAGAAAATTCAAAAATTCATGAGGCGTTCAGCAATTCAGAGAAAATAATTCATATGTTGACACGTGTTCAAGTTATTCAAAGATCTATGGCGGGCATGCATTCTCAAGGAAAACTAGTGGTTAAGGAATTCCTCTTGTGACCTTGAGATAGCTTGCAGTCATGTAATCTCATGACCAACTGAAGTTAAAGTTAAAACTAAAGAGATCTAGTGCAAACCGTCAGATTAAAAGGTAATCAACAGTGGTCGCGTAATCTCCAGACAGATTTGGAAACTATAAGATGAATTTGAGACTCGGCGCAAGTCATTGATATGATTTAGATTGTATAGCAATCGTGAAATCTCAAAATAAACTCATGGTTAATAAAAACCTTCAGCGAATTTGAATTTATAGAGTCGTGTGATCTCTAAAGAAAGAAAGGTTGAGCCAAGCTAAATGTTGGGTTAAATAAGAGAAGATCTGAGCCAGTGATAGGATTCAGATTGTGCAGTGTGTGTTTAATCTCAGGATCAAACCAAGGTTAAGGTAAACACTCGGTGACTAAGAGACAGAACAATCGCGCAATATCTAAAAGGAACTATGTTCAGAGTAAGGTAAAATTACAAAGGGTTTTTATCATGCCATGATGTAATGAGTTAACCTATTAAAGTGAAGGGATCATGACAGCGTGTATAAGATTTACTAAGCTATGATAAAATAAGCCAATCATATCAAATATTGGGCCTATATTACATATAATAAGGTTTTAAAATGACAAAAAGAACTCATGACTATCCCAATTGGCATATTCAAAAGTGATCACCTATCAAATTCAAATGCCATGAATAGGGAAAAAAATAATGTCAGGGTACACAGAATAAAGACATAAGTGACTGAATGAATCTTTCAAATCCTTGACTTGATTAATGCATTGATGGTAAATAGGCATATCTTTCATACATTCCACTTTACCAAGTTTTCATAGTTGCAGAGCTGATAAATTGCATATTTTCATAGCATTTAGAAGCAAAGAATTGTGTGAGTTTTAGAGAAAATTATAGTATAGAGCTTGTCTTTCACAATAGAATTGGCTTAGTGAGGTATGCAGAAATCAGTAAAGATAAGCCAACCAACCATGAGCAGAGCTTCAACCAGTGGAGCAAGTAAAGGAGCAGAAGATGACCAGAAGGGAAAGAGAACCTATTCTGAGGAGTTTGTCACTCTACTACCTGGAACCCTTCAGGGAAAAAGGTAAATGACAAACTCTTTACCGATGATTTATTATATTATAGAGATCCTAGGACTCCGGGGGTTTCAAGTTATCATCTTTTTAATTATTTTTATGGTAATAAGGATAGACCAATTCCTATTTCAAACCCATGGACATCAGGTTTAGGGAAGTTGATAGTCCCTGATATCTTTGTAGATACAGACCTATTTTTTGAGCTAGGAAAAGGGTATGATCCCTTATCCAAAACCATTAATAAAAGTAATGGAACGGATTTGGTCACTTTAGATAGGGCCTCTTTCATGAAAGATTCTGACATATACCATCCTTGTACTACAAAAATTGATCTAACAAAGTTACAGAGTAAATATACCAGAGAAACTGTCATTGTTGCCAAGTTAATCCAAACCCGTACACCTAAGTCAAATAGGAATTATATTGTATGGACTGTGTAAATTTTTGAGAGTAGATGGGGGCCCTAAGAGATTGACTGTAGATATTCTAATGATCATCTTGGATCTACAAAATTCACATGTCAATACTGATTATGACTACATTTAGTATTTCATAGACAAGATGCATCAAGGGTTTATTGATATATGTACAATGCCAAATCCTAGATTTATGCATTATTCTATTTTAATGCATTTAATCTTATACTTCAATGTTAATAGCTTGGATACACATAATTTAAGGCCGAAATTATTTTTCTATGGTAAACTAAACCCTGTACAAATGTGGCTTAGGGTTTGGAACTACACCTCCAATGAGAATGAGTATTGTGCTTTTCATAATTGGATTGCATATCCTATTTTGGATATGATAGGTACAAATATGACAAGATTGCCCACCAAGGTACTACAACTCCTTAAACCTTGTCAATTTGTAGATAAATGGCCAGGAAACCATAATTAGGGAGATTTCTACTTGGAAAAGGGATTTACTTTAATGAGGGTTTATGGTTGTTCCCAACCACCTCATATATTCCCAAAATATGGGCCTCCTAGGATAGCTGCAGTAGAATTTATCTGGATATTAATGTGTACTGATAAGGAGCACCTGGCTCCCCCACAGGAAGGGTACATTTACACCCAGACAATTCAATATTTTGAATTTCATAATTGGTAAAAGAGCTACAGATTCAGTGAACAAATGGTTGAGTTAGTACATAATGAGTGTAGCAATTTATAGGTATATAGACACAGAGGGTTTTATTAAGAGTGCCAAGAAACTTCTAACTGCAAGCGTAACAGCTGTCAAGGAACATGAAGATTTTGTACAAGAGGATTTAATCAGAAACATCCCGGAGGATGACGAAGTGGCAAGAAGGGTTGATCAATATCAGGATCTATTAAGCCTTGAGAAACAAATAAAGAAGAAGGGAATTTCCTTTGGGGGTTTCTTTCCAAATGTTCCCTACATACACAGACTCACAAAAATGATGGAGTCTTACAATACTTTGTGCAATCAAATTGAAGATAAAGAAAGAGGTCTAGAAAAACACTCATCTTCAGAGTATGATGAAGACAGTGAGGGAGATTATATAGTTCCTAGCCCCCCTCCCATGGATCAGTCACCTTTCACAGAATAGATCATAGAGGTAAACCTTATAGAGGAGCCTGACATTGAGGTGACTAATGAACCATCTACAAAGAAATAGAAAATGGAATTAGGAGACCCTTCCCATGCTAAGGCACAAGAGAAGAAAAAGGATAAGATAAGTTCCCTAATTACTAGAAATAGAGCCTATGATCACCAGCTGAGGAAAGAAATAAGAGAAGGAAAGAAAGTAAGAGGGGATGTATAAGATAAAATTGAAATACCCCTCCTACTATGCCAAAATGAAAGGGAGATACAACAAGAATAGTTCTTGAGTGATGACAATTTCATCAAGACTAAAGAGTTCAAATATTTCCTGATTTGGGTAAAATAGTAGAAAATTGGATGCCAATTATAGTTAACAAAGGGTGATGTAGTTCCAAGTGATGCTTTGCAACCTATGAAAGCATATGACCCTAAGACTGAAACAATGACACCAGAGGAAGCTAGGAAATTGGTAAATTCTAGTGGGATGTTGCTTGTAGAAGGATGGGATCTGGCCTCTACCTTCATCATTGATCAGATCATAAGGCAGCCAGATGCAAAATTGTCTTCTCAAACACAGATTGGAGACATGATCAAAGGATGTGGATATGATCCACGATCTCAAACATTAGAAATGTGGTCCCTTGCACCTAAAACACAAAAACCTTTTCTAATCAATGTGCAAGAAAAGAAAGATGGGGATAATATCATTTGGTCTATCCACAATACTTTTGATTTAGAGATATATCAGGATCTCACACATTTTACAAACCTAAATGAAGCCAAAGCAGAGAAAATGTCAAAAATATTTCAAAATCTTTTTAATGATCAAGTTTTATTGTGAAGGATAGATAATTATGCTTGATCAAGATCAAGGCACTAGAAAGGAAGGTGGAGGAATTGAATAAAAATATACAAGAAGCTCCCAAGGCTATTTTAACTCCTCCTAAACAAGTTGTAGATGCTTAGACTGAGACTACAGAGGATTTCTCCATAGGAACAAAGCAAGAAAACAAGGATCAGAACAAAGTGGCTTTGGAAGCCTTATGGAAGATTCTGCATAATACTATTAACACCCTAAAGGACAAAGCTAATTTGGTGCATAATGCTTTCAGCAAGTTACCTGACCTAGAAATAGAGGTCAAAAATCATATTTCAACTTTGAATCCTTATTTTGGAACTTGGTCTAGAAGGGAAACACTTTTTGAAGGATTTCCAGCTTTACAACCACTTAGAGAAGATCTCCTTGAGATTGTCTACCAAGTTGGAGAAGATATTGAGCAAATTGGAGCCACTTTGTCTTTCTTGATGGGCAAGGAAAATCAAATACAAGTTAGAACCAACGTGTTTAGACCATATTATAGTAGATTCATTCCTCAAATAAAGGGAGATGACAATAAGATCAAAGAAATATCATATTGGAAAGGAGAATTTGATACCTTACTGCATATTAAAGAGGCATTTATAAAAGATAATATTGCATTAGATATGGATAGGTTTAATAAAACCTTAGATGAGGCTTTTAAAGCAGAAATAGACTTCAATAAGTTTGTAACAGATGTCAAGATCATCACAAATGCCAAATGGGACAAAAAAAAGGAACAATTACAAAACATCTAGAGATTTAATTGGCCTTCGGAAGCAAAGGTTATAGAATGAGATAATAGCACAAAGCCCAAGAAGAAAAATCCTACAGCCATTGACCTTGACATATTGGATGAAGAGTAAAGAGGCACCTGGCACCTGATCTCTGAGCACATGGAGGATAATTATTAAATAAGACTAGTGTAAGTTGTCATGTATTGGCGGTCACTAGGTCTCGCAACAACTAAAATAAGTTATCTAGAACATGTACAAACAAAGGTGCTAGCTATCAAAGATTTGGAAATCAGATTTGATCTTTTCCTTATTTTGTCTTTCCACCGCTTGAAGGTCTAATTGTAATTTTATCTTTAGTACCTTTAGGATTAGGTTTAGCCATCTGAAGATTGTTGCATCCTTAATCTTTAAGGATTCCAAGATGGCTAGTTCTCTATAAATAGAAAGTGTAACATAATTGTAAGCATGGTGAAATATACAATTGTGAGGCGGACTTCTCATTTTGCCTGAGTTTTTAAGATTTTATTCTTTGAATGTTTTGAAGCAGCAACATATTAATACAATACAGTGTAGTTTCCTATTCTATATCGTTGTTTTCTTCTTATATTTATGTTTATGCTCTTGTATGTTTAATTCGTAAGGCATCTTAAACATACCAATTATAAGGTAACTGTGTAATTTCTTATAAGTTTCTTTCAAGGAGGGAGTAATTCTTGTGAGTGATTCTAGAGGTTTAAACATTAGTGTGAGAATTTGATAACAGGGTTGTGGGAATGAAAAGGTAGTTTGTAAGGCACTCTATGTGAACTGTATGTTGTATTTCCATTAATTAGTTTGTTGTGGATTTATATCTCATTTGACTCTTTTCCCAAGAATAAGGCAGTGATATAGGGTTTGATTAGCAAATATTCATCATCAACATTAAAAAAAACAATCATTTACTTTACTATTATAAAGAATACACATGCTTAAGTAGTTGCATCTAAGAATACAATTCAACTTGTTTATTCCTTAGAGAGAGAATCATTTAGGTTATCCTTACCGAGTCAAAGAACTCTAAAAAGAAGAAGGATGAGAATCCTTATTTCACTTATTTTTTCTATTGTCATGTTCATAGTTTGGCTTATTAAGCTCTATGTCAAATTGTTCATAATTATCTTGTTCTATTAGTTGATGCGGTAAGAGGCAATAGGTAAATCAGTGTGACCCTTAATCCACTGTTATAGTTACTAAGAAGCAGTAATCTTTTTAAGCTACACCTGCCTGAGTCTGTGGAGCTCAAAGTAGGAGGATTAATCCTCATCAATTAGACTTTATCTTGTTAAAATCAGGAATTGGGAGTTATAGAGTTTGTTAGTTATTAACCTGTTTTGATTTTGCAATAAAAATCTCTAACAAATTGGCAACTCTACTGGCGATTTAAAAAATCTTGTTGAACTTTCAGATAATATCTGGTATTTCAAAGTCAATTCAGTTTACAGTTAAGTAATCCTATCTTAGTTACTCTTATAGTATTCATATTTGGTTGTGTTGTATTTTCCCAACTTGTTTTGGGTGGCGACTCAAAGAAATCTTTGTAATCAGTGCTAAGTAATATTCAATATTCATACACATCTTCTCGATATGAATACTAGATCAAGAGTAAGAGAGCATCTTGAAGTTGAGTTGGAAAGTGTAATTCCAACTACTTCTAGGACTAAAATGTCTTGGATAGAAAAGAAGAAAAAAATTAATATAGATAATCCATCTCCAAGAAAAGAAGAAGAGAACACTAGGAGAGAATATTCAACCCAGTCTAGTAATGAGGGAAACACATCAGAATATGAAGAAGCCCTTGACTTGGGATTGGATACATATGGAAATAGCAGTGCTTCTAGTGAAAGGGAGGGGACTGATACTACCAGCTCAGATTATGAGGTTCCCTCTGATGAACTTGATAAAGAAGAAAGAATTTTAATGAGATAGTTGGTCATTCTCTAGCAAAAGAAAAGAGAAAAGGATAAAGAAAAAAAAGAAAAAACAAGATCAAAAAAATGTTGATAAACTAAAAAGATAATCAATAAGATATCAAGCAAAAAAAATGTTCAAAGGTCTAATAGAGATCAAGAAAAACCTATCACTCACCAAAGCATTAGTTCTCAAGCCTCTAAAGATAAAGGAAAGAAGAAGGTGATAGGAAGTGAAATGGATGAACCCAAAACTCACAAAGTTCCAATAGAAAAAATGTCTAAATTGGACATCTACCTTGAAAAATCCAAAAGGGAGAAGGAAACAATGGCCAAAATTTTGGAGAAAGAAGAAGCAGAGGCTGCCACTTTAGAAATGAAGAAGAAGATTGATTTCCTACAATCTTCAAGATTCTCCAATGTTGGTCCTGAAAGTGCGACAACTTCAAAAGCCAAAGCTTCCACATTCCAGGATGATGATAGATTTCAAAGGAAACCACTGCATGCAGAAAGGTACAAGCAATTTTCTTTCATTGGTATTCCTAGTTATCCCAATACAGTACCAAATTATATTGGGGAGAAACTCCCAAAGTTTTCAGGAAATAATGTTATTTCTTGTGAGTACACTTAAGAAAATTTATTGATATCATAGATGACCTTAACATTAATCATGAAGATGTCTTGATGAAACTTTTTGTTCAATCCTTAGTTGAAGATGCTAGAGAATGGTTTAGAGAGATATCTAATGGTTTTGTGGCATCTATGGATGAATTGATAGATTTATTTAAAGATCATTATGGTGATAAAACAAATGAGGGATTCTTGTTAATAAATTTAACAATATAAAGAAAAATTTCAATGCGGAAGTTACTAAATTCAATACAAGGTTCCAAAGAGCTATGCATAAGCTATTCCAGAAGATCAAACTTGATGAAAAGGTATGCCTTGCTACATATTTGAATGATTTTGATTCTAAAATGGGATATTCTCTCAGAGACAAGAATTCAAGAAGCCTTACTAATGCATATAAGATAGTGGTTAATATATAAATGAATAGAAGAGTATCAGGAAAATTAGGTAGAAGGGATGATGGACAGTTTAGTAGGAGCAACCAAAAGAAACCAGAATACAAAGATTATAAAGCTCCACAAAATACTAGGTCATCCTATAATAGTTATAATCCACAAAATAGGATGCAAAATCACCCATATGATACCCGGTTTAAAGATGGCAAACCTATTATCCCACCAAGAAAGGACAATCCTTATAATAAGACTCCTGATCCTTTGCATAAAAATTTTTCTAACATGTGCAATGATGCTTATTGGTGTGAAGCTTTCCAAGCCCCACATAATCCTGATTTTTGTGTTGTTTCCCTAGACATAAATGCAAATGAAGAACAAGGAGAGGATGAAGGTGAGTCATGTGATCATAATGGATGTGCTATGAATGATTTGTATTCATCTCCTAATGTAGATTCTGATAATGAAGTTAAGAACCATGATATGTATGGTTCACAAGGAAGAATAGAAGATATCATCAACAAGTTTTGTCTGGCTGTGAAGATGAAAAGGTTGATAATATAAGATGTTATTCTCAAAATAGTTAGGAATCTACAATAGTGATAAAACCTTCTGATGAGGAAAGAGAAAAACTAACTACTGATCTGGTTACTAAAGCAAGAAGTAATTATAACTTGAGGAATCGAGTAGTTGGTGATGCAGGTAGCCAACCAACTGGCATCTTTATCAAAGAAAATAGAGCAGATGCCAAGTACACACAAAAGAGAGAAGGACCTACTGAAAATGTAAGTAAGCCAAAGGTCAAAATTGTAAACAATTCAAATGGTTCAAACATTGTATATGAGGGAAAGGCCAAAGTATCATAAACAAGTTCTTCCCCTCCTAAGGTTGAAAATAAGAAGTCAAAGAAGGAAGAGTCAACTCTGAACATTCAAGTTGAGGATAATAATATTATTGTTGAAAAATAGAAGTCCTCTAATGTAAAATATACTCCTGTTGATATGGGTCAGTGTTTGTCACAAATGACTTTTAAGGTTCCATTTTTGGAAATGATGAGAATTAAGGAACATAATGAAAATGTCCTTATAGTGCTAAATAGTGTTTCTCTACTAAAACTCCAAAAACCAGAAGGTGTTGAAAAGAAGTCTGACAACAAGGGAAAATATCCTGAAGGAATGATTTCAGAAATCCCTCAAATTTATTTAAATACAAATACTTCCTCAAGAATTATTGATCCTTTTTTATTAACTCTGTTTATTAATGGTAGGATGCTTAAAAATTGTATGATAGATTCTGGAGCATCTAACATTGTTATGCCTGCAAAAATAATGAGGTCAATGGGATTAGAAGTAGACACTCCTCATGGAAGATGTCAGGCAATTGACTCTAGAGAAATCCCTGTTATTGGTACTATTGAGGCTTTGCCTTATAGGTTAGCAATATGTCCTGACATAGTGTTAACATTGAGTGTATTGGTTTTTTATATTCAACCTCATTATGGCATGTTGCTATCAAGATAATGGAGTGCTTCAATGGGTGGAAGTATTCAATGTAATTTATCTTTCACTACTTTCAACATTGCTAGTAATAATGTCAAGGTGTCCCGGGAAAGCAGGACTTCTCATATGATTGAACTAAATAAAAATACTGACATTTAATGTTGTGTAGATGTAGACATGGAAAAATTCAGAGTAGAGAAAAGTATTCCTCAATGCAAAAATTTTGATCCATTAATTAAAGAGTTGAATGCACAACAGGGCGGTTTATGGCAGATATATTTTGATGGCGCCTGTTCTAAAGAGGGATCAGGAGCTGGTGTCCTATTTATTTCTCCCTCAGGCATAACATTTAAGTACTCTTTCTTGTTAACATTTCAGTGTACAAATAATACTATCGAATATGAAGCCTTTTCTTTGGGGTTAAATATTGCTACTAAGCATGGAATTAAATGTTTAAAAGTTTATGGTGATTCTGAGCTTGTAGTAGCACAAGTTAGATCCAAGAATGCTAAAAAAAATGACAAATGGAAAATGTACAAACATTCTATTTGGGATCAGATTGAAATTTTTTACGCCTTTAACAGTAAATGGATAGAGAGGTAAAAACACATCATGGCATATTTTTTAGCTAATGTTGCTTTAAAGAATGGTGATTTGACTTTGAGTGGGGTATCAATAGTGGAATTTAAGAGTAGACCAGTTGTCCCTGATAATATTTACAACTGGAAATTTTTTGAGGATGACCAAGATATTCTTAGATTTATTCAATGCCTTGACCATTATGAAGACCAGCACATAGATTGTAACTCTCTAGTTGAGTTGATTGATGGTAAGGATATTGTTTTGGTAAATGAGGTTGTTCAATTGAGTTCTAACTAGATTCCCAAAGGGCTGATAGAATTAGAAGCATTATTCAATAATCAAGATGATGATTTATCAAAAATGAGCAATGCTAAAATTGAGGATTTGGAGGAAGTAAATCTAGGATCAAAAACCACACCTCAAATAGTGTATATTGGAAAGAGGCTAGATTCCCATGTTAGATAAACTCTGATAAAATTATTAAGGAAACATAAGCATGTGTTTTCCTAGTCTTATGAGGATTTGAAGACCTATAGGGAAGACCTTTTTCAACATTAGATCCCACTAAAACAAGATTCTAAGCCATTCAGACAAAAGCAGAGACCAATCAACCCATTATTGGCTCCCAAAATGAAACAAGAGTTGATGAAGTTAAGGGATGCAAGGATTATTCAACCTATAAGACATTCAACTTGGGTCTCCAATTTAGTCCCAGTAAGGAAAAATAATGGTGATATAAGGCTTTGTGTTAATTTTAGAAACTTGAATGTTGCATCTCTAAAGGATAATTACTCTTTGCCTAACATGGAGGAAATGTTGCACAAAGTTACTGGTTGTGAGCTATTGTCAATGATGGATGGTTTTTCATGCTACAACCAAGTATTAGTAAAAGAATCAGAACAATTTAAAATTTAATTTACTACTCCATGGGGGACATATGTGTACATTAGAATGTCATTTGGTCTTATAAATGCAGGGTAAACATTCCAGAGAGCCATGGATGTTGCATTCAAAGAATTTATTGACTTATTCATGGTAATATATCAAGATGACTTCACAACATATTCCAAGAAAGTAGATGACCATTGTGGAAACTTAGAAAAGATTTTTAAAAGGCTTTGGAATATGGTTCTTTTGTGAATCCTAGAAAATGTCATTTTGTAGTAACAAAAGGAAAGTTGTTGGGACATATAGTGTAAAAAGAAGGAGTAAGAATTGACCCAGAGAGGATAGAAGAAATTCAAAAGGTCATTGCTCCAAAGAATATCAAAGGGGTACAATCTTTCTTAGGAAATATTAATTTTGTAAGAAGTTTTATTGCTAACTTTATAGAGATTGTAAAACCTATCATTAAGTTATTGAAAAAGGATGCAAAGTTTAAATGGGATGAAGAAGCACAATTTTATTTTGAGAAGATCAAAAAGGCAATTCAAGAAGCACCTATTTTAAGGTCTCCTGATTATAGTAAGCCATTCTCATTATTTTCTTTTGCATCTTTTCATACAATTATTGTTGTATTACTACAGAAAGATGAGGAGGGTTATGAGCATCTCATTGCATTTTTTAGTAAATCCCACCAAGCTGCAAAGTTGAACTATGAGATGGTGGAGAAACAAGCATATGCTTTGGTTAAAGAAGTAAATTCATTTAGACCTTATTTGGTTTGTGAAAAAGTGAATGCATATGTACGTCATGCAGTAGTTAAGGACATTCTTACTCATTCAGAAGTTACTTGTCAATGATGTAAATGGATCAATAGGATTCAAGAATTTAATTTGGAAATCCACAATACCAAATTAGTAAGAGGACAATGCTTGGAAAAGTTAATGACTAAAGAGAATTTGGACTTGCTTCAAATAAATAATACAAAAGAACAAGATTCAACAGTGACTAGTATTGAAAGATAACCTTATTATGTTGATGTCATGTACTATCTCAAAAATTCCAAGTGCCCTAGGAATATGACTAATAATCAAAAAAGAACTCTCAGGTTGTAAACTCAAAGGTATACATTAGTAAAAAGTGATCTATATTGGAAAGATAGAAATGGTTTACTTTTATTATGTCTAGATCAGGGTCAAGCTGAAAAGGTCTTAGCAGAAATGCATGCTGGTGTGTGTGGTGGACATTACTTTGCCAAAACTACTGCTCATAAGATTTTGAGGGCTGGTTATTATTGGCTTTGATTATTCAAAGATTATCATTCCTTTGTTATAAAATGTGAACCCTGTCAAATATTTTCAAACAAGTTGAAATTTTTAGGTGCTCTATTGCTAAACCCTATGGTTGTTGAGGAACATTTTACCATGTGGTGGATTGACTTCATTGGAGAGTTCTCAGAAAAATCTAGTGGTGGACATAGTTGGATACTAGTTGCTACAGATTATTTCACAAAGTGGATAGAGGCTATTCCTACAAAGAAGGCGACTAGTAAGGTGGTTATTGATTTTTTGGTGGAGAATATTCTAAGCAAATTGTGTGTCCCTATAAAATTGATAATGGACAATGCTATGTGTTTCAAGTCAGATGAACTTAAAGATTTATGTGATGAATATGGAAATACGATGTCATATTCTTCCCCATATCATCTCCAAGCCAATGGGAAAGCTAAATCAAGTAACAAAAGTATCTTGAAAATCCTAAAAAAATATCCATGAGAAAGATAAGAGAGCTTGGCATTCAAAACTTAAACTTGCTTTATGGGCTGATAGGATCACTGTGAAAAAAAACAATAGGGAAGTCTCCCTTTGAACTAGCATATGGTATTCAATCTAGAATGCCTGTGAATAATTTTCTTTGAGTGTACAAGTTTATTCACGATGAGGAGCTAGATGTTTCTAAGCCTATGCAAGATTGAATGATGCAGCTAGTAGAATTGGATAAAATTAGAAAAGATAGTCAAAAGGAAAACATCAAGTTAAAGAAGAAAATGAAGTACCTATTTGATAAAAGAGCAAGTTAGAGGAAGTTTCATCCTGATGACTTGGTTCTTCAATGGAATGTCAGGGCTGAAGACAAGGGGAAGCACAAAAAATTTGAATCATTATGGTTAGGCCCCTTTGTTATCCATCAAACTTTTGGAAAAGATTCATTTCTTAAGGAATATGGAAGGAGAGGTATTTGAATTTCTAGTGAATGGATAATTCTTGAAACCTTTCTTCAATTAGTTTTGTTTTCTATGCACAATAGCTTTGTATATTATGTACAGGTGTGTTTGCTTTTGTTGTGTGTTTGTTTTCTGCAGTAGGTTAGTAGAGGTCTGCATCCCAGAGATCTATGGTTCTTTCTATGAACTTGCGTTCAAACATCCTCAGATAGAGCCACTATTGGGTATATTTCTAGTTTTGAAATCTTGCTTTTAAATTTTGGGGTTCCCAGTGATGTTCTTTACTAAAAGGTCAAAACCTTTCCAGAATGATATCAATTTTCCTTGCAAATGTTGATCTCCAAGTCATAAAATCATTATGAGATGTGAAAACCCTAGGTTCTATATCATTTTTTCTTGCCAAGCAAAAACACTAGTTCTTCGTAATTAGTTTCTAATTTGTAGTTACCTTTTTCATGAATTTTAAATCACTTAAGTCATGTGCCCTTTTTATGTTTTCAGTCAAACACTTAATCTCTTAAAACATGTCTGAATATTCCTTTTGTTAAGAGACCCAGTGCAAAGCCTTGGTCACGTTATCTCGTAAGATAAATAATATGCCTTAAAGGATTTAGAGATTAAACGCAGGCCGTTGATAACATTCAGATCCTGTGGTTTGAGTAAAATCTCCAAAAGAAACCCCTAAGTTAAGAAATTGTATGGTGACTTTGATTTTCTTTCAGTCACAAAGTCTCACAAAAAAATCAAGGTTAAAGCATGGTTATCATATTCATTCAATCGAGAGATCTCAAAAGGAAACAAGGGTTAAGTTAAAACTTATGAGATGTAGCGAGAATTGTAGGTGCTAAGAGGATCATGTGGCTGGCGTTTAATCACAAGATGAGAGTGCAGATTAATAAAAGTTTAAGAGATTCAATGCAGACTGTTGGATTAAGAAAGAATCAAAGGCAGATGTGTTATCTCAGAAGAATTTCATAAAGTGTACGAGATCTAGCGATAGTCATTGATGGAAGTAAGATCTAAAGGTTAGCATTTAATCTCTAAGTTGAACCTGATTCAGATGAAACCTTTAGCAATTTAGAGATTCACTCAATCGCTAAGTTTCCAAATGAACTATGGTTAGATAGAGACAGGTCAAGTTTTGATGCAACCACAGATTAAGATCAAATCCTACGGTTGTCATTAAAACACTTAGAAAAGTCAAAAAGTCATGAGGCTTTAAGCAATTTAGAGAAAATAATTTAGATGCTGACACGTGTTCAAGTTATTCAGAGATCTATGGCAGGCGTGAACTCTCAAGGAAAACTTGTGGTTAAGGAATTACTCTGGTGACCTCGAGATAGCTTGCAGTTGCATAATCTCATGACCAACTGAAGTTAAAGTTAAAACTAAAAAGATCTAGCGCGAACCGTATGATTAAAAGGTGATCAACAGTGGTTGCGTAATCTCCAGACAGATTTAGAAAGTATAAGATGAATGTAACACTCAGTGTAGGCTGTTGATATGATTTAGATCGTATGGAAACATGAAATCTTAGAATAAACTCATGGTTAATTAAAACCTTCAGCGACTTTGAATTTATATATTCGTGTGATCTCTAAAGAAAGAAAGGTTGAGTCATGCTAAATGTTGGGTTAAATAAGAGAAGATCTGAGCCAGTGATAGGATTTAGATTGTGCGATGCGCATTTAATCTCAGGATCAAACCAAGATTAAGGTAACCTCTCGGTGACTAATAGAAAGAAACAGTTTCTCAAGCTCTAAAAGGAACTATGGTCAAAGTAAGGTAAAATTATAAAGGGTTTTTCTTGTGCCATGATGTAAAGAGTTAACCTATTAATGTGAAGGGATCTTGACAGTGTGTATAACATTTATTGAGCTGTGATAAAATAAGCCAATCATATCAAATATTGGGCCTTTTTCTTATATAATAAGGTTTTAGAATGACAAAAAGCACTCATGACTATCCCAATAGGTATATTCAAAATTGATCACCTATCAACTTCAAATGTCACAGCTAGGGAAAAAATTAATGTCAGGGTACGTAGAATTAAGACAGAAGTGACTGAATGAAGCTTTCAAATCCTTGGCTTGATTGATGCATTGATGATAAATAGGCACATCTGTAATACCCACCTCTTAGTTTTCTTTTCAGTTTGTGGATGCCAAACTCTTTTAGGCATTTTTATGTATGTGTGGTTATTTCAATTGATCTTGAGGATA
Source organism: Thuja plicata (assembly GCA_018584345.1). Classification (NCBI taxonomy): domain Eukaryota; kingdom Viridiplantae; phylum Streptophyta; class Pinopsida; order Cupressales; family Cupressaceae; genus Thuja; species Thuja plicata. The sequence continues at coordinate 110,365 of MU223485.1, forward strand.
TTTATGTATTACATTCTATTATGTTATTGATCCATTGTTAGTATGTTATATCTTCTGTGTATATGTGATTTATGTTTATTTAATGGTGCTTATGTATATGTTAGGATTTCATTTCGATTATGATTTTCTGACAATACTGACCTTAGATTTATATGCACATTGATAATTGTATGTTTTGCATTATTGTTTGAGGTGCTTGGTATGGTATGGGACAGAGTCATAGTTACTTGCTTCTGCGAGATCCACATGATAACCTAGTCTCAACCATTGTTTTCCATATTATATATGCATGTATGTTCATCTTTGTGATGACATGTTTGCGGGTACTGGGCTACGTCTTCCCTGAATTAGCAGGAGTGAGTGTGCCCTATCACAATATCTCAATGGTAAGAGACGGGAGATAGTTTCCAGGTCCAAATCCTATCCTAAACCTAATTGTCCTAATTAGTGGACGAGTATCCATTTGGCCACCTTACTGAATTCGTATAGTTGAAAGGAATTCGTGTATCCCTTTCCTTGAGCATGTTTGATTTTGCATGTGACTGCTTTCAGGTGATTTATTGGGATTTGAGTGATTTCCTATGTTTAATGATTTAATGGATTATAGTTGAATTAAATATTTAATTATATCCTATGTTTATTTGAAATAATTAATTAAATTCAAATATTTGAATATTTTTATTGAATTAAGTATTTATTTGAAAATTAAACTAAATATACTTTTATGATTAATTAAATGATTAAATATTTGGTTGCATGTATTATTGTGACATAAATATTTAATTTATTTAATTTACTATTTTATTAATTACATGTGCATGAATGTGTTGAAAAAGTATTTTCAAATTCAAAATTCACAACTAGATATTAGGAGTCAAAGTTGAGTTGTGGCAAAAAAGGATATTTTAATTATTTAATTTTGAATTTCTTTCAATTTCAAGTTGAGCCTTTTTAGGGATTGATTTGAGAGTTGTCATGAGGGGTTGCACAATTAGGGGAAGTTGATTCTCTTTAGGAGAATTCTCCTCTCATTCTCTCATAACAGGTTTTGGAGATTTTGGGGAGAGCTTGGTGTGTGCTTGGTTTTTGGGAGAATTTGAAGATTCTTGTGGTTGCATCTTAGATTGGAGAATTGTGTGATTTCATGGTTTGCATGTGCTTGGACCTTCGTGGTTTCCAGATTTGTAGTTGATTTGTGCTTGGAGGTTTTCAGGGTTTTGCAATCTTCAAAGGCATAATCTCAATTTTCTTGCATTGGATTTGAAATAGGTTTGGTGATCCTTAAAATGGTTTCAATTTTACAATTCTGTGGTTTTCTAGGTTTGATTAGATGCGTGTCGATTATTTATGGCTTATAAGTGTTTCTGCGATTTTGGGTATGTAGAAAACCCTTAGATCTGTTATTTTCATTATTTGTTATTACTTGGCATAGCATAGTTATGTTGTCCAAATTTCATAGAAAAATTCCTCCTATAACTCTTAGAAAATAAAAAATCAAACTGGACTATAGTTTAACTATATAGTGACTAAAAAAAAAATTTAAATGGTGGAAGGAAATCAATTTTAGTTGGGAAAAATCAATTAAGAAGAAAAAAATAGCTCTCTGGATTTTACACCAGTCAAAAAAAAATACAGTGGGTTAAATAATAACACTGAAAAGACAAAAAAGAAAAGGGAGAATGAAACAAAAATAAAATATATAAAAATCTAATTTTTGTTTTCGGAAATAATTAGTTTTAAAAAAATTGCATTGTTATTTGTTTTTTTATTTGTAAATATACAAAAAAAAAAATTTAAAAAAAAAATGAAAAAAGGTGATTTTGTTGGCAGGGGCCACCATATCCCCCACCACCATACCGCGCAGGTACCGCACGGTGCCCAGCGGACTGCACTATGACAGTACCGCACGGGAGCCGTGGGCCTGTGGGCCGTGGGACCCCACAAGGAGGGGACCATGGGGGCCGCAGTGCCCACGCGGAACTGTTCCCCGCGGTCTTTGGAGAAGGTAAGGGGGGTGGGGGCCACGGGACCGCTCCCCCGCCCCCTCCCGCCCCCCCAATTATATAATTTGTTTTAAATAATTTTAAAAAACTTTTTTTTTTAATTAATTTTTAATTTATTTAATTTAAATTTTTGTTTTGTTTTAAGTTAATATAAATTAATATGTGTAATTTAGTTTTTATTTAATCAAGGTTAATATTGTTAATTTAGATTATAACTAAATTAAAGATGATTTAATTTAATTTAATTTTTATATTATAAAGGTGATTATTAATTAATTCAAATTAATGGTTATTTGGATTAAAGTTTTCAATTGGTATTAATTAGTTTTTTTTTATTAAATGGAATTAAGGTTATTTTTTTTAGATTTCTATTTAATTAAAGATATTGTTCTTGTTAAAATATCACATGTATTTCTGTGAACATTACAAGGGGGATTTATTTTGTCACAGTTAGAAATTGACTATTGTTAATTATTAAATCCTATGGTGTTAAATAAGTTATTAGAGATATTGTTGTGCTATGAATATTGAAGCTTATGTTGCACCTAGGAATTTTATAATTTTATAATTATAACTAAAATTGGTAATTAATCCCTAGATGTATCTATATGTTGATTTTATAAATAGATCTATAGGAAATGTTAACGTTTACCAATGTGGAATATTTAATTATTATTGGATAGTAATTTTAGTGGATAAATAAATTTGCATGATTAGGGATTATAAATTTGTTTATCCCTACATTAATCTTGTATTTAATTTAATGCTTTATGAATATGAAGTTATTGTACCATGATGTGTTTTGGGTGTGTGATTAAATGAATTGTATGTTCTTTTATGTTATCATGTTTTTGAGTATCTATTGGGCTAGATGGCCCTTAGGACATCAATCCAGAGGTTTTGGGGTTGTACTTTCTGCAAGGTATCTTATATGATGTTAGTTTGTGTTTATTTGATGATGTCCTAATATTGATTTCTTAGACCCAACTCGATCAGTTATGATGTGTTGTTTGGTCTTATGAGGATACTGTGGATTATCTTATGGGTATTGAGAACCTATGTGCTCGTGAATGGGCAGGATGCGATTTGATTTATGATATATCTTATGATACTATTTTTTGAACCTAGGGTAGGTTACCTAGTTGTATGATAGGAGGTGGCTTGAAATAAGTGTCAGAGCCCACAAGTGGCTGCTAGGATCGCTCATTGTAAGTAGTGGTAATAAGTGATAACATAATAATTTATTAGGATTGGGATAGTATAATCTAATAAGATATTAATTTGGTTAGTGACATTGTCCGTTTGGAGAGGTCATTGGCGTCGTGTATAGTCACTTGAGTGTCGAAATCCATTAAGGGATTTCTAGGAAAAAACTCAAGGGTTAGATGTACATGATGACACCTTCCTATATATAGCTTAGGTTATCCTACGTGTGTCAATACCTCTAGTGTTGTTTAGTGTTCTTTGTTATGGTTTAGAGTGCTTCTAAGATCTTCCTATGCATTTGAGTATGAGGTCATGTTTACCTTGTTTACATTCATGTTGCATATCCCATGTGATGGGCATGTTACTATCTCCTCAGTACGGTGGGAGTGGACCTATGGTTCCACGTGGTCAGGTGGTAGTGATTCTTATTACCATTGAGATTCTAACGGATTCTTCTTCATGCTTGGATGTTCCTTTTTGCAGTTTCATCTTGCTAGTCTTTTGGAGACTTGATCAGTTACTTGAGTTATGTTTTGTACCATATGTAGATATTATTTATCATCCTTTGGAAGATGCATTGTATTGTTTATTATGTATTCTTACATACCCTACGACTTGTGCAGTGGATGTTGATTAGATAGTATACCTTTGGTATCAGATGTATATGTAATCTTTTATTATGAGATGTATGTAATTGGTTTCAGATTATGTAACCTTTATGTTAGCTCTTTATATTTTTTATTCATAAATTATTATGCTTAAGTAATTTGACGTCAAGGAACCCTCGAGAAATTTTAATCATGTATGAGTTATTTTTTGTGTATGTCATGTAATTCATTGTATTTCTTTCACATTATTATCATTATTATTTGTAAACATTTAAAAAAAAATATTCCTTAAACTTAGTGTCATGTTTAGGTTAAGTTCTCCTGGGTTCCCTGGCAAGGCATTACACTTGGTTATCAGAGCCCACGTTTCTACACTGGGAGCTCTGAGAAATTTGTATGCCCATTAGTTGTCTTTTGATTTAAAACTTGAAACAAACATAGACATAAAACTCTGATGTATTTAAAACTATTACCTTGTGTTTATTTATTTTCATTTGTCACCTTTTGGTTTTGAGTTTGAGTTGTTGTTTGATTCTTTGGTTGCTTCAGGTATGGAGTATGTTGAGTCTAGAGCTATTGTTGTGAGTGTTGATTAGGATCAGGCATTGAAGATTCAACACCTTGTTGGAGGGCTTAATGACCTCACTGATGGAGGAGTTAGAGTCTTCGAATCCCAAGCTTTTAGGGATGAAATTTATAAGGCTATGTTGGTTGAACAGGATCATATTATGGACTCGAAGGGTGATCTAAACCAATAGTGTGAGGAATTCTCTCATGTCAATTTGGTGGTCAGTTAGGGGTGCAGTCTAGTGAACCTGCTTCTTCAGAAGTGATCATTCTCAGGAAGCTGGGTATTCTGGAGGTCCTTCTACCTTTCCAAAAGGTAATCAGTTTCAGCAATAGGGAGGAATCATTCCTCCTACTTTTAGTGGTCCTCGGATTAGGAATTTTTGTAACATTCAGTGCAAAAAGCGTAGATGGATAGTTCAGCCTAGTGGATCTACTCCTGGTTACAAGGGTAATCAACCACAGGGAGCTTGGAACTTTGGTAACCCTCCTATAGTTTTGAAGGGTAACCAGAACTGGCAAGGGAAGAGATTCCTTCATGGTACTAGTGGTGGTTCCTAGTCAGGGAACTATCGCAACTGGTTGTGTAGTATGCATAATAGGACTGATCAGTTAGTTTAGAGAATGCATCAAGACATCTTTAGGGGTGTTGCTACGTAGTCTAGTGCACCTCCAGTTAGAGGAAGTGGTAGTGGAAGAGCTTGTTTTACTTGTGGACAGCTTGGCCATATTGCAGTCAATTGTCCTCAGCGTGCAGTACAGTTCTCAAGGCAGAGGCCAATGGCTTTTGATCTGTCAGGAGGGGGTGTTTGTAGATCTCACAAAGTGTATGTAGCCTTGGGTCACCTTCTAGCGGTGTATCATTCTTCTTTGAGTGGGGTTGCGTATGATGGACCAGTAGCTAGTTTTCAGATTCCAACAGTAGGGGATGATCCCCCGTGTTTGAATCAAAGTCCTGAGAAGGATTCTAAGGAATCTGCACTTTGAGTCTTTCAGGGCTTGGTGAGATGTTTTGTTTTGATGGATTTATATCTCTATTTTTTTTGTAGGATTCCAGGAGTAAGCCTAGTTTTAGGGGAGGAGGATGTAATACCCACCTCTTAGTTTGTTTTTCAATTTTTGGATGCCAAACTCTTTTAGGCAATTTGATGTATGTGCGGTTATTTCAGTTGATCTTGAGGATATTTATGTATTACATTTCAGTATGTTATTGATCCATTTTTAGTATGTTATATCTTCTGTGTATATGTGATTTATGGTTATTTAATGATGCTTATGAATATGTTAGGATTTCATTTCGATTATGGTTTTCTGACAATACTGACCTTAGATTTATATGCACATCGATAATTGTATGTTTTGCATTACTGTTTGAGGTGCTTGGTATGGGATGGGACAGAGTCGTAGTTACTTGCTTCAGCAAGATCTACATGATAACCTAGTCTCAACCATTGTTTGCAATATTATATATGCATGTATGTTTGTCTTTGTGATGATAGGTTTACAGGTACTGGGCTACGTCTTCCCTGAATTGGCAGGAGTGAGCATGCCCTATCACAATATCTCAATGGTAAGAGAGGGGAGATAGTTTTCAGGTCCAAATCCTATCCTAAACCTAATTGTCCTAATTAGTGGACAAGTATCTATTTGGCTACCTTACCAAATTTGTACAGTTGATAGGAATTCGTGTATCCCTTTCCTTGAGCATGTTTGATTTTGCATGTGATTGCTTTCAGGTGATTTATTGGGTTTTGAGTGATTTCCTATGTTTAATGATTTAATGGATTATAGTTGAATTAAATATTTAATTATATCCTATGTTTATTTGAAATAATTAATTA